>CM069137.1:92244878-92524878 GCA_035221665.1 Okamejei kenojei
ACCGCACCGGGGCGAGGACTCTCTCCTCTCCTCTCCTCTCCTCTCCTGGCCGGCCCGGGGCCAGGATGGGGTGACCGGGCTGTAGTTGGTGATACCCGGTGATCCCCCCCACCCCCTGGGTCCCAGCCCCGGCCAGAGTGCCCCGGGGAAGCCGCCAGCCATGTCCAGGGCGGGCGGCCGCCGCCACTTGCTGCCGCTGCCGGTCATCGCCCTGCTGCTGCTGCCGCTGCCGCCCAGCGCCGCCGGTGAGTGGGTCAGAGGGTCGGTGTTGTTGTGGGCGCAAGTTGCTGGAGAGGGGTCTCGACCCGAAACTGCCACCCACTCCTCCTCTCCAGAGATGCCGCCTGTCCCGCTGAGATTGCTTCTGCAGTTGCACAGGGCTCTGGTGAGACCACATCTGGAGCATTGTGTCCAGTCTTGGTCTCCCAACTGGAGGAAGGACATCCTTGTGATTGAGGCGGTGCAGCGTAGGTTCACCAGATTGATCCCTGGGATGGAGGGACTTGTCTTATGAGGAAAGATTGAAAAGACTAGGCTTGTGTTCACTGGAGTTTAGAAGGATGGGGGGGTTATAAAAGGACTGGACAAGCTAGATGCAGGAAAAATGTTCCCAATGTTGGGTGAGTCCAGAACCAGGGACCACAGTCTTAGAATAAAGGGGGGGGGGGGGTGGGGCATTTAAGACTGAGGAGGGAAAAACGTTTTCACCCAGAGAGTTGTGAATTTGTGGAATTCCCTGCCACAGAGGGCAGTGGAGGTCAAATCACTGGATGGATTTAAGAGAGAGTTAGATAGAGCTCTAGGGGCCAGTGGAGTCAAGGGATATGGGGAGAAGGCAGGCACGGGTTATTGGTTGGGGACGATCAGCCATGATCGCAATGAATGGCGGTGCTGGCTCGAAGGGCCGAACGGCCTCCTCCTGCAGCTGTTTTCAATGTTTCCATACTCCGACATTTTGTGTCTGTCTTTGTTGTGGCTGGACAAGCCCGGCGGTGGGGAGGGGGGCGGCTGGTTGACAGTGGGGACGGGCAGTCGCACCGTGTGCGAGAAGGAGCCGGAGATATAGACACAAAATGCCGGAGTAGCTCAGCGGGTCGGGCCGCATCTCTGGAGAGAAGGAATGGGTGACGTTTCGGGTCGAGATCCTTCTTCAGACTGAGAGTCAGGGGAAAGGGAAACGAGAGAATATAGACGGTGATGCAGGGAGAGAGAGAGAGAGAAGGAACAAATGAATGAAAGATATGCAAAAAGCAGCCATGATCAAGGAAAGGTGGAGCCCACAATGGTCCATTGTTGGCTGTGGGCCAGGTGATAACGAGTTATACAGACAATGAAGCTCACCTGGACAACAGTGCAGGTACCACAACTAGGGTGGGGGTGGGGGGGCAGAGACAGAGAGAGGTGATGCAAGGGTTATTTAAAGTCAATATTCAAACCACTGGGCTGTAAGCTGCCCAAGCGAAATATAAGGTGCTGTTCCTCCAATTTGCATTTGGCTTCACTCTGACAATGGTGGAGGCCCAGGACAGAAAGGCCAGTGTGGGACTGGGAGGGGGCATGTGGGACATGCAGTCGTTCCAGGCAGAGTCAGCGGAACGATTGGCCAGTCTACCTTCGGTCGTGCGACGCGTGGGGCTGGGCCGCAGGTGCCTTCAGAGACGGTGACAACTCTCTCCATTTCAACCCAAGGTCTGAATATGTGCAGCCGGGGATGGGCCACCTCGTGCAGGGAATGTCTGCTCATCCACCCTGACTGCGGCTGGTGTGCTCAAGAGGTAGGTCGGGGGTTCACAGTGGCCATCATCAGCCTGCTTACCCTTCACTTCAGCTGCTCTTGTAATGCTCACCTTGGCTCTGCAGAAGGGTCTCGACCCAAAGCCTCACCCATTCCTCTCCACAGAGATGTTACTCCAGCATTCTGTGTCTATCTGTGGTTTGAATCAGCATCTGCAGTTCCTTCCGACACATTCAGTCTGTTTATCCTTCAGTCTGAAGAAGGGTTTCGGCCCGAAACGTTACCTATCTCCTTCGCTCCATAGATGCTGCTGCACCCCCTGAGTTTCTCCAGCATTTTGTGTACCCTTGTTTATCCTTCACCTCGGCTCAAGGTCATCAGGATCCCTTCTGCGGTGTTTGAGGGACCGTTGGATAGGCACATGGATGTGCAGGGAACGGAGCGGTGTTTATTTCCATCAGAAGACAGACACAATAAGCTGGAGTAACCCTTCTGCGGACAATAGTTTCCTTTATTATTGTCACATGTACCAAGAGACAGTGAAAAGTGTTTATGATGCGGGCTCACCAGTCAACAGAAAGATACGTGATTACAACAAGCTGTCCACAGTGTACAGGATGATACAGTATGTTTCGTTCTAAATAAAGTCCAGTAGAAGCCGATTAAAGACAGTCCGAGGGTCTCCAGTGAAGTCAGGACTGCTCTCTAGTCGGTGAGAGGATGGTTCAGTTGCCTGATAACAGCTGGGAGGAAACTGTCCCTGAATCTGGAGGTGTACTTTTTCAAATGGAAACATAGAAGCATAGAAACATAGAAAATAGGTGCTGGAGTAGGCCATTCGGCCTTTCGAGCCTGCCCCGCCATTCAATATGATCATGGCTGATCATCCAACTCAGTATCCTGTACCTGCTTTCTTTCTATATCCCCTGATCCCTTTAGCCACAAGGGCCACATCTAACTCCCTCTTAAATATAGCCAATGAACTGGCCTCAACTACCTTCTGTGGCAGAGAATTCCAGAGACTCACCACTCTCTGTGTGAAAAATGTTTTCCTCATCTCGGTCCTAAAGGAATTCCCCCTTATCCTTAGACTGTGACCCCTTGTTCTGGACCTCCCCATCATCGGGAACAATCTTCCTGCATCTAGCCTATCCAACCCCTTAAGAATTTTATAAGTTTCTATAAGATCCCCCCTCAGTCTTCTAAATTCTAGTGAGCACAAGCCAAGTCTATCCAGTCTTTCCTCATATGAAAGTCCTGACATCCCAGGAATCAGTCTGGTGAACCTTCTCTGTACCCCCTCTATGGCAAGAATGTCTTTCCAATGATTTGGAGACCAAAACTGTACGCAATACTCCAGGTGTGGTCTCACCAAAACCCTGTACAACTGCAGTAGAACCTCCCTGCTCCTATACTCAAATCCTTTTGCTATGAATGCTAACATACCATTTTTCACTGCCTGCTGCACCTGCATGCCTACTTTCAATGACTGGTGTACCATGACACCCAGGTCTCGTTGCATCTCCCCTTTTCCTAATTTGCCACCATTCAAATAATAGTCTACCCTCCTGTTTTTGCCACCAAAGTGGATAACCTCACATTTATCCACATTATACTGCATCTGCCATGCATTTGCCCACTCACCCAGCCTATCCAAGTCACCTTGCAGCCTCCTAGCATCCTCACACCTAACACTACCCCCCAGCTTAGTGTCATCCGCAAACTTGGAGATGTTGCATTCAATTCCCTCGTCCAAATCATTAATAGATATTGTAAATAGCTGGGGTCCCAGCACTGAGCCTTGCAGTACCCCACTAGTCACTGCCTGCCATTCTGAAAAGGACCCGTTTACTCCTACTCTTTGCTTCCTGTCTGCCAGCCAGTTCTCTATCCACATCAATACTGAACCCCCAATACCGTGTGCTTTAAGTTTGTATACTAATCTCTTATGTGGTGCCTTGTCGAAAGCCTTCTGAAAGTCTAGATATAACACATCCACAGGTTCTCCCTTATCCATTCTACTAGTTACATCCACTCTACTAGTTACATGGAGATGCACAGAATGTCGAGGGGGGGGGTATCAGGTTCAGCACAGATATTGTGGGCTGAAGGGCCTGTTCTTGTACTGTACTGTTCTGTGTTCTTTGCATCCTTTACAGTTGATTCAAATTGTTACAGTGCCCCCTGTACTTTTGGGTGTAGATAGTGGCACAGTGGCAGCCTCATAGTGCCAGGTTCGATCCCGACTACAGGTGTTGTCCGTACGGAGTTTGTACGTTCTCCCTTTGGCCGCCTGGGTTTTTTCTGGGTGTTCCGGTTTCCTCCCACACTCCAAAGACGAACAGGTTCGTAGGCTACACAAAAGGCTGGAGAAACTCAGCGGGTGCAGCAGCATCTAAGGAGCGAAGGAGATAGGCGACGTTTCGGGTCGAGACCCTTCTTCAGACTGGTCAGGGATCAGGGAAACGAGAGATATAGACGGTGATGTGGAGAGATAAAGAACAATGAATGAAAGATATGCAAAAAAGCATCGATGATAAAGGGAACAAGCCATTGTAAGCTGTTTGTGGTGTGAAAATGAGAAGCTAGTGCGACTAGGGTGGGGGAGGGAGATAGAGAGAGAGAGAGAGAGGGAATGCCAGGGCCCGAGGGCTGAGGGAGAGGTGGGAAGGGGAGGAGACAGCAAGGGTTAACAGAATTGAGAAAATTCAATGTTCAAGCCCAGAGGATGCAGACTCCCCAAGCGGAATATGAGGTGCTGTTCCTCCAACTTGCGGTGTTGCTCACTCTGGCCGCGGAGGAGGTTCGTAGGATAAATGTGCTTCGGTGTAATTTGTCCCTAGTATGTAGGGTAGCGCGAGCGTACGGGGTGACCGCTGGTCAGCGCGGATTAGGATTCGGATGGCCGAAGGGCCTGTTTCCACGCTGTATCTCTCGAGTCTAAAGGGGTAGTAAAAGGAAACTCGACCTCAACCTCGTCTCTGAGATCAAGTAGGGGATCAGTGGTCAGGATAATAATAAGTAATGATTTTAGCAGAACTCCATCGGTATACCACATGCAGTCGGAGCAGGGAAGTTTAATCTGTAACACAAAACAAGAATGCGTCTACCATGCTTCGTGGCAACTCTTTCCCCCGTAGCCGAGGGTCCTGCTGGGTTTGTCGTGGTGCGTTACTGCCTCACAATACTGAGAGTTTTTGTACCAAGGTCTTGTGTGTGTTTGCAAGCAGGCTATTTCTGTTTGTTGTGTGGCGTAATTTATGATTCTGCGTGGTGTTTGAGTTTACGTGTCCCTGTTGCTGCTACAAGCAAGAGTTTCATTGTACCTGTAGCTCACCGTACTTATGCACCTGCGATAAAAGCACTGTAATATCGTCGCTGGTGGACCGGCTTTGTAGCGAAGGCTTAGCTTTTGGACACTCTGCACTGTGGGAAACATGAAGAAAATATGAGGGCCTGGTTGAAGAGTATTAGGGAAGAGAGTGTAGGAATGAACTGCAGGTGATGGTTTAGACCCAAGCAAGCAAGCAAGTTTATTTATAGAGCACATTTCAGCAACAATGCAATTCAAAGTGCTTTACACGAAGCAATCAAAAAGCAATTAAAAACAGTCATTAAAAAGAATAGAAAATAAAAACAAGCTAAAATAGAATTAGACACGGATAAAATACAAGAATAAAAGTTACAGTGCAGTGTAAGAAATGAATAATTTAATTTAATTAAAGGCAGCATCAAACAAAGTCTTCAGGCCCGATTTAAAAGAACTGAGAGTCGGAGCGGACCTGCATTTTCTGGAAGTTTGTTCCATATATGTGGTGCATAAAAACTAAACGCTGCTTCCCCATGTTTATCCACGAGTAGTTGCTCTACTCAACAGCCAAAGAATCTGTAGCCTCCCTTTGATCTGGTATTTTGTTGGTTCACGTGCTAGATCAATGGTGTTTTATCATTAATGTTTTATTATTATTAATGTTTAGTGTTTTCGGAGTCATTCGGAACTGTCACTGTATGTCATGCTGTTACTTGTGGGCGGAGCACCAAGGCAAATTCTTTGTATGTGAATACTTGGCCAATAAACGTACTTACTTACTTTAGTTCAGACTCTGGGGACAGAAAGCATATCTGGCCCAGATGACCTCAGAGGTCTGGATGGTTCATAATGTAGCAGAAGATGACAAATGTATTTTGGCCGCTAGACCATTCAGTGTTTTATAAACCAACAGTAATATTTTGAAATCAATTCTTTGACGGATTGGAAGCCAGTGTCAAGACCTCAAAACTGGAGTGATGTGATCCACTTTCTTGGTCTAAGATAGGATGGACAAACTTGGATGGTTTTCTCCAGAGCACTGGAGGCAGAGAAGTGATTTCATACAAGTTTATAAAATTATGGATTGGGTGGATACAGCCTTTTCCCCCAAGATAGAATGCCAGATATTGGGTTTCTGTGAGAGGGGGAAAGGAACATTATGAGGCAAGTTTATTTTTACACAGGGTGGTGGGTGCCTGGATTGCATGGTCAGATGAGATGATAACAGCAAACATTGCAGCATTTAAGAGGCATCTCATAGAAACATAGAAAATAGGTGCAGGAGGAGGCCATTCGGCTCTTCGAGCCAGCACCGCCATTCATTGTGATCATGGCTGATCGTCCCCAATCAATAACCCGTGCCTGCCTTCTCCCCATATCCCTTGATTCCACTAGCCCCTAGAGCTCCATCTAACTCTCTCTTAAATCCATCCAGTGAATTGGCCTCCGCTTTTCACCTCAGTCTCAGACGGCCTCCCCTTTATTCTAAGACTGTGGCCCCTGGTTCTGGACTCGTCAAACATTGGGAACATTTTTCCTGCATCTAGCTTGTCCAGTCTCGGCAGATACATGCACAAGCAGAGGATAGAGGGACACAGACCACATGCAGGCGGATAGCATTCGTTAGATTAGCATCATGGCCATCACAGACAGGGAGTGATCTATGGTAGGCTTCAGTTATGGAGGCTGTGGGTGAGGCCACATCTGGAATATTGTGTACAATCTGTAGATACAAGATTTAAAGAAGCCAATATTTTAGATACAATATTTAGAGTTGCTGCCTTACAACGCTTGCAGTGCCAGAGACCCGGGTTCGATCCCGACTACGGGTGCTGTCTGTGCGGAGTTTGTACGTTCTCCCCGTGACCTGCGTGGGTTGTCTCCGAGATCTTGTAGGTTAATTGGTTTTGGGTTTGTACACTTGGTATAAGTGTAAATCGTCCCTCGTGTGTGTGGGCTTGTGTTAATGTGTGGGGATCGCTGGTCGGTGTGGACTCGGTGGGCCGAGGGGCCTGTTTCCGCTGTATATCTCTGAATTAAACTAAAAGGTGATGTTTCGGCCTGGGTCATTTTGGGTCTGAAGAAGGGGTCCAACCCAAAATGTCACCCATTCCGTTTTTCCCCAGATGAGGACTGGCTTGTATCTGCTGGACTTTAGAAGAATGCAATTGGCCTTATTTGAGACACGTGTTATTGGCAGGGTGCACATGGAGAATTATTGCAGAAGCTGGAAGTAGGGTACAGTACTTAAATAAATAGTCACACAAGCTGTGCCCTTAATATTGCTAAAGCAGGGTTAGATTCTTGATGAGGAGAGATTTGGAGGTTATGGATTTGAGGTTTTGAGTACATTTATGTTGGTCAGTGGTGGGGCAAGTTCAAGAGGCCAAGCCTACTCCTGATTTGTAGGAAGGAGCATCAGATACTGGTTTAAACCGAAGACAGACGCAAAAAGCTGGAGTAACTGCATCTCTGGAGAAAAGGAATATGCGATGTTTTGGGTCAAGACCCTTCTTCAGTTACTCCAGCTTTTTGTGTTTATCTACTCCAGGTTTGTATGTTTATAAATCGACTGTTAATATCTGGTTTCTCCCTCTCCGCACAATTTTCTAATCTAAACACAAGGGAATTCTAACAAATACTAATTAACATTCCACCAGCTTAATTGTCCTTTTCTGATAATTCCATCTCCCCGCAGATTTGTGTGTTAAGGTCTATTGTATTCTCTATTCATGTTTTAAATCAACTAATGTCCTAACTTTGCCAAATTCTTTCATTCCGGTCTGTAACTGATATTGTTTCCTCCTTCTCTGCTGTGAAACATGTGAAAGTACAGTATTCATTTAGCAAGTCTCCAACTTATCTGTGCTGGTTGACTCCAACCTTAATTGTCCATGTTCTGCTTAAAGGGCCTCTCGCACTTGGCCGTCATTTGTGCGTCACGTAGATGGCGCGCGAAGATTTTGTACATCACAACATCCTGCGACGCCACGCGCGCGTGCCATGTCAAAACGCACCATGCGCGCATCGTGTGCATGCGTCGTGACGCGTAAATGATGTGTGAAACGCGTAAAACATCCAAGTGGGACAGGCCCTTAAGATTCACTTCCACTGAATACAGTTAGGACATATCATTACTATCAACTTCAATAACTTTGGTGTGCTTGTTTCAAATTTTAATCCTTTCCCTGTTTCTGAGAGCCTTCTGAGGTATGAAGAAGGTTCACGACCCGAGATGTCATCTATCCCTGTCCGCTGGAGATGCAGCCTGACCCGCTGAGTTACTCCAGCACTCTGTGAAACGTCACCTATCCATGTTCTCCACAGATGCTGCCTGACCCGCTGAGTTACTCCAGCACTCTGTGAAACGTCACCTATCCATGTTCTCCACAGATGCTGCCTGACCCGCTGAGTTACTCCAGCACTCTGTGTTTTACTTAGCTCTCTGACTCGCTGTGTTTGAACATTTCCTAGCATTTGCGTGCCTTTTCCTTTCCTTAAATACATTATGTTATCTCTCATTTCGACTAATCTGTGTAACGATGTGAATTAAAAGTTTTACAATTCTTTTACTTCTCTAAATATTTGCCTAAATTTCTGCATAGATTTTATCTATTTACAGCTCAGGCCTAGTTGAGGTGAGCAGTTTAGAGCTGCTAGTTTAGTTTATGATTGCCACATGTACCAAGGTTGTTTTGTGTGCTATCCAGTCAAAGAAAAGACTATACGTGATTACACAATCTGTCTGAAGAAGGGTCTCAACCCGAAACGTCACCCATTCCTTCTCTCCAGAGATGCTGCCTGTCCCGCTGAGTTACTCCAGCATTGTGTGTCTATCTTCGATTTAAATCAGCATCTGCAGTTCTTTCCTGCACATTACAATCAGACCGTCCACGGATAAAGGATAAAGGGTGCAATATCTAATGTAAAGTAATTACACTGTGTTCAGATTTTGCCCTTGTTTCTTTGGCTGTCTGTTTACAATCTTTAGATTCTTCTCCTGGATTCTATTCCTGAAGTTTAACATCAAGTACTGTCACATCAATGGCATTATTTGGATGTTTTTCCTTTATTTCAATTGTTTTTAAGAAAGTATAGGTCTTCCTGCAGTTGAATTCAGCCTGATTTATGTTGGAAGGGTTGTTATTAACACTTGTTTATGAACAGTAGCCTTCAACTTCAGATTTTACTGTGGACCCTATGAAGCTGCCTGGCCCGCTGAGTTTTTCCAGTACTTTGTGTCTTTTTTTTGTAAACCAGCATCTGCAGTTCCTTGTTTCTACATCAATTAATCATTTAGACCTTTATAGTATTCTGCAGTATTCATAGAGTCGTACAGCGAGGAAACAGCCAATTGGCCCAACTTGTCCATGCTGACCAGTATGCCCCATCTACACTAGTTCCACCTGCCTGCCTTTAGACCACGTCCCGCTAAACATATCCAATCCAAATGTATTTTACACATGCGTCTCTAAAAGCTATGAGTCCTTTTTAAAAACCGTCATTGTCCCTACCTCCTCTGGCAGCTCGTTCCATACACCCACCACCCTTTCCGTAAAAAAAAATGTTGCCCCATCGATTCCTATTAAATCTTTCCCCATCACCTTAAACCTATGTCCTCTGGTTCACGATTCCCCTACTCTGGGCAAAAGACTCTGTGCATTCACCCTAGCTATTCCCCTCATGATCAGCTCTTCAACCTTCTTTGTTCCAATCTTGTTTAGTTTAGTGATACAGTGTGGAAACAGGCCCTTCGGCCCACCAAGTTCATGCCGGCCAGCGATCACCCCGTACACTAACATTATCCTGCACACCCTAGGGGCAATTTACAATTTTACTAAGCCAGTTGGCCTACAAACATGTATGTCTTTGGAATGTGGGAGGAAACCGGAGCACCTGGAGAAAACCCACCTGGTCACGGGGAGGACATACAAACTCTGTACCGACAACACTTGCAGTCAGGATCAACCTGGCTCCCCAGTGCTGTAAAGGGCCTGTCCCACTGTACCAGGTAATTCACGAGTTCGCCCGGGTTTTCCCCCGATTCGAACTCGGAGAATGTCCGTAGCGGATCCGTAGGCGTTCGTGGATGTCTCGTAGCGGCTCGTACGAGTAACGGTAGGTACTCGGGAAATCCGGTAAACTCGTGAAGTTTTTTCAACATTGTGAAAAATGTCCATGAGTAAAAAAAATACTAGTGATGGAAATGGTTGCTTTTTACTCGTACGAGCCGCTACGAGACATCCACGAACTCCTACGGACCCGCTATGGACATTCTCCGAGTTCGAATCAGGGGAAAACCCGGGAGAACTCTTGGATTACCTCGTACAGTGGGACAGGCCCTTAAGGCAGCAACTCTACCGCTGCACCACCCTGTCATCCTTTCTCTGGATGAGACACTGTCCCACTTTCGCGACCTAATTCACCACGTCTGCTGAGTTTGCCCTTGACTCGCAGCATGGTCGTCACAAGGTTGTAGGAGGTCATGGGTAGGTCGTCACGAGGTTGTAGGAGGTCATGGGTAGTCGTAGGTACTCGTGGCATCAAGTAGGTCGGGGCGTTTTTCTAGCCTGATGAAAAATGTCCACGAGTAAATTAGGTCGTGAATTAGGTCATGAAAGTGGGACAGACTCTTTACAAAGTAGCATTGAATTGAAAACCAGTCTGAATCATCAGTTTCTGAGATTAAAAATATTTGTCTGTGTGGTTTTGTTCTTCCCGAAATAAATGGAACGCAAATAAATAATTTTTCCAGTTTGCCCGATAGGCCTGACCTCTGAATGTTTGTCAGGAAACAAACTTGAAGCAGTTCAGTTAGTACTGCAGACTAGTATTTAAAGCTTTCGAGGTAAATCTAGGATTTTTGATAGCTCGTCGAGAGTCTAAAAGCTGTAATTCAATCGAAATAGATTTTTGTATCATGCAGGTTACCGAAGCCCTGCTTTTGGAAATGAGACTTGAAGGAGAATTTGAAACTTGAAGCCCAGCCAACATTCTCCGCCAGCTTTTTACTCTTTTGTCTTGAACGTTCATTTATATATGCCCAAATTACTGGTTACGGTTTTATTTTTGCTGATCCAAGACATAGCACGTGAAGGACAATTCACCCGAGTTAATCTGAGGATTTGTGGTTGGTGATTGCGCAAATAAGAGTATTACAGTTTGATTTAAGAGGGAAATGTTGCTTTTTTGCTTGAGAAAGCGATGCATCATTCATTGAATTGAGTCCTTCAAATCCATCCATGTCAAGATTTAAGGTGCTGAAGTAACTCAGCAGCATCTCTGGAGAACATGGGTAGATGATTGTGTGTAGGAAGGAACTGCAGATGCTGGTGTGAACTGAAGATAGACACGGCAAGATAGACGAGGAAACACTTTTTCTCACAGGGAGTGGTGAGTCTGTGGAATTCTCTGCCTCAGAGGGCGGTGGAGGCCGGTTCTCTGGATGCTTTCAAGAGAGAGCTAGACGGGGCTCTTAAAAATAGAGGAGTCAGGGAATATGGGGAGAAGGCAGGAACGGGGTACTGATTGGGGATGATCAGCCATGATCACATTGAATGGCGGTGCTGGCTCGAAGGGCCGAATGGCCTACTCCGGCACCTATTGTCTATTGTCTATAACAGGCTGGAGAGTACCTCAGCGGGACAGGCAGCATCTCTGGAGAACATGGGTAAATGATGTTTTGGGTTTGGAACCTTCTGTCTGATTTTGGGGGGGTGGGGGGGGGGGTGCGGAGAAGAAAGATGGCAGAGAGGAGGGGCAGGACGAAGCGTGGTGGGCAATAGGTGTACCCGGGTGGGGGGGGGGGGGGGGTGGGTTGATAGGCAGAGAGGGGGAGGAAGGTTGATAGGCAGATGGTGGGGCAAAGGCCAGAGATGGGGGGGGGGAAAAGGTGTGAGACCAAGAATTTAAGAATTGTTAAACCAAAGGAAGCAGTGGATGGGGGGGGGATGAGCGCCTAGGTGGAGTTCGGGGGAGGGGGGAGGGACAGGGGTTGTTAGAGGTTACCTAATATTGGAGAATTTAATGTTCATACTGTTGGCTGCACATACCACCAGACTTAAGAACAGTTTTTATCATCATGCCATCAGGCTTCTGAACTCATAAACACATCATATATGTTGATAATTTTATTTATTATTGTCTTTTACCCACCAATGTCACTTTTATCCCCCACCCTAGTCGCACTACCTTCTCATTTTCGCACCACAAACAGCTTACAATGGCTTGTTCCCTTTATCATCGATACTTTTTTGCATATCTTTCATTCATTGTTCTTTATCTCTCCACATCACCGTCTATATCTCTCGTTTCCCTGATCCCTGACCAGTCTGAAGAAGGGTCTCGACCCGAAACGTCGCCTATCTCCTTCGCTCCTTAGATGCTGCTGCACCCGCTGAGTTTCTCCAGCCTTTTGTGTACCCTCTCTTTTATCTTATTTTTTAAATCTTATTTTTATCCTTGTAATATCATTGCTGAGGTGACCCATTGTCTTGTCGAACACATTTCATTGTACCCTTGACCCTGTGTTAACCTACACATGACAAATAAAACTGAACTGAACTGAACTGGGTTGTAAGCTACACAAGTGGGATATGAGATATGAGGTGCGGTTCCAACAGTTACTTGTTTCCAATTCTATTTTGCGCAAGGGTTCATACTCATCGCTGATGATGTTTTTGCTTGTTGGCACATTCCACGCGGCTCCTGTTTAAAATGCCACTATTAGCGGTCGGGCTGATCCCATGCGATTCCTTTGTGCCGTGCGTTGGTGCCTGGGATGTCCTGCGTTCGGCGCTCCTCTGGTCCTTGCATTTCTGCGCGTTCACAGGGGCTGGGACACGTCACCTTTGAAGCCGCAGCAGGGACCCTGCCCACGTTTGGCATTTGTGAAGCTTGTCCGATGGTTAGTTCCCGTGATTTTTAACCTAATCAAAGCAGGAGGTGGAGGTGGGGCAAGGGCCATATTTTGAATCGTGCCTGACACCATTTGAGAGTAAATTTAAGCAGATTTTTTTTTGAATAAGGCAGCAGCAATTGAAACAGTTGAAACAGTGGAAGGGTGCTGTGTGGGAGGCCAGTGATGGTGGAAAAAAGCAGGGCATGCTAAATTAATGGATTAAAGAACTTCACGGATTTAGTGGATGTAAAGGTTCAAAGGTTCATTTATTGTCACATACACCAATTGGTGTAGTGAAATTTGAGTTGCCATTTGCAGCACATTAATTGCAGCACAGATTCAAAGAGGAGGAAGTACTGACACTTTTGAAAAATATAAAAGTGGATAAGTCTCCAGGTCCTGACAGGATATTCCCTAGGACATTGAGGGAAGTTAGTGTAGAAATAGCAGGAGCTATGACAGATATATTTTAAATGTCATTAGAAACGGGAATAGTGCCGGAGGATTGGCGTACTGCGCATGTTGTTCCATTGTTTAAAAAGGGTTCAAAGAATAAACCTAGCAATTATAGACCTATTAGTTTGAACGTCAGTGGTGGGCAAATTAATGGAAAGGATACTTAGAGATAATATATATAAGCATCTGGATAAACAGGGTCTGATCAGGAACAGTCAACATGGATTTGTGCCTGGAAGGTCATGTTTGACAAACCTTCTTGAATTTTTTGAAGCGGTAACTAGGGAAATTGATGAGGGTAAAGCAGTGGATGTTGTCTATATGGATTTCAGTAAGGCCTTTGACAAGGTTCCCCATGGAAGGTTGGTTAAGAAGGTTCAATATTTGGGTGTTAATGGCGGAGTAGCATGATGGATTCAACAGTGGCTGAATGGGAGATGTCAGAGAGTAATGGTGGATGGCTGTTTGTCAGGTTGGAAGCCGGTGACCAGTGGGGTGCCTCAGGGATCTGTGTTGGGTCCACTGTTGTTTGTCATGTACATCAATTATCTGGATGATGGGGTGGAAAATTGGATAAGTAAGTATGCAGATGATACTAAGATAGGTGGTGTTGTGGATAATGAAGTAGATTTTCAAAGTCTACAGAGAGATTTGGGCCATTTGGAAAAGTGGGCTGAAAGATGGCAGATGGAGTTTAATGCTGTTAAGTGTGAAGTGCTACATCTTGGCAGGACAAATCAAAATAGGAAGTACATGGTAAATGGTAGGGAATTGAGGAATGCTGTGGAACAGAGGGATCTAGGAATAACTGTGCATAGCTCCCTGAAGGTGGAATCGCATGTAGATAGGGTGGTAAAGAAAGCCTTTGGTGTGCTGGCCTTTATAAATCAGAGCATTGAATATAGGAGTAGGGAAGTAATGTTAAAATTGTACAAGGCATTGGTAAGACCAATTCTGGAGTATGGTGTACAATTTTGGTCGCCTAGTTATAGGAAGGATATCAACAAAATAGAGAGAGTACAGAGGAGATTTACTAGAATGTTGCCAGGGTTCCAGCAACTATGTTACAGAGAAAGGTTGAACAAGTTAGGTCTTTATTCTTTGGAGCGCAGAAGGTTAAGGGGGGACTTGATTGAGGTCTTTAAAATGATGAAAGGGATAGACAGAGTTGACGTGGATACGTTTTTCCCATTGAGGGTAGGGAAGATTCAAACAAGAGGGCATGACATGAGAATTAAGGGACAGAAGTTTCGGGGTAACGTGAGGGGGAACTTCTTTACTCAGAGGGTGGTGGCTGTGTGGAATGAGCTTCCAGCAGAAGTGGTGGAGGCAGGATCGATTTTAACATTTAAGAGTAAAGTGGATAGGTATATGGACGGGAAGGGAATGGAGGGGTATGGTCTGAGTGCAGGTAGATGGGACTAGGGGAAAACAAATGGTCGGCACGGACTGGAAGGGCCGAGAGGGCCTGTTTCCGTGCTGTAATTGTTATATGGTTATATGGTTAATAAGAATACAACATAGCATTAAAGAAGAATTTAACATTAAACATTAAACATAAAAACATCCCCCCCCCCCCCACAATGGATCCCACTGTGAGGGAAGGCCCAAAGTCCACTCCTCTATCACTTGTCCACCCATAGTCGGGCCTATTGATGCCTCCGCAGTCGCCGCTACGAAGGCCCGATGTTTCAGACCCTCTCGCCAGATGATGGTGCTCCGGCGTCGGGAGAACCCTTTCAGCGGCTTGGAATACCTGGAACGGCCGCTTCCTTACCGGAGAACACGGCTCCCAAAGCCAACAGCCCGCGCTGGTCGGAGCTCCAACACTGGCGATCTCGGCGAGAGATCCCAAGCTCCGCGGTGCTAATGTCAGCTCCGCCGCCCGTGGCTGGACGCTCCGCAGATAATAGGACCTGATTTTGTTTGTTTGCAGAGATTGGAGGGATGTGGATTATGTGAGGGCAGATAAGAGATGGTCTTGGCATCATAGACACAAAATGCTGGTGTAACTCAGCGGGACAGGCAGCATCTCTGCAGGGAAGGAATGAGTGACGATTCGGGTCCAAACCCTTCTTCATACTGTTCCTTCCGGGTCTTGGCATCAGATATTGTGGGCTGAAGGACCTGTTCTTGTGCTGTATGTTCTATGGATACGCAAGAAACTGCCGATGCTGTATTCCAAAAAAGGACACCAAGTGCTGGAATAACTCAGTGGGTCAGGCAGCTTCTCTGGAGAACATGGATAGGTGTCTGAAGAAGTGGTCTCGACCCACGTTACCCATTCCTTTTATGCAGAGATGCTGCCTGCCCTGCTGAGTAACTCCAGCATTTTGTGACTATCTTTGGTTTAAACCTGCATCTGCAGTTCCTTCCTGCACATGGACTGGTGACGCTTGGGTTCGGACCTTTTTCAGAATTCAGTCTTTTTTTTGGTTCTATCTTGTGTTGTTAGTAAAACATTGGGGCATGACAACATGAGGGGTGAGAGCTTTACATGACTGTGTCTGATGTGGGGCAAAGGTTGGGAGGGTCACAAATGAATAGTGGTTGTCATCTTCATTTTACTGGTATTTTTAAGTATAGGTCCACCACTGATTTCCGCCAATTAAATGATTGGTGAAATACAGTGGTGTCGGTATAAATGCTACAAGTTTATTAGTACTGGTATTAAATGTTACAGATTTATTAGTACTGGTATAAATGACACAGGTTTATTAGTACACCTGATCTCAACAGCTCCACCTTGCCTTGTATCGAAACGGACTTGTATTTACGCTCGACACCATGACTGTCACTTAGACCTTGTTTTGAAGCGATAGCTCAAGTTAAACAGAGGTTACACGTCCCAAAAGAGTACGCGCCACACACAATGTTGCCCAGGGAACTAGTCGGGTGGTCAAGTAGAGGAGGTCACAGACAACCAGCTGTCGGAGATTCGGTGGAGGACCTGTAATTATGGAACTGGAAGTAGGATGCTTTATTATATTTTGTCCAGCTGAGAAATAGAACCGCATCAAACTGAGTTCTCCCCCAAACTGCACTTGAGGTTGATAATGTAATCTGCTCAAATGTTCAGAGATTGGAAGGATGACTGTCACTTAGACCTTGTTACTGAAATGCTACATCTGCTGTTCTTTAAAGAGTTAAAAGCATTTTGTGGAGCGTATCTATGAGGAATGACACGTACAAGGGTCATATAACCATATTACCATATAACCATATAACCATATGACAATTACAGCACGGAAACAGGCCCTCTCAGCCCTTCCAGTCCGTGCCGACCATTTGTTTTCCCCTAGTCCCATCTACCTGCACTCAGACCATACCCCTCCATTCCTTTCACGTCTATATACCTATCCACTTTACTTTTAAATGTTAAAATCGATCCTGCCTCCACCACTTCTGCTGGAAGCTCATTCCACACAGCCACCACCCTCTGAGTAAAGAAGTTCCCCCTCACGTTACCCCTAAACTTCTGTCCCTTAATTCTCATGTCATGCCCTCTTGTTTGAATCTTCCCTACCCTCAATGGGAAAAACGTATGTGGTGGACCAAACTCAATGGTCAACTCTGTCTATCCCTTTCATCATTTTAAAGACCTCAATCAAGTCCCCCCTTAACCTTCTGCGCTCCAAAGAATAAAGACCTAACTTGTTCAACCTTTCTCTGTAACATAGTTGCTGGAACCCTGGCAACATTCCAGTAAATCTCCTCTGTACTCTCTCTATTTTGTTGACATCCTTCCTATAATTGGGCGACCAAAATTGTACACCATACTCCAGAATTGGTCTTACCAATGCCTTGTACAATTTTAACATTACTTCCCTACTCCTATATTCAATGCTCTGATTTATAAAGGCCAGCACACCAAAGGCTTTCTTTACCACCCTATCTACATGCGATTCCACCTTCAGGGAACTATGCACAGTTATTCCTAGATCCCTCTGTTCCACAGCATTCCTCAATTCCCTACCATTTACCATGTACGTCCTATTTTGATTTGTCCTGCCAAGATGTAGCACTTCACACTTAACAGCATTAAACTCCATCTGCCATCTTTCAGCCCACTTTTCCAAATGGCCCAAATCTCTCTGTAGACTTTGAAAATCTACTCCATTATCCACAACACCACCTATCTTAGGATCATCTGCATACATACTTATCCAATTTTCCACCCCATCATCCAGATCATTGATGTACATGACAAACAACAGTGGACCCAACACAGATCCCTGAGGCACCCCACTGGTCTCCGGCTTCCAACCTGACAAACAGCCATCCACCATTACTCTCTGACCTCTCCCATTCAGCCACTGTTGAATCCATCTTGCTACTCCGCCATTAACACCCAAAGATTGAACCTTCTTAACCAACCTTCCATGGGGAACCTTGTCAAAGGCCTTACTGAAATCCATATAGACAACATCCACTGCTTTACCATCATCAATTTCCCTAGTTACCGCTTCAAAAAAATTCAAGAAGGTTTGTCAAACATGACCTTCCAGGCACAAATCCATGTGCTTTGTGCTTTACAGCACGGAAACAGGCCCTTCAGCCCTATTTGTCCAAGTTGGAATACTGGGCAAATTCCATTTGCTCACACTTGGCCTAGACCCTCTAAACCCTTCCGATCCTTAAAATCTCCCTGTCTTTTAAAGGTTGTATAGGAAATCCATTACTCAAAATGGAAATCCAATATTAGCAAAGTCACATTAGTTCTCAGATGATTAAACAAGAATAATGTTTATATGTTATTTGTTACAATCATATATTCTTGACTGAGGCATTTAAATTTGCCACAGTTTATGTATAATGGGGTTGATTCATGTTTTCTCATTTTATCTTTAACCTTTAAGGAATTTGGACGCACAGGAAGCATCTCCTCAAGATGTGACTTTAGAGAAAACTTGATTAAAAGAGGATGCAACGACCAATTTATAGAGAGTCCCCAAAGCAGGATCCAAATACAGAGGAACCTCCCATTGAGCAGCAAGGGATCAGGCTCGTATCAGTCTGATGTCATTCAACTCATGCCTCAGGAAATTGCCCTCAATCTAAGGCCTGGTAAGGATTTCATTCTGCTCAGTGTTGAAAGAACACTGCATTTTGGAGGCTTCACATTTTGTTTTTCATCTAGGTTATGTTTTCAGTCTTTCGTTTTTGATCAGTGCGGGTGTCAGGGGTTATAGGGCGAAGGCAGGAAAATGGCGTTGAGAGGGAACGATAGATCAGCCATGATTGAATGGCGGAGTAGACTCGATGGGCCGAATGGCCTAATTCTGCTCCTAGAACCTACGAGCTTTTTCCCACCATGCTTCCCTTTATCAATCTGTAAATGTATAGTTCAGCATGCATGCAGCAATGCATGCAGCATATAATCCTCCAATAATTTTGCCACCTCCAACGTGATCCCACTACTGGCAAATCTCGACTACACTTCTCCCACCCTGCTTCCTGTAAAGACTCTATCTCCTACTCCCAATTCCTCCGTCTACGCCGCAGCTGCGCCCAGGATGAGGTTTTCCATACCAGGGTATCAGAGATATCCTCATTCCTTAGGAAATGGCGGCTCCTCTCTTCCATTGCAGATGAGGCTCTCCCTAGGGTCTCCTTGATATCCTGCAGCTCTGCTCTTGCTCCCCCTCCCCCCCCATTCGTAACAAGGACAGAGTCCCCCTTGTCCTCACCTTCCACCCCATCAGCCGTCGCATACAGCATATAATCCTCCGACATTTTTGCCACCTCCAATGTGATCCCACTACTGGCCACATCTTCCCATCTCCATCCCTTCCTGCTTTCTGCAGAGACCGTTCCCTCCGAAACTCTCTGGTCAACTCTTCCCTTCCCACCCAAACCAACCCTCCCCAGGTACTTTCCCCTGCAACCGCAGAAGTTGCAAAACCTGTTCCTTTACCTCCCCCCTCGACTCCATCCAAGGACCCAAACTGTCTTTCCAGGTGAGGCAGAGGTTCACTTGCACCTCCTCCAACCTCATCTTGACACCTGGAACAACATCCACTGTTCCAGGCGTCAACTTCTCTACATCGGCGAGATCAAGCGCAGGCTTGGCGATCGTTTCACCGAACGCCTCCGCTCAGTCCGTCTTAACCTCCCTGATCTCCTGGTTGCTCAGCACTTCAACTCCCCCTCCCATTCCCAATCTGACCTTTCTGTCCTGGGCCTCCTCCATTGTCAGAGTGAGGCCCAGCGCAAATTGGAGGAACAGCACCTCATATTTTGCTTGGGTAGTTTACACCCCAGCGGTATGAACTTTGACTCCCCTCACTTCAAATAGTCCTTGCTTTCCCTCTCTCTCCATCCCCTCCCCCTTCCCAGTTCTCCCACCAGTCTTACTCTCTCCATCCACATTCTATCTCTGTCCCGCCCACTCCCCTGACATCAGTCTGAAGAAGGGTCTCGACCATTAAACGTCACCCATTCCTTCTCTCCAGAGATGTTGCTTGTCCCGCTGAGTTACTCCAGTGTTTGTGTCTACCTTCGATCATTTCAGCATGTTGAAGGAGATCCAAGTTGCCTGATAACTGCTGGGAAGAAACTTATCAGGCAACTAAACCATCCTATCAGCAACTAGAGAAAGGTCTTGAGCTAGAATTGGAGATCCTCAGATTATCTTTACTGGAATGTATCTTGCATTAAACTTGATCCCCTTTAGACAATAGGCAATAGGTGCAGGAGAAGGCCATTTGGCCCTTCGAGCCAGCACCGCCATTCAATGTGATCATGGCTGATCATCCCCAATCAGTACCTCGTTCCTGCCTTCTCCCCATATCCCCTGACTCCGCTATTTTTAAAAACCCTACCTAGCTCTCTCTTGAAAGCATCCAGAGAACCTGCCTCCACCGCCCTCTGAGGCAGAGAATTCCACAGACTCGCCAATCTCTGTGAGAAAAAGTGTTTCCTCGTCTCCGTTCTAACTCGCTTGCTCCTTATTCTTAAAGTTATTCTTAAAGTTATTCTTTATCTGCATTTATGCACCGTGGATGGCTTGAATAGTCTTTCTGCTGACTGGATAACACACGCAACGTTTTTCACTGTGCACGTGGCAATAATAACATAAGTGTGTTTGTCTGGTTTGTAGATCACCGAGCCACATTCCGCATCCAGGTTCGGCAGGTGGATGACTACCCCGTGGATCTGTACTATCTGATGGACCTTTCCCTCTCCATGAAAGACGACTTGGACAGCATCCGAGTGTTGGGAACTAAATTGTCACGGGAGATGGCAAAACTCACCAGCAACTTCCGCTTGGGCTTTGGGACGTTTGTGGACAAGCCAACATCCCCATTTTCCTACACGGGCCCCAAGTATCAGGAAAACCCTTGCGTTGGGTGAGTGAGACGTTGTTTCTAGCGGGTGATGTATGCCTTTCACATTATGCAGGAAGTGGCAGAACTTCAAACACAGGCAAGGTTGTAACACTCAGTACATCGCTCTTGTCCAGAGCACTTTGTTCAGTGAGTTTTTCAGAAATTAGGTATTACAAGATCAATTCCTTTCAAAAGCGATTTTGTAACTGATATTTATCGAATTAATTGTCCAACTTGTTTTTCGTAGTTCACATTAAGATGTCAACTTTTAATGAAATACTCAATCCTGTAAATTAAGGATGCTGATGCAAAATGTGGAGAAAACCAATTAAAGTTTAGTAAAGAACATAAAGCAAGGTATTTGAGTTAGAGCAAGAAACACCGGCCAACATGCCCCATCTACACCAGTCCCACCTGCCTGCGCTTGGTCCATATCCCTCCAAACCTGTCCTATCCATGTACCCGTCCAACTGTTTCTTAAATGTTGGGATAGTCCCAGCCTCAACTACCTCATCTAGCAACTTGTTCCATACACCCACCACCCTTTGTGTGAAAACGTTACCTCTCAGATTCCGATTAACTCTTTTCCCCTTCGCCCTGAACCTTTGTCCTCTGGTTCTCGATTCCCCAACTCTGGGCAAGAGACTGTGCATCCACCCGATCTATTCCTCTCATGAATGTTTACACCTCAGGAAGATCACCCCTCACCCTCCTGCGCTCCATGGAATAGAGACCCAGCCTCCTCAACCTCTCACAATAGCTCACGCCTACTACTCCTGGCAACATCCTCGTAAATCTTTTCTGAACCCTTTCCAGCTCGACAATATCTTTCCTATAACATGGTGCCCAGAACTGAACACAATATTCTAAATATGGTCTCACCAACGTCAATACGTTTGGGTTGTGGGTTTGGCAATATTGAAGCATTTTTAATCAATTACAGCACTTGGGAATTTAAAAAAAAAAAGTTTATCTCTCAGAAATCATGTCCTGACTTGATATGGTTTTAGGATTTAGCAGGTTGTTTGAGGAATGATGCAAGGTGAGTAATGCACCATGATATTATCCTGTTGTAAAATTGCAGCATTTTCTCCCTTTATGATGCCTTAGAACATAGAACAGTACAGCACAGGAACAGACCCGTCAGCCCATAATGTCCACACAGAACATGATGCCAAGCTGAAACTATCTCCTCTGCCTGCACGCGATCCATATCCCTCCATTCCCTGCATATCCAGGTGCCTATCCAAAAGCCTCTCAAACACCACTATCATATCTGCCCCTGCCCGTCTACATTTGCATCCAAGTGATTTATCATGAGTTATTGTGATAGGAGCAGATTAGGCCATTTGGCCCATCAAGTCTACTCCGCCATTCAATCGTGGCTGATCTATCTCTCCCTACTAACCGCATTCTCTTGCCTTCTCCCCATAACCCCTGACACCCGTTTATCTATCTCACACACGTGAGAGGTCCCAGCACAGATCCCTGCAGAACCCCACTGGTCACAGGCCTGCAACAAGCCTCCACAACCCTGTGTTGTATTAGTAGGCCAGGTCTGAATCCAGAAGACCGATCACCCATGCATCTGAATCTTCTCGATCAGCCTACCACGGGCGGTTTTATCAAATGCCTTCCTAAAATTAATGCAGGCATCATCCACCTCCCGACCCTCATCAATTACCTTTGTCACCCTCTCAAAAAACTTGATTGTTAATAAGACACAACCTGCTACAGACAAATCCATGCTGACTGTATCTGATTAGCCCGATTTCTTCCAGTAAATCCCATCCCTGAGAATCCTCTCCAATAGCTTCCCCACCATTGATATGAGGCTGACCGGCCTGTAATTCCCTGGATTCTCTCTACATAGGACCAACATTGGCTCCTCTCCAGCCCTCCACGACCTCGCCTCTGGCTTCAAGTTTAATCGCGGTGCCCTTCAACATTTTGAATGATTTGTGGGAAGGGCACATAGTATAATTATCACAGGGATAATCTCAAGGACATACTATTACAGAAGCATCAGATTGACTTTATTGAAACATTATTGGGAAGAAATAAAATGTAATGCAGCTGTGAAATTTTGAACGTTTCGATGGAAGCACAGTTTGGAGGATTTGTGGAAGGTCATTCTTGCTATTGAGGGAGTGCAGCGTAGGTTTACAAGGTTAATTCCCGGGATGGCGGGACTGTCAAATGCTGAGAGAATGGAACGGCTGAGCTTGTACCCTCTGGAGTTTAGAAGGATGAGAGGGAATCTTATTGAAACATATAAGATTGTTAAGGGCTTGGACACACTAGAGGCAGGAAACATATTCCCCATGTTGGGGGAGGCCAGAACCAGGGGCCACAGTTTAAGAATAAGGGGTAAGCCATTTAGAACGGAGATGAGAAAACACTTTTTCTCACAGAGAGTTGTGAGTCTGTGGAATTCTCTGCCTCAGACGGTGGTGGAGCCCGGTTCTCTGGATACTTTCAAGAGAGAGATAGGGCACTTAAAGATAGCAGAGTCAGGGGATATGGGGGGAAGGCAGGAACGGGGTACTGATTGGGGATGATCAGCCATGGTCACATTGAATGGCGGTGCTGGCTCAAAGGGTCGATTGGCCTACTCCTGCACCTATTGTCTATTGTCAAACCCAAGGGTCAAGAGAGTTTTATTGTCATATGTCCCGGACGGGACAATGAAATTTTAACTTGTTGCAGCACAACATGTGAATATGTAAACATTGTATATAACGGAAAATGAAAAAGTTAAAAAAATAACAAGTAGATAGAGTGCAAATAACAAATAATAATATGTTCTTTTGCAGTTCGGAGCTCATAGCTTATTTGTTGTGTTTAATAGCCTGATGGCTGTGGGGAAGGAGCTGTTCCTGAACCCGGACGTTACAGTTTTCAGGCTCCTGTATCTTCTTCCTGATGGCAGTGTGTGGCCAGGATAGTGAGGGTCCTTGATGATGTTGGCTGCCTTTTTGAGGCAGCGACTACGATAGATCCCTTCGACGGTGGGGAGGTCAGAGCTGGCGATGGACTGGGCAGTGGTCACAACTTTTCGTTCCTGGAGGTTCAAGTTGCAGAACCAGGCCACGATGCAACCAGTCAGAATGCTCTCTACCGTGCACCTGTAGAAGTTTAGGAGAATCCTCTTGACATGCCGATTCTCCGTAATCTTCTCAGGAAGCAGAGTCGCTGATGTGCCTTCATTACAATTGCATCAGTGTGCTGGGTCCAGGAAAGATCTTCTGATATATGCACGCCCAGGAATTTGAAGTTATTGACCCTTTCCACCATCGTCCCGTTGATATAAACCCCAGTAATGCAACGGAAATTTTCATCCACCCTTCCTTCCTTCCTGAAGCTTTCAGTTTAAGTAGATGCTCCAGATTCCGGCAGATGTATCACATGCCACTATATAGGGGAACATTAATCATTTTTAATTTGTAAAGGGAATGACCTCCAGCTTTGAGGAAGTGTTGTGCCATTCAGAAACGGATCACTAGGGAATGCCTCACATAACGTGTGCGTTCGTGTGTGTGTGTGTGTGTGTGTGTGTGTGTGTGTGTGTGCGCTCATTGATAGAAGCAACACTGATCTTTGCTCAATTGTCCATATGGAAATATGATATGGGTGGCGCAGCGGGTAGAGCTGCTGCCTCTCAGCACCAGAGACCCGGGTTGGATCCTGACCTCGGGTGCTGTCTGAGTGGAGTTTGCACGTTCTCCCTGTGACTGTGTGGGTTTCCTCCAGGTGCTCTGGTTTCCTCCCACATCCCAAAGACGTGCGGGCTCGTAGCTTAATTGGCCATCTGTAATTTTCCCCTAGTCTATAGGGAGTGGATGAGAAAGTGGGATAACACAGAACTAGGGTGAACAGATTGATGTGGGGCCTGTTTCCATGCTGTTATTTCTAAACTAAACTAAATTTAAGTTTCTAAACTAGTGTGAGAATTAATTGTTTGTTAAATTCTCTATTTTAGTAATAGACGGGAGTTTTTCCTTTATATTTTCTTCAACATTTGCACTGTGAGGAGGATGCTAGGAGGCTGCAGGATGACTTGGATAGACTGGGTGAGTGGGCAAATGCATGGCAGATGCAGTATAATGTGGATAAATGTGAGGTTATCCACTTTGGTGGCAAAAACAGGAAGGTAGACTATTATTTGAAAGGTGACCGATTAGGAAAAGGGGAGATGCAGCGAGACCTGGGTGTCATGGTACACCAGTCATTGAAAGTAGGCATGCAGGTGCAGCAGGCTGTGAAGAAAGCGAATGGTATATTGGCATTCATAGCAAAAGGATTTGAGTACAAGAGCAGGGAGGTTCTACTGCAGTTGTACAGGGTCTTGGTGAGGCCACACCTGGAGTATTGCGTACAGTTTTGGTCTCCTAATCTGAGGAAAGACATTTTTGCCATAGAGGGAGTACAGAGAAGGTTCACCAGACTGATTCCTGGGATGGCACGACTTCCATATGAAGAAAGACTGGATAGACCTGGCTTGTACTCACTGGAATTTAGAAGATTGAGGGGTGATCTCATAGAGACTTATAAAATTCTTAAGGGGTTGGACAGGCTAGATGCAGGAAGATTGTTCCCGATGTTGGGGAAGTCCAGGACAAGGGGTCACAGTTTAAGGATAAGGGGGAAGTCTTTTAGGACCGAGATGAGAAAATCGTTTTACACACAGAGAGTGGTGAATCTGTGGAATTCTCTGCCACAGAAGGTAATTGAGGCCAGTTTGTTGGCCATATTTAAGAGGGAGTTGGATGTGGCCCTTGTGGCTGAAGGGATCAGGAGGTATGGACAGAATGCAGGTACAGGATATTGAGTTGGATGATCAGCCATGATCATATTGAATGGCGGTGCAGGCTCGAAGGGCCGAATGGCCTGCTCCTGCACATAATTTCTATGTTTCTATGTTTGCCATAAACCTGCAGAGTATTCTTTATTCCTTTACTCTTGTTTCAATTCTGAAACATAAAGCTTCAGAGGTACGATATTTTTAGAATCAACTTACATAAACCCTAATGAATACTTCCATAGCCTGTTTTGGGGTTAGGTTTCCCATATATTTCCTTTTTTAGTATCTTGTGGTTTACCAGATAAATCCATTGGGTAGCCAGCTTGGTTATCCACAAATCCAAGAGCGAGCATTTAATCAGAGGCAGTGGAAGCAGAAACTCCACAAACAATAAGCTCTTTTTCAAAACGTTCTCTGCTCAGTGAATGTTCCTTTCCCTCCGTTCCAATTAGCTGGCAGTGCAGTTTTGTTTGATATCCTGGTTCATGTTCCAGGAGCAGGATTAGGCCATTCGGCCCATCAAGTCTACTCCGCCATTCAATCATGGCCGGTCTATCTTTCCCTCTCAACCCCAATCTCCTGCCTTCTCCCCGTAACCCGTGACACCCTGACTAATCAAGAACACCTTCATGTGAGGGTAAATGATTAATAAGGAACTAGTTCTGTCATATATCTTTATTTCCATTTCACCTGGGATAGATAATTAAACGTGCCTTTTGTTTGTGATATATATAAACGACTTGGACTTGAATGTAGATGGGTTAGTTGGTGAGTTTGCAGATGGCTCCATGATTGCTAGAATTGCTGGCCAGTGAGGACGGCCGTTAAGCGGCTCACAGCGCCAGAGACCCGGTTCGATCCTGCTCTTGGGGGTCTGTCTGTGTGGAGTTTGCATGTTCCCCTTGTGACCTCGTGGGTTTCCTCCAGGTTCTCTCGTTTCCTGCCGCAGCCCAAAGTCGTGTGGGTTTGTAGGCCAATTGGCCCTCTGTAACCTGCCCCTGGTGTGCGGGGAGTGGGTGAGAAAGTGAAAATATACAACCAGTGTGGAATGGGTGATCAAATGGCCGTCGCGGACCTGGTGGGCCAAAGGGCCTGTTTGAGTCCTGTGCCTTGCAATCAAAAAGTGTACAGTGCTCTGGTCCTGAGATTTGCTTTTCTATGTTCTGCGATAGAGCTTAATTTGATAAATATCTGATAGTAGTTTTCTCTCTATTATCACTTTGTGCTCTTTGTTTATTCTTAGTTTTCCCAATTTTCTTTTGCTGTCCGCACCGTAATATTAAGTTGCTCCGCATCCGTAATCCTTTTTTGCTCCCTTCTCTGTCCTTGCTAGTTGCACTTTGAAGGGAGACGAGCAATGTTTTCTAAATTGACAGATCAAAGCAGATGATGATGAAGAAATGTCGAATGGGCCATTGTTGGCTGAGGGGAAGGTGACAACAAGGCGTCCAAACAGTAACAGTAATCAGGAGGACAGTGAAACTAGTCGGAGGACTAGGGTAGTGGAGGGACGGACACGGAGAGAGAGGGAAGGCAAGGGTTACTTGAAGTTAGAGAAATCAATCTTCATTCCGCTGGGGTGTAAGCTGCCCAAACAAAATATGAGCTGCTGTCCATCCAATTTTCATTGGGCCTCACCCTGACAGTGGAGGAGGCCCAGGACAGAAAGGTCAGTGTGGGAATGGAAGGGGTAGTTAAAGTGTTTAGCAACCGTGAGATCACGTGGGCCCAGGGGGACTGAGTGGAGGTGAGACAATGACCTAATCTGCACTTGGTCTTGGCGATATATACAAGTCCACACTTAGAACAGGCGACACAGTAGATGAGGTTGGAGGAGGTGCAATTCGGAGATGAGGAGGAATGGTATGTTAGCTTTCATAGCAAAAGGATTTGAGTACAGGAGCAGGGAGGTTCTACTTCAGTTGTACAGGGTCTTGGTGAGACCACACCTGGAGTATTGCGTGCAGTTTTGGTCTCCAAATCTGAGGAAGGACATTCTTGCCATAGAGGGAGTGCAGAGAAGGTTCACCAGACTGATTCCTGGGATGTCAGGACTGTCTTATGAAGAAAGACTGGATAGACTTGGTTTATACTCTCTGGAATTTAGGAGATTGAGAGGGGATCTTATAGAAACTTACAAAATTCTTAAGGGGTTGGACAGGCTAGATGCAGGAAGATTGTTCCCGATGTTGGGGAAGTCCAGGACAAGGGGTCACAGCTTAAGGATAAGGGGGAAATCCTTTAAGACCGAGATGAGAAAGACTTTTTTCACACAGAGAGTGGTGAGTCTCTGGAACTCTCTGCCACAGAGGGTAGTTGAGGCCAGTTCATTGGCTATATTTAAGAGTGAGTTGGATGTGGCCCTTGTGGCTAAGGGGATCAGAGGGTATGGAGAGAAGGCAGGTACGGGATACTGAGTTGGATGATCAGCCATGATCATATTGAATGGCGGTGCAGGCTCGAAGGGCTGAATGGCCTCCTCCTGCACCTAATGTCTATGTTTCTATGTTTCTATTTCTTCACTCAGAGGGTGGTGAATCCGTGGAATGCATTACCACAGTCGGCTGTCAATGGATATTTTGAAGGCCGAGATAAATAGATCCTTGATTAGTACGGTGGTCGGGGGTTATGGGGAGAAGGCAGGAGAATGGGTTTGAGGGGGAGAGTGAGATCAGCTTTGGTTGAATGGCGGAGTAGACTTGATGGGCCAAATGACCTAATTCTGCCCCTAGAACTAAATGACCACGATTCATTAATAACACTGCTAAATATAGACATGTGGTGAAGACATTTGAATGTAGTCACTGACGTGGCCAGTAGCCATCACTTCAGAGACTCTCGGCTTAACAAGCAACTGGGATTTTTCCCAGAAGAAAATTGTTAAAGGGGCTAGATTCATAAACAACGTGGTTTTAATAAGAAGACATTTATTTGAATTGAAAATGTTTCCTTCGGGTCATTTAGTTTAGGATTCACATGTGGTTTCTCCTTCCTTCCCCTTCTTATTGTCTCTGTGTATTCTGCATTGGTTCTGTTTAATTTTAAAATCAAATAACTAAAGTATTTATTGAATGCACTTGAGATGGTGTGGCTTAGCCAGAATTTGTGCATTACTGGTCATCTAACCCAGTAATTGAAAGCATATCTTTTACAGATGCTCTGTTCAATACACTTCAATCCCCTTACTGTGGCAATTCGCATTTAAAAAACATATTCTTGATCCCTCTCCTTCTAACCATTAAAATTCTATTGCATGGAATTTCCATTGTACCCTAAGTCTGCATTAAATGGGCACACAATGTTTGGTTATTAGTTATTTGGTCTGAAGAAGGGTCTTGACCCGAAACGTCACCCATTCCTTCTATCCAGAGACGCTGCCTGTCTCAGAACCAAGTCACTCAGAGATGAGTTACTCCAGATCTTTGTGTCTATCTTTGGTTATTAGTTCTCTGCTGGAATATTAATTTATGGTTGATAAGATGTTTTCTTGACCCAGAGCGTCAGTCTGTGGAATTCATTGCCACAGACGGCTGTGGAGGCCACGTCAACGGATATTTTTAAGGCGGAGATGAACAGATTATTAGTGTGGGTGTCATGGGGTTATGGGGATAAAGCAGGAGCATGCGGTTGAGGGAAAGATGGATCAGCCATTATTGAATAGCAGAGAGAATTTGATGGGCCGAATGGCCTAAATCTGCTGCTATAACTTATGAACTTACGAAGATGTCACCCATCCATGATCTCCAGAGCTGCCGCTAACCTGTTGAGTTACGACAGCTCTTTGTGTCCTTTTGTGTATTAACCGGCACCCCTCTCGGTCTGGAATAGATAAGGTGAATTTGGAACTGGTCCTTCCCCACAGCCATCAGGCTATTAAACTCGCCAACAAACAGACTCTGAACTGTAACAGCCTATTGCACTTTATCTGCTTATTTATGTGTATATTGAACTGAACTGTTCTGTATTATGTTTACAATACTCTGTTGTGCTGCAGCAAGCAAGAATTTAATTGTCTTATCTGGGACACATGACAATAAACTTGACTTGACTTGACTTGGGTGTATGTACAGAGTCTTTTACCCAGAGTAGGGAAAACAGGAACCAGAGGTTGTAGGTTTGAGAGGGAAAAGATTTGGTAGGAACCTGAGGGGCAGCTTTTTCCACAGAGAGGCTGGTGAGTGTCTGGAATTCTGCCAGAGGAGGTAGTTGAGGCAGGTACTAGAACAGCATTTAAAAGACACTTGGGTAGGTATGTGGATAGGAAAGGTGTAGAGGGTTATGGGCCAAACATGGGCAGGTGGGATTAGTGTAGATGAGGCATCGTGATCGGCACAGAGTTGAGCCTATGGGCTTGCTGTGTGTCTCTGTGGCAGGGGGTCGCCAACCTTTTTCGTCCCGTTTACCCCTGGCAACTCTAATAGCACCTAACAATGTTATTTCACTAATGGGGCTGTCCCACTGTACGAGCGAATTCAAGAGTTCGCCCGAGTTTCCCCTGATTCGAACTTGGAGAATTACGGTAATGGCCGCTCGTAGGTACTCGGGGCTCTCGTGGACATTTTTCAACATGTTGAAAAATCTTCACCAGTCTTCCCGAGCTTACCGCGTTTCCCGAGTACCTGCCGTTAGCGTTACGAGCCGCTAAGAGACGTACCCGCTACGTACATTCTACGTGCTTACCACGAGTTTGATTTTTTTTTAAACTCGGGAGAGCTCTTGGGTGAACTCGTACAGTGGGACAGGCCCATTAGTTATGAACAACTAATGATCAACAGATACCAGTATACCAAAACCAAACACAGACAGTCAATGAGAAAAAATATGTACAAAACCAGAATCAACAAATGTACCCCCTGGGTAGACAAAATTGACCCCAGGTTGGGAACCCTTGCTCTATGGTAAGGATGGCCTGCCTGTCAGTGGGGCAGCAGCCACAGGTCCGGTTGTTGCCGGGGGTAGGAGGCTGATCTAGCTGAACCACCTTGCCCCGGCGTTGCCCAGGACACCGTGGCCTTCACCGTGGGCAAGGGTGAGGGGCAGTGTCGAGAGGGACGCACGGCTCGTGCGTCGGGGAAAATAGTCAAAGAGGGAGACAAAGGAAAGATTGTGTGCTTAAAAATAGATGCCACACAAAGTGAAGCACAACGGTCATGAACCAGAAGGAATGCACTGTGATGCTGGCAAGGAATGCCAAGAATGCCATTTGTATAAAATGGTTGGGCTTTCTGGGCCGTGTGAGGTTGGATCCAGAATGCGTGAGTGGGAGAGGCTGGAAGATGGAAGTCACGGATAACCTTAGCTTCACAGTGTGGGCCGGGCAGTGTGGCGCAGAGCCGTCCCTTCTCCATAGCTTCCAACTTTCCTTTAGACTTTAGCGATACAGCGTGGAAACAGGCCCTTCCGCTCACCAAGTCCATGCCAACCAGCGACCACCCTGTACACTAACACTGTCCTACACACTAGGGACAATTTCTGGAGCCAATTAACCTACACACCGGCACGACATTGGAATGTGGGAGGAAACCGGAGCGCCTGGCGGAAATCCACGCAGGTCACGGGGAGAACGTGCAAACTCCCTGCAGGCAGCGCCCATAGTCAGGATTGAACCAGGCTCTCTGGTGTTGTGAGGCAGCAGGCCTACAGCTGTGCCACCGTGATGCTCTGTTTCTGAATTGTCTGGTGGGTTAACTCAGAACGTCACTAAATCTCTGAAGAGATCAACTATTTTGAGCATTTTCTCTTTGTGTTTTAAAGGCATCCATTTCAAGTGGAGCTTATTCCAGTGAAGACCAAGGTTAAATAGAGAAGAATAAAGGGCCCGTTTTTTGGCGAGTTGCCGGTGCCCGTCATAGTTGCCGCAGGTGGCCGTAAATGTTCAACACGTCGCGGGGAGACGCCTGTATGGTCGTGAGCAGTGACCCAAAGATTCGTACCTCTTTCTGGTCGCTGCTGGATTTTCAACATGTTGAACATTTTCGTCCGCCCGCTGTGACTATGACGGGTGCCGGCAATTCGCCGAAAGAATTGCGTAAGTGGGACAGGCCCTTAAAGGAAATGTGTAGGAAGGAACTGCAGAGGCTGGTTTGCACCGAAGGCAGGCCATCACTGCTCGACCATTTTGTGTCTATCTTCGGAACAGGGAAGATAGTTGTATTGGTATTATCCCCATTAACTATTTAAATTCTGGTCGACCTAATTTTGTCACCAGTCATACTTATTGAGAGTTTGAATGTACCTTTTCAATATGATAAGCCTGCAATATGATAGGGCTGACTGTGGAAGAACTGCAGGACAATCTGACGTCCTTTGACGTCCGTTCTAATATAAACGCCCATTCTGTGCGGGGTGTACGTGGACTGTCCTTTGCTAACGTCCTGACTTCCCCCGGCAGGTACAAGCTGTTTCCGCAGTGTGTGCCTTCCTTCGGGTTCAGGCACCTGCTCTCCTTGACGGAAAAGTCTGACAAGTTCAACGCCGAGGTTCAGAAGCAAATGGTGTCGCGTAACCGGGATGCCCCAGAGGGTGGCTTTGATGCGATACTGCAGGCGGTCGTCTGTAAGGTGAGATGCTGCGCCCTTTCCCCTGTGACCTACAGCCTACGCCCTCTACTTCTCGATTCCCTTCCCCTGGTAAAAGACTCTGTACATTCACCCTATCTATTCCCCTCGTGGTTTTATGCACCTTTCGTTTAGCTTTAGATACAGCGCGGAAACAGGCCCTTCGGTCCACCGGGTCCGTGCCGACCAGCGATCCCCGCGCGTTAATACTATCCTACACACACACACCAGGGACAATTTACGATTATAGCAAGCCAATTGACCTTCGAACGTGTACGTCTTTGGAGTGTGAGAGGAAATCAGGAGCTCCCGGAGAAAACCGCCGCAGGTCACGAGGAGAGCGTGCAAGCTCCGTACAGACAGCATATGTGGTCTGGACCAAACCTGGGTCTCTGGCGCTGTGACGCAGCAACTCTACCACTATGCCACCGTGCCGCCAACTGTAACGTCATTCATACACGTGTGACCTTTATGTTTTTTCCAAAGGAGAAGATCGGCTGGCGGAAGGAGGCTTCCCACCTGCTGGTGTTCACCACAGATGATGTGCCACACATTGCATTGGATGGCAAGCTCGGCGGCCTGGTTCAGCCCAATGATGGGCAGTGTCACCTGGATGAACTCAACGAGTACGGCTATTCCACACAGATGGTGAGGACCCCCACGCTGACCCCTCCCCAACGCAATACAGTCATCGGTCAGCATCACTCAGCTTCCATTAGCTACATAACTTCCCTCGACTCCTGCTACACCTCACGCTGCCTCGGCAAGGCCAGCAGCACAATCAAGGACCGGTCTCACCCCGGACACTCCCTCTTCTCCCCTCCCCCATCGGGCAAGAGGTACAGAAGTGTGAAAACACACACACCTCCAGATTCAGGGACAGTTTCAGGAACAGCGGAAAGAATTCCCATGATTACTGTCAAGCCGCCACAGTGCACAGTTACAGGATAAAGGGAATAACATTCAGTGCAAGGTAAAGTCTGATTAAATAGAGTGCGAGGGTCACCAATGAGGTGGGAGGTCAGGACTGCTCTCTAGTTGGTGAGAGGATGGTTCAGTTGCCTGATAACAGCTGGGAAGAAACTGTCTGTGAATCTGGAGGTGTGTGCGTTTTCATACTTCTGTACCTCTTGCCTGATGGGAGAGGGGAGAAGAGGGAGTCCGGGGGGAGACTGGTCCTTGATTGTGCTGCTGGCCTTGCCGAGGCAGCGTGGGGAGAAGAGGGAGTCCGGGGTGAGACTGGTCCTTGATTGTGCTGCTGGCCTTGTTCCCCCTGGTGATGAGTGCTGCAGGATGGGAGGTGTTGTTTAGATTACAGCGAGCTGTGTCCGTGCACGAGAGGTGCATCAAGTGAGCTTGTTGAGACTTTAACGTGCATTGAACGTTTACGGGAGATTTTTACTTGAATGATACTAAAGTTCTGTAGGAATATTTTATTTTGACTCATTTTCTCCATGTCAAAATGAAGTACTTCCCCTTAAACTTTAACTGCTATTGAGTGTGTAACCCTGTAGCCCTGATGTTTAAATGGCGTGGAAGGGGTCCTTGAACCTTCCTGCGTTGTTTCCTGTCCAGGACAACAAAGGCATCGTCCAGTATAATCTGTGAAGTTACATGCCAGATATTGAATTAACATTCTGCCACTTGCGCCGAGCGACATTTTGCTTTGATGTTAATTAAAGCTTCTCCATTTTCTTTGGAGGATGGGGGGGAGGAGCTAATGATATAAACATTTACCAGTTGCATGGGAATACCAGATACATAAATACCAGATCAATTGTAGTTTAATGTATATTTAATTTGTACGGTGTGACACATAAAGAAAGGTTCAGCATTTTAAAGAGTAAAGGGCATGTCCCACTTGGCCGTCGTTTGCACCTCATTTGCGAGTAATATGTAAATTAGGCCGATGCATGGGGTGCGCGTACGTTGCGCATGGTGAGGCGTGGAATCGTATGCGGTGGCGCATGGTATCGGGTGGCGCTCCAGGATTTAGTACAGGAACAAAATCCTCGCGCGCCACCTGCGTTACGTATCGCGTAGGCACACCGACGCATTGGGTACACACGCATTGGCGTCGTACGCTGGCGTCCCGACGTCTCACGTGTATCGCGCGGTGACGCATGGTCACGCCGCAGGGTGTTCTAATGACGTCACGCGCACCAGACGGCTGTGCTGACGCGTGATGACGCGTGATTTGCACGCGACGTTGCACTGGCCTATTGTACATATGACGCGTAAATGAGGCTCAAATGACGGCCAAGTGGAACAGGCCCTTAAATGATCAAATGGCATAAAAGGCTACAAGTTTAAGGTGTAGGAAGGAACTGCAGATGCTGGTTTGCAACGAAGATAGACACAAAATGCTGGAGTAACTCAGCGGGACAGGCAGCATCTCTGGAGAGAAGGAATGGGCGACGTTTCAGCTCTCCTCCTATTTAATTTTCTGAAGAAGGGTCTCGACCCAAAACATCATCCATTCCTTCATTCCAGACATGCTTGTCCTGCTGAGTTACTCTGGCATTTTGTGTCTTATCTTCCAAGATGAAGGTGTTACTTTCAACTGAGTTCTATCATCTTTATAGAATATTGTTCCATTGCTAAGATGCATCAGTGCCTTGCCACCAGGTGTGTAGGTTTGTTTAGACATTGTGCCATTTTAACATTTGGTCTCCGGTATCATTGAAAAATATTTGAATGGTCCATGGATATAGCCCAATTTGTGATGACATGGTAATGACTCTCAGGGTGGTTGTGTTTGATTCTGGGTCAGGGTAATGGGAAGCTGCGTGGGTTTGTTTCTGAAGACAGACACAAATTACTGGAGTATGTTAGCCCAATCATTCCCGGGACCATTCTCGTAAACCTCCTCTGGACCCTCTCCAACGCCACGCGCACATCCTTCCTCAGATACGGGGCCCACAATTGCTCACCGCTCTCTTATTTTGCTCTAGGATTATCCATCACTGGCACTTCTGGGAGAGAAGCTGACTGAGAACAATATTAATTTGATATTTGCCGTGACTCAGTCCCATTACATACTCTACAAGGTAACGGGCATCTCTTGCTCTTTTTGCTTCACTATCCCAAGATGTTCTTGCAAGCCATTGTTGCAATATGTTTAAACCCGTTTCTGTTTCTGAAGAATCTGACCAGCTTGATTCCTGGAACAACCGTGGAAATTCTTGACAAGGATTCGAAGAATATCATCCAGCTGATTGTCAATGCCTACAGTGTGAGTTGACTTTAGTTTGACTTTAATATCTAACGGTTGGGTAGCATGCCACGCTAATCATTACCTGAGAACTGCGGGATAAATGCTGGAATTTTGTGAAGGCAATGATTTGCCATTTCTCAAGTGAACCTCTAAGGATCTTTGAACAGGGTTCAATAGACACAAAATGCTGGAGTAACTCAGCGGGACAGGAAGCATCTCTAGATAGAAGGAATGGGTGACATTTTGGGTCGAGACCTTCTTCAGACTGAGCCGTCTCGACCCGATACGTACCCATTCTTTTTCTCCAGAGATACTGCCTGTCCCGCTGCATTTTAGATTAGATTTTATTACTTGTCATTCGAACCTCAGAGAGGCTCGAACAAAATTCTGTTTCTACAAGCCACACAAACAGAGCAATTCATTAAAAAAAACACACAAACAATTAAATTCACAGAAACATCCATCACAGTGAATCACCTCCTCACTGTGACGGAAGGCAAAGTTCTTCTCTCTCCCCCGCACCATTTCTCTCCCAATGTCGAAGCCCCAGGCGGGCGGTGTTAAGTCCCACGGCCATTGAGGCTGCGCCGGGCGATGTACGGCCCCGCTCCAGGCCCAAAAGTCACAAAGCTGGAGCCCCCGGCGGGCGCTGGAATGTCCCGCGGCCATTAAAGCCGCGCCGGGCTATGTACGGCCCCGCTCTGGGTCGTTCCAACCCCGCGACACGGGCTGGAGAAGTTGTGTTGTGGGAGCTCCGGGAAGCGGTCTCCCACCCGGACCCGCGAGCTCCCGATATCCCGACAGTCCACCGGCAGTAATCTGCAGCTGGAGCTGGAGCTCCGGAGTCGGGCCGCAGCTGGAGCTGGAGCTGGAGCCCCGGAGTCGGGCCGCAGCGGCGAGCCACCACCGCTCCCCACCCTCCGAGGCCGGCCAGCCCCACGATGGTAAGTCCGCAGCTCCGCAGACTCCGTGACTGGAGCCCCCAGGTCGTCCCGGTCGGAGGCCGCTCCACGGTACTAGGCCCCAACGACAACGGAGACCCGACAGGGAAAAAGTCAGGTCTCCCGTGCAGGGAAGAGATTTTAAAAGTTCCCCCCCCCCCCCCCCCCCCCCCCCAGCCCCCACATATACACAGTTAAAAACAGTACAAAAAAACACGAACAACTACATTTAACTAGACAAAAAATAAAAAAAGACAGACAGGCTGTAGGGGCCGCTGCAACGTGAGTCGCGCTGCCGCACTCTTTTTTGTGTCTATCTTCGGTGTAAACCAGCATCTGCAGTTCCCTCCTACACTACAAACACAACTGCTTTTGCTTTGGCAGTTCTAGAGTTTAAATTTGAATGATTTCATCTTTATTAATAAATCATCACCTAAATCTCCTCGCCCACGTAAAGACTGTATAAAAGTTGTTAATATTTTTAATGGCATTTAAAAATAATAAATGTAATGCTATTTTCCTAACCTAAAGATGCTGGACTGACTTGTCACCAGATGACAGAAGTCGGATTGGTGCCACTGATCTAGTTTAGGGTAACTGAGTTTAAAGTGACCTTCCAGTTTAGAACAAGACTGTGAGTGAGACTCTGCAGGGAAAAAGTTCCCCATGTTGGGGGGGAGTCCAGAGCCAGGGGTCACAGTTTAAGGTTAAAGGGTAGGCCATGTAGGACTGAGATGAGGAAAAACGTCTTCACCCAGAGAGCTGTGAATCTGTGGAATTCTCTGCCACAGAAGGCAGTGGAGGCCAATACACTGGATGTTTTCAAGAGAGAGTTAGATTTAGCTCTTAGGGCTAAAGGAATCAAGGGATATGGGAAGAAAGCAGGAACGGGGCACTGATTTTGGATGATCAGCAATGATCATATTGAGTGGGGGTGCTGGCCCAAAGGGCCGCATTGCACCTATTTTCTATGTTTCTCTGTTTCTATCTCTGCTTCTGTAGTAAGTGAGAGGCCTTAGCTGTGGGCAGGAGCTGCTGCTTCATCAGAATCTCCATTTGTCGTGCCCTTTTATCAAGTGATCAGAGATTCATAGCTTTGTGACTACATTCTAACGCTGTTCTGACAAAAAAAATGACAATGTGAGAAATTTGTAACTATTCTCATAATTACAAGTATCTTCAGTCTGTGAAAAGTTTTGAACACCATCTCTCAAACATGATTTACAAAGCATTTCTCCGCTATTTTTAGTTTAGTGTAGAGGTACAGCGTGGAAACAGGCACTTCGACCGACCGAGTCGGCTCCGGCCAACGCCCACCCGTTCACACTTGTTCTATCCTACACACACTAGGGACAATTCACAGAAGCCAATTTACGTACAAACCAAACACGTCTTTGGGATGTGGGGGGGAAACCGGAGCAGCCGGAGAAAACCCCATGCGGTTATGGGGAGAACGCACTGCCGGCGCCCGCGGTCAGCACCGAACCCGGGTGTCCGGCGCCGTGAGGCAGCAACTCTACCGCTGTGCCACCCCTGCTGTGGGACCTGACTTTGAACATTGAAGGCTGCACCTCGTAAACTGCACCAGTGACTGCAGTCAGAGGTGGCTTGTTGTCTGGTGCTGCGGCACGTACCAAAATGGCATAGAGGAGGGTATAAATACATGCAAATCCATCTTGGAGAGCTGCTCACTTCTATAAACGGATCTAGGAGCTACTGTGACCCAGAGTGAAACGTACCGTTGCTTCTGCCAACACTCGGTGCTTGGAGCTTGTGAAAGATAGTCGACCCAGCAAAAGACAATCATCTTTTTATCGCACTCCTGCAAATGGGAGTGACAGACCCTCTACTTTCAGTCTGAAGAAGGGTCCCCACCCAAAACATCACCTATTTCTTTTCTCCAGAGATGCTGCCTGAGTACTTTGTGCCTGTCTTTGGTATAAACCAGCATCTGCAGTGATCCTTGGACCATCTCCAACACCTCCCTCCCCTTTCTTGATCTCACCGTCTCCATGACTGGACATAGACTGTTGACCGCCGTCTATTGCACTCGTGTCCCCTCGGTTCCCCGCTGATCCGCCCTTGCTCCCCCTCAACCCTAGTCACAACAGAGACAGAGCCCCCCCACCCCATCAGCAGTCGCATACAGCACATAATCTTCCGCCATTTCCGCCACCTCCAACGGGATCCCACCACTGGCCACATCTTCCCATCTCCACCCCTTTCCACCTTCCGCAGAGACCGTTCCCTCCGCAACGCCCTGGTTAACTCATCCCTTTCCCACCCAAACCACCCCCTCCCCAGGTACCTTCCCCTGCAACCGCAGGAGATGCAACACCTGTCCCTATACCTCCTCCCTCACCTCTGTCCAGCGATCCCGACAGTCCTGACAGGTTAGGCAGAGGTTCACTTGCTCCTCCTCCAACCTCATCTACTGTATCCATAGTTCAAGGTGTGGACTCTTATACATCAGCGAGACCAAACGCAGACTGGGCGATCGTTTTGCTGAACACCTTCGCTCAGTCTGGCTGGACCTACCTGATCTCCCGGTTGCTGGACACTTTAATGCTCCTTCCCATTCCCACACTGACCTTTCTGTCCTCGGTCTCCTCCATTGTCAGAGTGAGGCTAAACACAAATTGGAGGAACAGCATCTCATATTTCGCTTGGGCAGCTTACAGCCCAGTGGCATGAATATTGGTTTCTCTCACTTCAGGTAGGCCCGGCATTCCCTCTCTCTCTATCCCTCCCCCACCCAAGTCGCACTAGCTTTCCATTTTCACCCAACAAACAGCTTACAATGGCCGAAGAAACGTTGCCTATTCCCTTCGCTCCATAGATGCTGCCTCACCCGCTGAGTTTCTCCAGCACTTTTGTCTACTTACAATGGCTTGTTTCCTTTACCATTCGTTCCTTTTTGGCATATCTTTCATTCGTTGTACTTTATCTCTCCATATCACCGAGTATATCTCTCGTTTCCCTGATCCCTGACCAATCTGAAGAAGGGACTCGTCCCGAAACGTCACCCATTCCTTCTCTCCAGAGATGCTGCCTGTCCCGCTGAGTTACTCCCAACTTATTGTGTCTTATCTACAGTTCGTTAATACCCAATAGACATTCCATGTTGTCCAGTGGGATTGTCGTATTCAAACTACGGTGCTTGTACAGCCTAAGATTGAACATGGAACAGTACAGCACAGGAACAGGCCCTTCGGCCCATAACCTCCATATAAAACATGATGCTAAATTAAACTAATCTCCCCGACCTATACGTGATCCGTAGCCCTCCATTCCCTGCACTTCCATGCGCCTATCTAACAGCCTCTTAAACCCCACCATTTGACATTTGCACCCTGGGCTGAAGGTTCTGACTGTCTACCCCATCTCTGCCTCTCACAAAAATGTTTGAAGTTCTAGGGCATGGTGTACCCTGCTCTCGAGGTAAATACTTTCCACAACCCCCCCCCCCCCCCCCCGTGGACATGCCAGGGGCTCACGCCAGAGGCACATCGCATGACGCGCAGATCTCTCGGAGAGTCTCTCGGATGGTTCTCCTTCCGCCCGCCCCACACCTGCACCAGCCGAGACCGCTGCCGTGCCGGACCACACCTGCTTCAGGTATTCCCGTTCATGTACGCTACCAGAGGGTCCGCCTTGTTGTTAACAGCCAGCAAATTACGCGGAAGCACGAGTTCTGTGAGGGCGAGCGAGCACCTTGTCGTGGATCCTCTGCCCCGGAAGATGAAGTTTCACGCCCTCCCTGCGCTTGTGAAGCTTGGTCGTTTAGTCTAGTCTCGTTTATTATTGTCGCTGTAAAAGCGTTTTGTAGCGCGCTGTCCTGTCAGCGGAAAATCTATACACGGTTACAATCGAGCCGTCAACGGTGTACAGATACAGGATAAAGGGAAGAGCGTTTAGTGTGAGGTAACGTCAGATTAAAGTTCAAAGGTCTCCAATGAGGTAGATGTCAGGATCTCTAGTTGTTGATAGGATGGTTCAGAAGCCTGATAACAGCTGGGAAGAAACTGTCCCTGAATCTGGAGGTGTGTGTTTTCACACTTCTGTACCTCTACCCAGTATGAGAGGGGAGAAGAGGGAGTGGCCAGGGTGCGACCCGTCCTAGATTATGCTGCTGGCAGCGTGAGGTATCAATGGAGTCAATGGAAGGGAGGTTGGTTTGTGAGATGGTCTGGGCTGCGTCCACAATTCTCTGCAATTTCCTGCGGTCTTGGATGGAGCTGTTCCCAAACCGAGCATCCCGGTAAACTGCTTTCCACAGCGCATCTGGTGAGAGTTGTTGCGGACATGCCGAACTTCCTCAGCCTTCTGCGGGAGTAGAGGCGCGCTCAAGGCTGGGTGGTGCAGCTCTGGCCGTGCTTTGCTCCAGTCTGTTTCCAGCCCGTGTTGGTGTGGGGAACCGTGATGGCAAAAAGATAGCAAAATGCAAAGGTGCTGGAGGAACTCAGTGGGTCAGGCAGCGTCTGTGGAGGGAATGGACAGACAAAGGTTTGGGTCAGCACTCTTTTTCAGATCCGACCTGAAATATCATCTGTCCATTCTCTCCACAGATGAGTCATTGGAACAGAAGTAGGCCATTCGGCCCATTGAGCTACTCTGCCGTTCAATCGTGGCTGATCTATCTTTCCATCCCAACTCCATAACGCCCTGACACCCTTACCAATCAATTATCTATCAATCTCCGCCTTAAAGATAACCGAAGACTTGGCCTCCACAGCCGTCTGTGGCAATGAATTCCACAGATTCACCACCCTCTGAAAAAGATGCTGCCTGACCTGCTGAGTTTGCACTTGGTGCTTTGTTCGAGGAGAGATGTGGGAGGAAAGCAGAGCACCTGGAGAAAACCCACCCGGTAACGGGGAGAAGGTGCAAACTCTGTTTAGACAACATCCGTAGTCAGGACCAAACCGGGGTCTCTGGCATTGTAAGGCAGCAACTCTACCGCTGCGCCACCGTGCTGGCCTGTACAGAGGAGTAACTCAATGGGCCGAATGGCCTACTTCTGCTCCTATGACTTATCTGTGGAGAGAATGGACAGACGATATTTCAGGTCGGATCTGAAAAGGAGTGCTGACCCAAACCTTCTTCCCACATTCTTGGTTTCCTCCCACATTCTGAAAACACACAGATTTGTTGGTTAATTGGCTTCTGTTAATTGCAAATTGTCCCAATTGAGTGTGTAGGATAGTGCTAGTGTACTGGGTGATCACCGGTGGGCCAAAGGGCCTGTTTCCGTCAAATCTACACTTGAGGTCATTGATGAGTTCCGCCGTGCCACAATAACCCGTGTGAGGTCGCGTGTATCTGGAATAGTGGCACTTGTAAATACAGTAAATACTTGTTGCATGCACAAACCAATCTGCAGTACTGTTAACAAATAAGTAAGCATACTCTGCCGCCTGCGTTAGTGCTGTGCTGATAAAAATAAACAGTTGTCCCTGCGAGAGAGGCCCTGCGTGAAATCTCTCTGCTGCAGCCGAGAGCTGATCGATGTGGCGTGGGTCCAAGGGGAAGCTAAAGACACTGTAACTTCCCTCAGGAGGCCACATCTCCACGCCCGCTGCTTATTTTAGCCTCTTAAGAGAGATGAATGGGTTTGAGTACATTTCTCACCGGAGGGCTCGGGACTTGAACTCTGAATCCTCCTCCTACCCACTTGAGAACGGTCCTCTCCGTCTGTGGCCGTGGTGTGGTGTGGTGCAGGAGCAGGGTCATCCTGGTCACTTTAATGTCCAGCAGCAGAGGACAGAGGCAATGGAGCAGAGAGGCAATGTCACAAATAACGCATGGTTCTGCTGGGATTAATATACGCCTTGCACAGCACACTACAGTACAGATCAGGATCGATAGCCGCAAACGCCACCTCTTCCTTTTCTACAGAGATGCTGCCTGACCCGCTGAGTTACTCCAGCTATTCGTGTGCATCTTCAGTACAGATCAGGAACTGGCTATTCTGCCCACAATGTCCAAGATGAACATGATGCCAAGTTAATCTCCTGTGTCTTCACATGATCCATATCCCTCTAGTCCCTGCATATTATAAGGTCATAAGTGATAGGAGTAAAATTAGGCCATTCGGCCCATCAAGTCTACTCCACCATTCAATCAAGGCTGATTTATCTCTCCCTCCTTACTCCATTCACCTGCCTGTTCCCCATCACCTCTGACACCTGTACTAATCAAGAATCGTATCTTTCTCAAACTTAAAAATATCAACTGACTTGTCCTCCACAGCCTGCTGTGGCAACCAATTCCACCGATTCACCAGCCTGTGACTAAAGAGATGGTGGGGGTTGAGGGGAGACTTGATAGAAGAAGGACATGGAGGCTCTGGAGAGTTTGCAGAAGAGCTTTACCAGAATGCTGTCACCTGGATGACAGATGATGAGAGGCAGTGTGTGAGGGGCTGTGTGAGGGAGAGTGTGAGCGCACGCAGTTCTTGTTGGGATGGCGTTCCCATGCGTTTCGTGGTGAGGAGCTTCCACAATGTTTTGGGGGCATTACGGTTGCTGCCTCACAGCGCGAGTGACCCTGGTTCGATCCTGACCTCGGGTGCAGTTTGTACGTTCTCCCCGTGACCACGTGGGTTTTTCCCCGGGTGCTCCGGTTTCCTCCTACGTTCCAAAAACGCGTAGGTTCGTAGGTTAACTGGCTTCTTTCTGTAAATGCCTCGTGTGCGGGATAGAACCAGTGTGCAGGTGATGGTTGGTCAGCATGGATTTGGTGGGCCAAAGGGCCTGTCTCCATGCTTATCTCTAAACTCAACTCCGGCGTGAGGGGGTGGCGATGAGGCGCTGTCTTGCCGAGAGGGAACTTGTAAGTGTGGCTGCTCCAGCTGTCCTCCAGCTGTGAGTCTGGCAGGATTTCCAGCAGTGTTCCAGATGTGATGTGCCTCTGATATCAACAGGGGAGCTGTGGAAAGTGTTCACCTCGAGAGCAGGGTGTACGATAGAACTTTATTTTTCCCAGGAGGGAAATTGAAATATCAACAGTCCTAAAATACACGAAACATGAAATTAAAGTGACGAGTGTGAAGGCTTGGGATATGTGCAAAGATTGGGGAGGAGGGGGGAAGAAGGGAGACACTCAGTCTACCCCAGCACAGAATGGGGAGGAGTTGGACAGTTTGATAGCCACATGGAAGAAGGATCTCCTGTGGTGTTCTGTGCTGCATCTTGATGGAACCAGTCTGTTGCTGAAGGTATGGACCGGTGTGTCATGGAGGGGGTGAGCTGTATTGTCCAAGATGCTCCGCAGTTGGAGGAGCATCCTCCCCTCCAGGACCACCTCCCATGAATCCAACTCTCCCCCCCCCCCCCCCCCCCCCCCCCCCCTTCTCACCTCCCAGGACAGAGCCAGCCTTCCTGACGAGTGCATTTCTAATGCAGCTTAACATGGTACATCCGATTCCAACCACCATTGTAACCCGCTGCACAATTCCAACTCTCCACACTTAAATCTACAACAATTACGACTCCAGGCGATGGAATATCTAAACTTGAGACAATAAAACAATGTGAAGGACTCTTGGCTGAAATGTGTTTCTCCAGATTATTAAGAGTTTAGTTTCTCCGAGTACTTCGCGCTAACCAGGGCATTTAGTCGAACAAAAGGCCCCTTCTAAACATGCTGCAGGGTATTGCTGCATCGCGAGGCAGAGATATCAGGCACGATCTCTAAACCTGCCAACAAACTGTGGAGTTCAAGGCTGGGGGGGGGGGAGTCTAGGGCCAGAGGTCACAGCCTCAGAATAAAAGGATGTACCTTTAGAAAAGAGATGAGGAGGAATGTCTTTAGTCAGAGGGTTGGTGAATCTGTGGAATTCATTGTCGCAGACAGCTGTGGAGGGCAAGTCAGTGGATATTTTTAAATTGGAGACGGATAGGGCCTTGATTAGTTAGGTTGCCACGGGTTAACGGGGAGAAGGCAGGAGAATGGGGTTGAGAGGGAAAGATGGATCAGCCATGATTGAATGGCAGAGCAGACTTGATGGGCCGAATGGCCTTAATCTGCACCTACAACTTATGAACTTGTGAAGATGAGATTGTACACAACGAGTTTAAGTGTGGCCACATGCAGTTTACGTTTTGCAGCTACATTTTGTGCTTATGAGATGTGTAGATTTGCTACAATGCTAAGATTAACTGTGGAGGATATATTAGCATTCATTTGGGACCTGTGTAAATTTAAATATTTCTTGAGGAACCTTTTACATCCTTCCTCATGTGAATTGGATTTGTAATGTATTTCCATCTTGTGATTTTAAACCTGACCTCGGGCGACCAATTAATGATGTCTGGCATTGTGCTAACAGGAGTGACTGAATGCCAGGGGTTAACGGAGTCTCTCCATTTGCCAGTTGTTTGTTTGGTGTGTTTCTGCTTCATGTCCTCAATCATGCAGCATGGAAACAGGCCCTTCAGCCCATCTTCTCCATCCTGGCCTAACCACCCCATCTGCACTAGTCCCAGCTGCCCGCGTTTGGCCCATACCCGTCTAAACCATTCCTGTCCAGGTTCCTCATTGAGTCATAGTGTCTTACAGCATGGAAACAGGCCCTTCGGCCCACTTTGTCAGTGCTGACCAACATGCCCCCATCTACATTAGTCCCACCTGCCTGCTTTTGGCCCATATCCCTCTAAACCTATCCTGTCCATGTACCTGTCCAAGTGTATTTTGTTGGTGTATTATAAGTGTTTCCAAACTATATCTCTGGTCAACGCTGAAGCTAAACTTCCTGTCCATGTACCTGTCCAAATGTATTGTAAACGTCTGGGGCTCGATCCTATTGAAGGGCGTGTGTTCTCTTAACGCAGAGCATCCGGTCCAAGGTGGAGCTGACCGTGAGGGAGAAGCCCAGTGACCTTGCCCTCTCCCTGACCGCCATATGCCAGGATGGAGTTCCACGTCCTGAGGCCAGAAAGTGCGGGGGCCTCAAGATTGGCGACACGGTAAGTGGCCGAGTTGTTTCACGTTTGGATCAACGACGCTCGACACCGCTGTGAATTTGAACAGCCTCTTTCTGTTCCACAATACCATGTGTAGGAAGGAGCTGCAGATGCTGCTTTAATCTGAAGATGGACACAAAACTCAGGTGGCATCTCTGGGGAAAGGAAATCGGTGCCGTTTCGGGTCGAGACCCTTCCTCAGACTGGGAGTCAAGGGAAAAGGAAAGTACAGGCCCAGTGCAGTCAAACGCTCAAATGCTGACCCTGGAGGGGGTCCAGATGATGTTTACGAGAATGATCACAGGAATGATTGGGTTAACGTATGAAGAGCGTTTGACGGCACTGGGCCTGTACTCGCTGGAGTTTAGAAGGGTGAGGGGGCACCTCATTGACACTTACAGAACAGTGAAAGGCCTGGATAAAGTGGATGTGGAGAGGATGTTTCTAATAGTGGGAGAGTCTAGGATCAGAGGGCACAGCCTCAGAATACAAGGACGTACCTTTAGAATTGAAATGAGGAGGAATTTCTTTAGTCAGAGGATGGGCGAATCTGTGGGGTTCATTGCCACAGATGACAGTGGAGGCCTAGTCATTGGGTATTTTATAAGCAGAGATGGATAGATTCTTGATTAGTAAGAGTGTCAAGGGTTAGGGGGAGAAGGCAGGCAAATGGAGTTGAGAGGGAAGGATAGATCAGCCATGATTGAATGGGCTGAATGTTCTACCTCTGCTCTTGTGACTTATGAGCTTATGGAGCGTGGGGAAGCAGTCCTGGTCTTGCCAGCCTACCTCCAGTACGTGGCGGTTCTTGTCTAACTTCCAGTTGCTGATCTTCCTAAAGCCGCCCCATGCTAGAACAGCGAGGGTATGTGAGGCATGTGGATCCATTAAATATATCAATGAGGGGATTGTCCCCTGAGAGCGGGTTGGTTACACACTCCCTTCCTGTCTGTAAAATCTGGGGGTGAATTTGAGAAGGTTTCAGACAATGGATAATAGGTGCAGGAGTAGGCCATTCGGCCCTTCGAGCCAGCACCGCCATTCAATGTGATCATGGCCGATCATCCCCAATCAGTGCCCCGTTCCTGCCTTCTCCCCATATCCCCTGACTCCGCTATTTTTAAGAGCCCTATCTAGCTCTCTCTTGAAAGCATCCAGAGAACCGGCCTCCATCGCCCTCTGAGGCGGAGAATTCCACCGACTCACAACCCTCTTTGTGAAAAGGTTTTTCCGCATCTCTGTTCGAAAAAACCCTTATTCTTAAACTGTGGCCCCTGGCTCTGGACTTCCCCCAACATCGGGAACATGTTTCCTGCCTCTAGTGTGTCCAAACCCTTAATAATCTTCAATAAGAATCCCCTCTCATCCTTCTAAATTCCAGAGTGTACAAGCCCAGCCGCTCCATTCCATCAACATATGTAGTCGGGGAATAGAGATTTATTTCCCTTTAGATTTTAGAGATACAGCGTGGAAACGCCCCCATCGGACCATGGAGTCCGCGCCAACCAGTAATCCCACGTCCCCCCAGTTCACTAGCACTATCCTACACACTCGGGACCCAGTGGAAGCAATGGACCATCTCACCCACCACCCACACTTGACCTACATACACCCTACTCTCTCATCAGGTGTAGGAGCAGATTTAGGCCATTTGCTCCATTAAGTCTACTCCACCATTCAATATTGACTGATCTATCCTTTCCTCTCAACCTCACTCTCCTTCTCCTTCTCCCCATAACCCCTAACACCCGTACTAATCAAGAATCTATCTATCTCCACCTTAAAAATATCCATAGCATTTCTGTGGCAATGAATTCCACAGATTCACCACCCTTTGACTAAAGAAATTCCTCCTCATCTCCTGTCTAAAGGTTCATCCTTTTATTCTGAGGCTGTGCTCTCTGGTCCTAGGCTCTCCCACTGGTGGAAACATCCTCTCCACATCCACTCTATCCAGGCCTTTCACTATTCGGTAAGTTTCAACGAGGTTCCCCCTCATTCTTCTAAACTCCAGCGAGTACATGCCGAGTGCCATTAAATGCTCATCATAAGTTAACCCAATAATTCCTGGGATCATTCTCGTAAACCTCCTCTGGACCCTCACCAGCGCCAGCACATCCTTCCTCAGATATGGGCCCAAAACTGCTCACAATACTCCAACTCTCTGGGGAAGAGTCTGCAGTTTGGAGACAACCACCTCTACCCACAAGACCAGAGTGGAAGAAAGTCCTCTTCAGCCCCAGAGGGCTGCTGAAGAGGGAGGAGGAGAGAGATAAGAGTTGTAGAAGCGGTGGGTGCAAGGGGAAGAGAATGGGTTAGAGGAAGATGGCTGGCTGGCTGACCAGACTTAGGAATTTGAATAATGGTGCCAAGAATGTGGGCGCCCTCATGTGTAATATATTTAAATAAATATTCACTGTGCAGTTGCCAATGTGACAAATAAAACACTATTGAAAGCACTATTTTAATGTGATTAAAGGCAGAGAGGATGAGAGGTGGCTTTAAGCAGGCAGCTCTCTGTTACAGCTGCAGAGGATTTATCAATGACTAGCGCTGGCCAGTGGTCCCAGGCAGGGTCAGAGGATTTAGAGCATGGGACACAGATGGGCCCTTGGTTCTGGACTCCCCCAACATCGGGAACATGTTTCCTGCCTCTAGTGTGTCCAAACCCTTAATAATCTTATATGTTTCAATAAGAATCCCCTCTCATCCTTCTAAACTCCAGAGTGTACAAGCCCAGCCGCTCCATTCTCTCAGCATATGTCAGTCCCACCATCCCGGGAATTAACCTTGTAAACCTACGCTGCACTCCCTGAATAGCAAGAATGTCCTTCCTTAAATTAGGGGACCAAAACTGCACACAATACTCCAGGTGTGGTCTCACTGGGGCTCTGTACAACTGCAGAAGGACCTCTTTGCTCCTATATTCCTCCTCTTGTTATAAAAGCCAACATGTCATTCGCTTTCTTCACTGCCTGCTGTACCTTCATGCTTACTTTCATAGACTGATGAACATGGACCCCCCAGATCCTGTTGTACTTCCCCTTTTCACATCTTGTGAATTTACATGGTAATCTGCCTTCGAGTCCTTAGATGGTAATCTGACGTTTCGAGTCGAGACCCTTCTTCAGTCTGAAGGGTCTTAACTTCAGTTCTTCTCTCCAGAGATGGTGCCTGTCTTTCTCCGAAGTCTTGATATTGGGTGCTGAGCAAAAGAATTGCTGACCTTTGTTAATCCCCCCCTCCAGCTAGAAGTTAAGCTAACAAAGGCATTCAGTAACTGGAGCACTCGAGCCCTTGAGATTCGCTGCAAATCAAAGCTCTTTGTTGGTTAGCAGCAAATTCTGCAATAATGTCAGAAAGGATTCAGTGCAATGGTGCTTCAGGCTGCGTGGCAGCACTGAAAATTGATCTGTTTCTATCCAAATCAAGAGAATATAGAGCAGGGTTGTAGACTGAGGACAGGAGGGGGCTTGCTAAAATATATTCAGGAGAAATGTCTGAAAATCCCAAGCCTTTAAACTTAGCAAAACGAATGGATTTCCTCTGGGTGCTCCGGTTTCCTCCTACGTTCCAAAGACATGCAGGTTAATTGGCTTCAGTAAAATTGTAAACTGTCCCAAGTGTGTAGGATAGTGTCGGCAGAGACGCCTTGGGCCGAGTGGCCTGTTTACGCACTGCATCTCTAAACCAAACCGAAGCAAATTAAACTGCAGCTATTTCTTAAAGAACACATGCCATTTTTCCCCATAAATAAAAGATTAAGATGGGTGCTAACCTATTCAATGTTTGAAATGGTGCCTAAAGGAATGTGTTTTCACCGAGACCACACCTATCTCCTTTATCGTCGTTACTTTTTGACATTCATTCATTTGTTCTATAGCTCTCTCGATGTCACCATCTAGTTTCCCTTTCTCTTTCTGACTCTCAGTCTGAAGAAGGGTCTGGACCCAAAGGGTCACGATCCCATTTCTCCAGAGATGCTGCCTGACCTGCTTGACTTACTCCAGCTTTTTTGTGTCTATCTTATGTTTATGATCTACTTGTGTTGATACTAGCTAATGTATGATGAGTGTGTGAAGGCTCCGGGCCTGTACTCGCTGGAGTTTAGAAGGATGAGGGGGGACTTAATTGAAACATACAGAATAATGAAAGGCCTGAATAGAGTGGATGTGGGGAGGATGTTTCCACTAGTGGGAGAGGCCATAGCCTCAGAATAATAGAAAGGAGGAGAGATAGTACAGAGCATGGTGAACCTGTGGAATTCTTGCCATAAGATGCCTGACCTCAGGCGCTATCCGTGTGCAGAGTTTGCACGTTCTCATCGTGGCCACGTGGGTTTCCTCCGGGTGATCTGGTTTCCTCCCACATCCCACAGATGTGCGGGTTTGTAGGTTAATCGGCCCTCTGTAAATTGCCCCTTGTGTGTAGCGAGTGGATGTGAAAGTGGGATGGCAGAGAACTAGTGTGAATGAGTGATCGATGGTCAGCATGGGCTCGATGGGCTGAAGGGCCTGTTTCCCTGTAGTACCTCTGAACTAAACTAAAAACTTAAAGCTTAAAGCTGAAAACTAAAGCTAGATTGTTGGATATTGGATGGACTGAGGGAGGAGGGGCTGGATCAGGAGGTGCGATGAAGGCAGAGACGACCCGTGCCATTGAATGTTGGTATTCACACTCCTCTGTACTATCTCTCCTCAGGTATCCTTTGACGTCAGTGTGGAAGCCAGGAGTTGCCCAGTGGGCATGTCGAGGGACAGCTTTACAATTAAACCGGTCGGTTTCAAGGATTCGCTGAGTGTGACAGTGGGCTACATCTGCAACTGTGAATGTGCCCGCGCGATGCAAGCCAATAGCTCCAGGTGCAGCGGCAACGGAACCCACGAGTGCGGGGTCTGCAAGTGTGACCCGGGCTACCTGGGCGCCAGGTGCGAGTGCCAAGATGGGGAAGGCAGCGTTGTGCTTCAGATGTCGTGCCGTGAGTCAAAGGAGAAGCCAATCTGCAGCGGCAGGGGGGAGTGCAGCTGCAGCCAGTGCGTCTGCCAAGAGAGCGAGTTTGGCCGCATCTACGGAACCTTCTGTGAATGTGACGACTTCTCCTGTGCAAGGCACAAGGGCATTCTCTGTTCAGGTGAGTTCACTGTTTACCTATCGAACTCCAGGATGGCTTGCTGTGGACTTTGTTCTTATCTTTTGTTCCACAAAGAAACTAGTCCCTAAGGAATACAAGGACGTCGATGAGGTAGAATTTCTTTAGTCAGAGAGTGGTGAATCTGTGGAATTCATTGCCACGGACGGCTGTGGAGGTCAAATCATTGTTTTTTTTTAAGGCGGAGATCGACAGATAATTGATTAGTATGGGTGTCGGGGGAAATGGGGAGAACACTGGAGAGTGGGGTTGAGGGGGCAAGATAGATCAGCCATGATTGAATGGTGGAGAGACGTGATGGGCCGAATGGCCTACTTCTGCTCCTGAACAACTTCTGAACAGGTCTTGATTTTGGGATGAAAACCTGTCAGTGACTGTTGCGAGATTTCGGGGTGGCAGACACGAAGGATTAATGCGACACCATTTTATAAGAATCTCAATTCAATTGGGAACGTTTATAGGAAAAATGGGCATTGCCAGGAGGGAAGGCCAGAAAGAAACCATGGCATGTGTCTGGATTTTGGACATTTAATTTTCCACCAGTATCTTTGTTGCAAATCAGCAGCATTAATCTGGTAAGAAGTTACTGGTGGTCGGGGTAGGGTTGCAGGACAAGGTTATTGGCCATAGGCAAAGAGTCCATGCTAGCTAGTGACAGTTTTACGTGGTGTCAGGTGTGCATGGTGTTCAGCGTCTACCATGCTGCAGCTGCTGCCATGTTTTGCTCTGTTTCTGGTTTGGTCCGAGTCAGGAAGTGAATTTCCAAAATGATTTAGAACCACACGGTGCTGGAAAGCGCAGATGACTTTCGAGGTCTTTGAGTTTAAAGGTGATAATATGAAAAAGTCATTTCAATGGCACCATGGTAAGGTATAACAGTCCATCCATGCATGTGATCATTGCAGAAGACGTTGATGGCCGTCCATGGCCAATTCCAGGTCTAGCCTAAACTACCAAATGCTTGAGAAAATCAGCGGGTCAGGCAGCATCTGTGGAGGGAATGGACCGACAACGTTTCGGGTTGGGACCCATCTTCAGACTCATCGCCTGCCAATTCCCTCCACAGATGCTGCCTGGACCGCTGAGTTCATCCGGCACTTTGTATTTTGTTCAAGATTCGGAGTGGCGGCACTGCCCTGGCAGCAGCGGCTCGCCTGCAGTCCGTCTGTTTCTCTTTTTATTTGTTGTTTTCTTGTCTTGTTTTTAGCATTAGTTTGAGTTATTATGTAGTGTATGTGTGTGGGAGGGGTGGGAGAAACGTTCTTAGTCTCTTCCTTTTGGGGGGACGCAACTTTTCTTGTCGTATCCCCCGTCTCCGTCTCCGTCTGCGCTGAGGCCTGTCGCGGAGCTGGCGGCCTCCAACTTTAACTGCGACCTATCTCGAGGCTCCGGAGGTAGAGCCAGCCAGGACTTACCAGCGCGGGGCTGGCCGACTTCGGGGCTGCGGCGGGTTCAGGCGTTCCGGCGGCCCGACTCGGAGCTGTGGCGCTTTCTGGTGGTGGTGGCGGCGGAAGCGACTTTGGAGGCCTGGCCGCGGGCCCAGTGGGCGACATCGTCGGGAGCTCGCAGGTCACAGGTTGGTGACCTGTTTGTCCGGAGCTCCCGCGGCAACAGCTGGGTCCGCTGGACTGGAGGGCGGCAGCTTCGGCAGCTTCGACCGCCCCGGGCCGCGGAGTTGAACCGGCCCGCTCGCGGAGCGCGGTTCACCCGCGGGACTTATTTACATCACCCGGTGCGGTCACAACATCGGAGGCCCGGGTCGCCTCAGCGCAGAGGAAGAGGAAGAGGAAGAAGGGAAGAGACAAAGACAAGATTTTTGCCTTCCACCACAGTGAGGAGGTGTCTGGTGAACTCACTGTGTGGATGTTAAATATGTGTTTATTGTGTGTTTTTGTTATTTACTATATGTATGGCTGCAGGCAACGAAATTTCGTTCAGACCGCAAGGTCTGAATGACAATAAAGTTTTCCAAGTTCCAAGATTCAAACATCTGCAGTTCCTTGTGCTTCTATGGTCTGGATTCTCCAAGTGATCCAATAGAAATGTGAAAGACAGACACAAAGTGCGGGAGTAACTCAGCGGGTCAGGCGGAATCTCTGGAGGAAAAAGGATGGGCGATATTTCGGGTCGGGAGCCTCCAACTAGGTCCTCGGTTCTCCACAGTTCTGCTAAAGGTTCCCGACCCGAAACATCACCCACATGGTGAGATTGGGGTGTTCTCGGCTTGTTTGAGGAAGAAGCAAAGGGCCTTAAGGATGGAGGTGGCCGTAGTAAAGATGAGCGCACAGGGGCCCGGAAATGGAAATGTTGAACACTGCATTGGGTCTGTGTTGCTGTGAATGCAGCCTCTCTGTTTACTGGAGGAGGTGTGTTTGTCTGCGTAGACGGACGTGAGTCATCGATCGGCAGGCTCCTTGGGCTGGGTCATCACTGGGCTCGGTGGCGATGGGGGAGGATGAGAAGGTGCCGACTGCTGGTGGTAAACGAGGGTGTGGGCTGAATCAGCCAGACCACAAAGGTTATTGTCACTTTGCCAGGATAAATCAGGGAGCAGGCAGAGCACAGACAGGACTGGCACTGTGGCGCAGCGGTAGAGTTGCTGCTTCACAGTGTCGGAGGCCCAGGTTCGATCCTGACTGCGGGTGCTGCCTGTACAGACTTTGTACATTCTCCCCGTGACCTGCGTGGGTTTTCTCCGGGTGCTCCAGTTTCCACCCACGCTCCAAAGACGTGGAGGTTAATTAGCTTTGGTAAAATTGTAAATTGTCCCTAGTGTGTGTAGGATTTAGTGTTAGTGTACGGGGATCGCTTGTCGACACGGACTCGCTGGGCACAAGGACCTGTTTCCACACTGTTTCTCTAAACTAAGCTAAAATACACTAAACTACGAGGGTGCTTTTCGAATGCATCGCTCTTTGATTTGAAGCTAATATCGATAGTGTACTGATTTTTAAAAAAAGACACAAAGTGCTGGAGTAACTCAGCAGGTCAGGCAGCATGATTGGAGAACACGGATAGGTGACGTTTCGGGTGGGGACCCTGCCTCCTCCTCCACAAAGTGCTGGAGTAACTCAGAAAACGGTGCACTGATAAACGGGCCATTGGGTGAATTGAATGTTAAACCTTCCTGCGAGCAGAGTGTGTGGGAGCAGCTTGCCCCATTGGCAGCAAGTCCAGGCTGCTGGAAGTACTTTCTGAAAAACTCAGAAGTACTATTGCAAAACAAAGGCAAGCAATCTGCAGGTGAAGTTGTGCTGCACTAGAGGTTGATGTATTAGTTTGAGCTTTTGTCTAGAGATACCACATGGAAACAGGCCCCTCAGCCCACCGTGTCCACACTGACATTCATCACCCGCTCACACTGCTTTTATGTTCTCCCACCTTCTCATCCTCTCCCTGCACACGAGGGGTAATGTACAGAGGGCCAGTTAACCTATCGACCCTCACATCTGTGGGAGGAGACCGGAGCACCCGGTGTTCCCGATGTCGGGGGAGTCCAGAACCAGGGGCCACAGTTTTAAGAACAAGGGGGAAGCCATTTAGAACGGAGACGAGGAAACACTTTTTCTCACAGAGAGTGGTGAGTCTGTGGAATTCTCTGCCTCAGAGGGCGGTGGAGGCAGGTTCTCTGGATGCTTTCAAGAGAGAGATGGATAGGGCTCTTAAAAATAGCGGAGTCGGGGGATATGGGGAGAAGGCAGGAACGGGGTACTGATTGGGGATTATCAGCCATGATCACATTGAATGGCGGTGCTGGCTTGAAGGGCCAAATGGCCTACTCCTGCACCTATTGTCTATTGTCTATTGTCATCCGGTGGTGTAGGCAAGTTGGTCCGAAGGGCCTGTTTCCATGCAGTATCACTCTGCGATTCTTGGAAGACACAGAGTGCTGGAGTAACTGAGCGGGTCAGGCGGCATCTCTGGAGAAAAGGAATAGGTGACGTTTCAGGTCAGAACCCTTCTTCAGGCCCTCGGGAGTTTCTCCAGAGATGCTGTCGTGCCTCCCTTCTGATCTTGTGTTGCTACAAGTCAACCATAATAGCCGTTAGATGAAATTTAGGTGTTATTTGTGCCCCAGTCTCATCCATCTTATTAGTCTAATAGTGTCACAGAGTCGTACAGCACTTTATTTTGCCTTCCATCTCAGTGAGGAATGTGTAGGAGTTCATGTTAAAATGGGTTTTTGAGTGATGTGTTGCTTTTAAATGTATGACTGACCTGGCCAGTGAAATTTCTCCTATGTTGCAAAACATGCTTGGCGAATAAAGTGCGATTCTGATTCTGACATCAATAGGCCCTTCGGCCCAACTTGCCCGTGCTGGCCAAGATGCCCCCATCTACACCAGTCCCACTTGCCTGCGTTTAGCCCATATCCCTCCAAGTCTTTCCGATCCATGTACCCATCTAAATGTTTTTCACACGTTGTGATCGTACCTGCCTCAACCACCTCTTCCTGCAGCTCGTTCCATGCACCGAGCACCTATTGTGTGTAAAATAAATGTTGCCCCTGAGGTTCCTATTAAATCTTCCCCCCCCCCCCCCCCCCCCCCCCCCCCCCCTCACCTTAAACCTATGTCCTCGGGTTCTCGATTCCTCCCAACTGGGCAAGAGGCTGTGCGCTTTTACCCGATCTAATGGTACACCTCTATAACATTGTTCCATATACCCACCACCCTCTGTGTGGAAATAAAGACCCTTAAGGGCCTGTCCCACTTGGCGTTTTTTTTCGACGACTGACATGTCAGGTCACCGAATAATTTGCGGCGTGATGACTTATGACGCGCGGTGTTTTTTCAAGTGTCGCAACATTTTTTTTGCCGCTGGATTTTGAAATGTTCAAAATATTTTGCCGACCCCGGCAGTCGCCGAAAAAATCTCAAAGTGGGACAGGCCCTTTAAGCTGTGACGTCACTAGTTCCACATCCCCCGCAGTCACTTCCTGCTGTCGGATTTTGTTGACATTTTGCGTCCCTTGTACCGTCCCCCTTTGAGCTGCATTCTCCACTTCGCTGCCCCGTCACGAGAGCCTTCCTCCTCTCTAATTAGTTTGGAGACGGTGAATTCCAGGACACAAGCACGCACTGCATTTACTGAAATCACTTTTGGAGAATCAGATTTACACGAACTCTGTTTCCCATCTGTTGTGGTTGGATTTGAACCAGATCTGGTCCGCAGGATTTAACTGCTGCCTGGTTTCATCAAATTGAACCCAGTTTGTTAGTCTACAGTTTGTTCACTAAACTAAGCTAAACGTTTAGGAAGGAACTGCAGATGCTGGTTTAAACCGAAGATAGGCACAAAATACTGGAGTAACTTAGCGGGACAGGCAGCATCTCTGGAGAGAAGGAATGGGTGACGTTTCGAGTCGAGACCCTTCTTCAGACTGAAGACTTCGGACTAAAATAAACGTTCGTCAGCTTGGTAGTTTAGTTTATTATTGTCACATGTACCGAGGGACAGTGAAAAGCTTGTTGTTGCGTGCTAACCAGTCAGCAGAACGACTATGCATGACTACAATCGAGCCGTACAGATATAGGATAAAGGGAATAACTTTTGGTGCAAGATAAAGTCCAGGAAAGACCGATTAAAGATAGTCCGAGGGTCTCCAATGATGTAGATTGAAAGTCAGGACCGCTCTCTAGTTGGTGATAGTCTGAAGAAGGCTCTTGACCCGAAATGTCACCCATTCCTTCTCTCCAGATGTTTACTGGACTTTATCTTGCCGTAAATGTTTTTCCCTTTCTCCTGTATCTGTATATTGTGGACAGCTCGAGTGTAATCATTGCATAGTCGTTCCACTGACTGGATAGCACGCAGCACAAAAGCTTTTCACTGTACCTCGGTATGCGTGATAATAATGAGTTGGTTTTGGCATCAAGTTCAGCACTGCCATTGTGGGCTGAAGGGACATCTCTTCTACTGTGCTATTCTATGTTCTAGGGTGACTTCCACCTCAGCGTTTTGAGTATAGAAGTTGGGAGGTTATGTTGCAGATGTGAAAACAAGACAGTGGTGAGGCCGCATTTAGAGTATTGTATTCAGGTTTGGTTATCATGTTATATGAAAGATGTTGTGAAGCTGGAAAGGGTGCCTAGACTGTTTACGAGTGCCAGGACTCGAGGGCCTGTGCTACAGGGAGAGGTGGAGCAGGCCAAGACTTTATTCCATGATCGGTAGTTGAGGTCGGCCTTATCACGATGTTAAAGAGATATTTAGACAGGTACATGGTTTAGAGGGATATAGGCCAAACGCAGGCAGGTAGGTCCTAGTGTAGATGGGGCATGGACAAGTTGGGCCGAAGGGCCTGTTTCCATGCTGTACGAATCCATGCCTCTATTTACCACTTTGCAAACTTGCCCAGTCTGTTCCTACAGTGTGAGACTTTTGTCTGTGCTTTGCTCGAAGCCTGTGCCATCTCTGCTGGGTGTGCTTAATTAGCTGGTCTCTAAAGCTGATGACCACCTCTGCAAATGGGAGGACGGTATGGTGGAGAGACGCCCAATATAAGTCTGGCAAGGTATCCCATCGCCACTGAACTGACCAACAAGCACGACCTGGGGCTGATTTGTGGAAATTTGAGGGGAGATGTCCTAAACTCCCAGTATTGATCCTATTGTACAGCCTCGAAAATGTCGGATGGATTTTCCGCAACGGTGTATGGCGAATAAAGTATATTTTGAAATTTAAAAAAAAAAAAAAAAAAAAAGACCACCTCTTTACAGAGTGCGGTTTTGCTAAAAGAGTCTGGAGAAAAATGCAAGGGTCCCTGGTACGCTTTATCCCGAACAGCTCCGTCACAGAGGACTCGGCGATTTACGGACTGTTCCCAGGGACACATTCAGAGACTGACATCGAGTGCTGCTGGAGGGTCATCAACTCGGTAAAAGACGCCCTTTGGTCTGCCCGAGCATTGTTTACCACCCAGCAGAGCGAGATGTCCGTCAGGGAATGTTGCCGACTGGCCCGCTGCAGACTGCAGGAGTACGTGCTGAGGGACGCACTGAAGCTCGGTGCAGCCAACGCCAAGGCTCGGTGGGGGAGGGCCACAGTCTAAGGTCCTTCCGCTGCTGGACATGGGGGGTACGGTATGGTGGAGACGCCCCTCAATATAAGGGAAGGTATCCCACGCCAGTGGGCCACATGAGTGGCACGAGTGGGGGACTGATTTGTGAAATTTGGGGAAAAGGAATGTCTAAACTGTATTCATCAATTTGTACAGCCTCTGAAAATGGTGCATGGATTTTCCGCAAGGTTCATGTATTGTATATATTTATAATTTGAATAAAGTCTATTTTGAAATAAAAAAAGATAATCACGTTACTCATCTACTTACCAAGGCCCTGAGCATCAAGCAAACCACCTTTGTTTGCGGCAGCAGCTCCAGCTCCTTACAAACGGTGTTACAAGCTGTAGCTGGGCAGATAACACAAGCCAGGCTTTTCCCTCTATCTCGGAACACAAGACAGTAATAAACTCAACTAAAGAATGTACCATTCTCTGCAGAGTGCACCACTCCATGACCCCAAATAGACATAAAGCATGCCAAGAGCTCGGTATTTTGATCAGATTCACTCTGAAACCATGGAAGGATTCCATAAATTCCTGTAAATTGGAATCTTCCCAGCTGCTGTAGTCTACGAGCATTCCTCCGTTCAGTCCAACTAGGCCTACGCGATCTCCCGGTTGCTAAACACTTTAACTCCCCCTCCCATTCCCACACTGACCTTCCTGTCCTGGGCCTCCTCCATTGTCGGAGTGAGACCAATGCAAATTGGAGGAACAGCACCTCATATTTCACTTGGGCAGCTTACAACCCAACAATATGAATATTGACTTCTCTAACTTCAAGTAACCCTTGCTTTCCCTCTGTTTCCATTCCCCCACCCTAGTTCTTCGACGAGTTTCATTGTCCTGATTAATCTTACAGTCTGTACGCCTCGTTGTCACCTTCCCCTCAGCCAACAATGAACCATTCGACATTTCCTTGACCATTGTCTGCTTTGATTTGTCGTTTTCGCACCTTACCCTTCCATACCTCTGGTCTCCCTCTCCCCTGACTCTCAGTCTGAAGGAGGGTCTCGACCCGAAACATCACCCATTCCTTCTCTCCAGAGATGCTGCCTGTCCTGCTGAGTTACTCCAGCATGTTTTGCCCGTAAAGTTAAAAGTATAATGGTCAAATTCACCAAAGGCTGTTGGACTCCATAGGTGATTCTGCGTTTGCCCTCATCCTTCTACTGGATAGTCTTTCCTCGCCCTTTATCTGACATTGTGATGAAGGGAATAATCATAAGTATCTACCTGAAATGTTGAATTTTGTCCACCTTTCCCGTTTCTGTTCCACGATTTAACAGCATTCCGCAGACGTACCACTGACAACAATTTTTAATTTAAAACGCTTCCATTGCTCCACTGAACGGTTGGGAAATTTGTGCTCTCATTGAAAATTCTTGATCAGCAAGCACATCAAAGGTTGTGGGGAGAAGGGAAGATAATATGGGTTGAGAGGTGAAGCTAGATCAGCCATGACTGAATGGTGGAGTTGACTCAATTGGTCAAATAGCCTAAAGGGCCTGTCCCACTTTCACGACCTAATTCATGACCTCTGCCGAGTTTGCCCTTGACTCGTACTCGCAGCATGGTCGTCACGAGGTCGTAGGCGGGTCGTGACGTTAGTCGTAGGTACTACTGGCATCAAGTAGGTCGTGGCGTTTTTCTAGCACGATGAAAAATGTCCACGAGTGAAAAAGGTCGAGAATGAGGTCGTGGAAGTGGGACAGGCCCTTAACTCTGCTCCTGTGCCTCATGGTCTTGTGCTGACCGATAGGCCTCACCAGCCCGCGTTTGGGCCATATCCCTCAAAATCATTCCATCCATGTACCTGTGCAAATGTATTTTAAATGTATTTTAGGGCGGCACGGAGGCGCAGCAGTAGAGTTGCTGCCTTACAGCGAATGTAGCGCCGGAGACCCGGGTTCCATCCCGACTACCGGTGCTGTCTGTACGGAGTTTGTACGTTCTCCCTGTGACCTGTGTGGGTTTCCTCCGAGATCTTCGGTTTCCTCCCACACTCCAAAGACGTACAGGTTTGTAGGTTAATTGGCTTGGTAAATGTAAAAATTGTCTCCAGTGGGTGTAGGATGGTGTTCGTGTGCAGGGATCGCTGGTCGGCACGGACCCGGTGGGCTGAAGGGCCTGTTTCCGCGCTGTATCTCTAAACTAAGCTAAACTAAAATGTTGTTATAGTACGTGTTTCAACTACCTCCTCTGGCAACGCGTTCCATATACGCACTACTCTTGGTGTGTAAGAAGTTGCACTTCAGGCTCCTATTGAGTCTTTCCCCCTCGCCTTAAGCCTAATGCTCTCCAGTTGTAATTAGTTCGTCATTAGAATGTGAGTGGAAGCAGGCGCCTTGTGGTACCTCTGACCCAGTCTGGAATCAAAATAGAGCATCACCTGGCACCAGCTTTGTAGTTTAAAGCAGTGTTACTTTTCATGAGAAGGCAGCTATTTGGTGAATGTGTAGGAAGGAACTGCAGATGCTGGTTTAAATCGAAGATGGACACAAATGCTGGAGTAACTCAGCGGGACAGGCAACATCTCTGGAGAGAAGGAATGGGTGACGTTTCAGGTCGAGACCCTACTTCAGACTTGGTGAGTGTTGAATTTCCAGGAGTGACGAGGTGTGGGGTACCAGGGACATGCTGGTGGATAGTTAGTTGACATTGTAAATTGCCCAGAATGTGGGTGTACATCAGGGTAGGCAGGGCGTGTGAGAGAGTCTCAGCTACAGGGAGATACGTGGGCAAGTGGGATCGATAGGTTCTTAAGTCATTGGAACAGAATTAGGTCATTCGACCCATCAAGTCTACTCCATCATTCGATCATGGCTGATCTATCTCTCCCTCTCAATCCCACATTCCTCCTTTCTCCCCATTACGCCTGACACCGTACTAATCAATAATCTGTCAATCTCTGCCTTAAAAACACCCACTGACTTGGCCTCCATCAACGTGTGTGGCGATGAATTCCACAGATTCACCACCCTCTGGCTAAAGATATTCCTCCTCATCTCCTTTCTAAAGGTACGTCCTTTTATTCTGAGGCTATAACCTCTGGTCCTAGACTCTCCCGCTATTGGGAAACATCCTCTCCACATCCACTCTATCCAGGCCTTTCACAATTCTGTAAGTTTCAATAAGGTTCAATTGATGTGTAGGAAGGAACTGCAGATGCTGGTTTAAATTGAAGATCGAAACAAGATGCTGGAGTAACTCAGCGGGACAGGCAGCATCTCTGGAGAGAAGGAATGGGTGACGTTTCGGGTCGAGACCATTCTTCAGACCCGAAGGTCTTGACCTGAAACATCACCCATTCCTTCTCTCCAGAGATGCTGCCTGTCCCGCTGAGTTACTCCAGCATTTTGTGTCTTTCTTCGATCCAATTGATGGACCTGCCTGAATGCTGGCATGAACTTGGAGGGCCAAATGGTCACCCTCTATACCATCAAGAAACATAAAGGGGAGGAAACATACTGCATTTTCATTAAAGAGGTCGGTGAGGTTGATATTAATAACGTTTGCTTTGACCTGAACTAATCTCGACTGGTTTGCTGGACGCATAAACGATGAAACAGCTGTAGTCACACGGCTTCCCCAACATTATCCCGGCTGCTGGTCTTTAATTTACGTTTGATGTTGTAAGTCGTACAAAGTCTGCCCTCGCATCTACATGTTAACCTCTACATTGAACTGGTCCTAGCAGGAAGCAGACTGAAGGAAAGTAGAGCCTTTTTAGGATAGAAGGGTCTCTTGTTCTCTCTCCTTTATTGCCACCAGCAGCAATCTAATTCAGTTGAACTATTAAAAGTCGGCTACTGGGGAAACTCAGCGGGATTGTTCATTCAGCTCGCATTCTCTTTCCAACAGTGTCTTTTGATAACAGGATAATTAATGCTTTGAACAGAGAGGGAGAATTTAACCCTTCAGTGCATGCACTGTTTGGCTTTCAGATATGTTCAGAAGTTGTCTTTTGGTGAATAAATTTGGAATTCAAATATGGAACCAATACAGTGGGCTCCACTTTATATATGTATGTATGTGTACATATGTGTGTGTGTGTGTGTGTGTGTATATGTGTATATGTGTGTGTGTATACGTGTGTGTATATACGTGTGTGTGTATTTATATATATGTGTGTATATATGTGTGTGTGTGTGTGTGTATGTGTGTGTGTATATGTGTGAATCTATATATATATTATATGTGTGTGTGTGTGTGTGATATGTGTGTGTATATATATATGTGTGTGTGTGTGTGTGTGTGTGTGTATGTGTGTGTGTACAGTGGCTTGCAAAAGTTTCATACCCCTTGAACTTTTCCACATTTTGTCACGTTACAAACACAAACGTAAATGTATTTTATTGGAATTTTATGCGATAGACCAACACAAAGTGGTGCATAATTGTGAAGTGGAAGGAAAATGATACATGGCTTCCAAATTTTATTACAAATAAAAAACTGAAAAGTGTAGCGTGCAAAAGTATTCAGCCCCCCTGAGTCAATACTTTGTAGAACCACCTTTCGCTGCAATTACAGCTGCAAGTCTTTTGGGGTATGTCTCTACCAGCTTTGCACATCTAGAGAATGAAATTGTTGCCTATTCTTCTTTGCAAAATAGCTCAAGCTCAGTCAGATTGGATGGAGAGCGTCTGTGAACAGCAATTTTCAAGTCTTGCCAGAGATTCTCAATTGGATTTAGGTCTGGACTTTGACTGGGCCATTCTAACACATGAATATGCTTTGATCTAAACCATTCCATTGTAGCTCTGGCTGTATGTTTGGGGTCATTGTCCTGCTGGAAGGTGAACCTCCGCCCCAGTCTCAAGTCTTTTGCAGACTCTTAACAGGTTTTCTTCCAAGATTGCCCTGTATTTGGCTCCATCCATCTTCCCAAGAACTCTGACCAGCTTCCCTGTCCCTGCTGAAGAAAAGCATCCCCACAGCATGATGCTGCCACCACCATGTTTCACAGTGGGGATGGTGTGTTCAGGGTGAAGTGCAGTGTTAGTTTTCCGCTACACATAGCGTTTTGCATTTAGGCCAAAAACTTCAATTTTGGTCTCATCAGACCAGAGCACCTTCCTCCACATGTTTGCTGTGTCCCCCACATGGCTTGTGGCAAACTGCAAACGGGACTTCTTATGGCTTTGTTTCAACAATGGCTATCTTCTTGCCACTCTTCCATAAAGGCCCGATTTGTGGAGTGCACGACTAATAGTTGTCCTGTGGACAGATTCTCCCACCTGAGCTGTGGATCTCTGCAGCTCCTCCAGAGTTACCATGGGCCTCTTGGCTGCTTCTCTGATCAATGCTCTCCTTGCCCGGCCTGTCAGTTTAGGTGGAAGGCCATGTCTTGGTAGGTATGCAGTTGTGCCATACTCTTTCCATTTTCGGATGATGGATTGAACAGTGCTCCGTGAGATGTTCAAAGTTTAGGATTTTTTTAAAACTTCTCCACAACTTTATCCCTGACCTGTCTGGTGTGTTCCTTGGCCTTCATGATGCTGTTTGTTCACTAATGTTCTCTAACAAACCTCTGTGTCCTTCACAGAACAGCTGTATTTATACTGAGATTAGATTGCACACAAGTGGACTCTATTTACTAATTAGGTGACATCTGAAGGCAATTGGTTGCACTGGATTTTATTTAGGGGTATCAGAGTAAAGGGGTCTGAACACTTTTGCACTCCACACTTTTCAGTTTTTTATTTGTAAAAAAATTTGAAAACCATGTATCTTTTCCTTCCATTTCCAATTATGCATCACTTTGTGTTGATCTATCACATATAAAATACATTTACGTTTGTGGTTGTAACGTGACAAAATGTGGAAAAATTCAAGGGGTATGAAAACTTTTGCAAGCCACTGTATATGTGTGTGTGTGTGTATATATATATATATATGTGTGTGTGTGTGTGTATTATGTGTGTGTGATATATATATTGTGTGTGTGTGTATATATATATCTCGGTCTGATGGTCAGTAAGCTGGCCATAGCACAATACTGTGCAGTATAGTATAATACATAGTACAGTGCTGCAGTAACTCTGCGGGTTAAGGGCCTTTCACGACCTAATTCACGACCTCTGCCGAGTTTGCCCTTGACTCACACTCGCAGCAGGTCGTCGCGAGGTTGTAGGCAGGTCATAGGTAGGGCGTAGCAGGCCGTGATGCTAGTCGTAGGTACTCGTGGCATCAAGTAGGTCGGGGCTTTTTTCTAGCATGATGAAAAATGTCCATGAGTAAAAAAAGGTTGTGAAAATGGGACAGGCCCTTTAGGCAGCATCTCCGGAGAACATGGATGGATGACGTTTCAGGTCGCGACCCGAAAGGTCACCTATCCATGTTCTACATGATGTTCCACAGAGATGCTGCCTGACCCGCTGGGTTACTCCAGCACTTTTGTATTTTGTTTTGTAAACCTGCGTCTGCAGTTCCTTGTGTCTCCACATTGTCCAATGTTAGTTTGGAAGTGTGTTGGAGGCGATCGCGATGATGATTATTTATAAATGCTGGCCGCACGGTCACAGGACAGTCTTTCTGTCTGAAAATATTGCCTGTCAGCTGATTGTTTTACAGGAGAAAATTACTAATCTGCAAAGTCATCTGACCTTCAATATGTTGAAGCAAGCGGTTTCTGGCAATCATTGAATCAATCAGCCTGGGGCAGATAAAAACAATAAACTTTTTAAATTCTCTACATTTGATGTCATGCTGAACATACCCTGCTGTTACAGATTGCATTGATTATTTATGCCTCAACTGTCAGTTGCACACAAACTGAATCTAACGCCACTACTAATCAATTGTGTATAAACTTGTCGTGCCATGAAGCTTTCATTTTACTTGTAATTAAAAATGGATTATTGCGTGTTTGATGTTTCAAAAACATCAGCTGTGAGATATTGGGAGAAGCGTGCAGAGACAGAGGGTGTGGAGACACGGTGGCTCAGCGGTAGAGTTGCTGCCTCACAGCGCCAGAGACCTGGGTTTGATCCTGACTACGGGTGCTGTCTGTACCCAGTTTGTAGGTTCTCCCCCATGATCACTGGCCGGCATGGACCCGGCGGGCCGAAGGGCCTGTTTCTGCAATGTATCTCTAAACTAAACTGACAGGAACAGTTGGGATATGGGATCAAGGGCAGAGTGGTGGCACGGCAAGTAATGGAGCCATTGATCTCACCGCCTCAATGATCTCGGTCCAGTCCATCCTCCAGAGCTGTCTGTGTGGAGTTTGCTCGTCCACCCTCTGACCTCCGGACTCGCCCCCCCCTCCCAAAGATGCGCGGGTTGGTGGATTAATTTGCTGTTCATAAGTGATAGGAGCAGAATTAGGCCATTTGGACCATCAAGTCTACTCCACCATCCAACCATGGCTGATCTATCTTTCCTACTCAAACCCATTCTCCTGCCCTCCCCATAACCCCTGACACCCGTACTAATCAAGAAACTGTCAATCTCTGCAGTAAAAATATCAATTGAAGGCCTCCACAGCCATCTGTGGCAATGAATTCCACAGATCCACCACCCTCTGACTAAAGAAATTCCTCCTCATCTCCTTTCTAAAGGTACGTCCTTTAATTCTGAGGCGATGGCCTCTGGTCCTAGGCTCTCCCACTAGTGGAAACATCCTCTCCACATCCACTCTATCCAAGCCTTTTACTGTTCGGTAAGTTTCAATGAGTTTCCCCTTCATCCTTTTAAACTCCAGCGAGTACAGGCCAAGGGCTGTCAAATGCTCATCGTTCATTAACCCAATCTTGGGATCATTTTCGTAAACATCCTCTGGACCCTCTCCAACACCAGCACACCCTTCCTCAGATGTAGGGCCTAAGTGTGCAGGTGTCGATGGAATCTGGGGGGAATGGATGGGAATGTCGGAAGAATAGGTGAGAGTTGTGTGGAAAGGCCTTGTGTGGTAGGGACAGGTGGGCTGTCTCATGAAGCAACTGAGCAGTGTGGTCCGACAACTAATGCAGGTTAAAACAATGAGAAATTGTCTTACTCCATCTCCACTTCACGCTGCCTCGGCAAGGCCAGCAGCATCATCAAGGACCAGTCTCACCCCGGCCACTCCCTCTTCTCCCCTTAGGCAAGAGGTACAGAAGTGTGAAACCTCCAGATTCAGGGACAGTTTCTTCCCAGCAGTTATCAGGCAACTGAACCATCCTACCACCAACTAGAGAGCGGTCCTGAGCTATCTCTTTGGTGACTCTCGGACTATCTATCATCAGACTTTACTGGAAATGTGATTCCCTTTATCCTGTATTTGTTCAGTGTGGATGGATTGATTGTAATCGTGTATGGTCTTTCTACTGACTGGATAGCATGCATCTGAAAGATTGTTACCTCCGTACACGCGATAATAAAACTAAACTACTGATCTGTGTGGGATCGGAAGAATTCATAGATTTATAAAATTAATCTGCACAGAAACTGGCCTTTCGGGCCAAACGTGGCCTATAACGGAAATTAATTTCAGTCTAAAGAGGAAGCATGTGCAATTTCTAGAAAAAGCAACTGTTTTTAGTTGTAGTGTTTCAGAGTCCGAGTCGCGCGGCATGGAGATAGGTCCTTGGGCACAGCTCATCAATACTGACCAACATGCATCATCTATGCCAGTCCACATTGCTTGCATTTGGCCTATATCCCTCAAAACCTTTTATCTCCGTGTACCTATCTAAGTGTCTTTTTAATGCTGTTTTAGTATTTGCCTCAACTACCCCGGCAGCACTCGAGTTGCTGCCTCCTAGCGCCAGGGACCCGGGTTCGATCCTGCCCTCGGGTGCTGTCTGTGTGTGGCGTTTGCACATTCTCCATGTGACCTGCGTGGGTTTTCCCTGGGTTCTCCGGTTTCCTCCCACACTCCAAAGCTGTGTTACTAATCTAAACCCAACCTAACCTAATCTCCCCTCATCTGGCAGCTCATTCCAATTGCCCATCACCATCTGAGTAGATGTTATGTTAAAGAAGGAACTACAGATGCTGGAAAATCGAAGGTGGACAAAAATGCTGGAGAAACTCAGCGGGTGAGGAAGCATCTATGGAACGAAGGAGATAGGCAACGTTTCGGGTTGAGACCCTTCTTCAGAAGAAGGGTTTTGACCCGAAACGTTGCCTATTTCCTTCGCTGAATAGATGTTATGCCTGGAGGGAGGATCTGGAATAAACATATGTTCAGAATGAGGGATTGCCAATTTATATCGGGGATGAGGGGAAATTCCACTCTGAATCGTGAATCTTGAAGATCCTCTTCCCCAAAGAGCTGCTGAGGCCGAATATTTGAACATATTCAAGGCCAGGGTCGAGCGTTTTTTCAACATCTGATGGGAGGAGGAGCAGACAGGAAGCCAGCGCCGGGCCAGATCAGATCAGTGAGTTTATTCAGTGTGGAGTTGGCCCCGGGGAGGATGGGCTCTGAATGTTCCTACATTCCTTAGCTCTCAGTCGCTCTGCTGCACTGAAAGTGTGTTCATGGCTGTCGCAGTGGCACGACTAATGAACATTGCTGCCAGAATTACGTGACCGCAACTCCACACTTGCCTTTGTGACCCTTGGTTCTATTTTTAAACTGCATATTTATTTGCCTTCCTTGCGCCGACGGATGTGATTGGCAGTGTCTGGCCTGCTCTTGGGCAGAGTTTGATCCACTCTTGTGATTATTGCCGCAAGAGAGGCACAGAAAGCTGGAGTAAAGAAAGATGGAAGAAACTAAAGGTTCGGCAATAGTTACTGTTAACAGCATCACCACTAGCAGACCATAAACATAAAGGGCCTGTCCCACTTAGGCGATTTTTACGGCAACTGCCGGCGACTGGGCCCCCCCCACGACAATATCTACGACAACCGGTGACCCAATCGTCGCGACTTAGGACGGCCACCTACGACAACCTACAACCACACAGGCGACAACCGGTCAACCTACGTCCACCCACGACAAGCTACGACAAGTGACGACCCTGTCGGCAACAACTCAAGACAATTTAGTCGGTGGTACCTGTCGCAGGTTGGCGTAGGTTGTCGCCAATGGAAGTCAGCACCGGCGACCGCCAACGTCACCTGGCGTCATCCTGGCGCCAGCCTACGACAGGGGAAGACGGGCAACGTCAAGCCCGCTTTCGCTGAAAGGTTTTGAACATTTCAAGACCCAGCGGCGACAAGAAAAAAAGTTACGACACTTGAGGAGACAACTCACGACAATACAGGCGTCACCCCGCGACCAGGTGGCGACAGCGTATTTTCTGGCTGTCGCCGATAAAATCACCAAAGTGGGACAGGCCCTTAAGATAGACACACAATGCTGGAGTGAAGGCATGGATGACGTTTTGGGTCGAGACCCTTCTTCAGACCGAGAGTTAGGGAGAGAGGGACACCTTGTCGGAGAGAGGAGGCGAGCTTCTTCAAAGTAGACATACCTCGAGGAGATTTCGCAGTGGAGCAGATTAAATGTTTAGGAAGGAACTGCAGATGCTGGTTTAAACCAAAAATATGCAGAAAAAGCTGAAGTAACTCGGGCAGCATCTCTGGAGCGAAGGAATGGGTGACATTTCGGGTCGAGTTTGGAGAAGGGTCTCAACCCGAAACGTCACCCATTCCTTCTCTCCAGAGACGCTGCCTGTCCCGCTGAGTTACTCCAGCATGTTGTGTCTATTCCGAGGAGCTGCAGATGCTAGTCTAGTCTCTGTCTCCAGTGGGGATCCTTCCCAATGGAGCGGCTGGGAACGCCAGGAATCAGAAACGGCAGTGTTTATCAAAAGATGTTTCAGTGGAAGGCAGGCACTGAACACAATTACCTTCATATCAAAAATGTGATAAAATGCTGAAGAATTCAAGGCCTCTGGGCGATCCCTTAGTGTGAAAGTCCTCCTGCACCACCACAGGGCTGAAGGGCCTGTTTCCACGCTGTATCTCCAAAGTCTAAAGATTAGATAGCATGCGAAACGAAGCTTTTCACTGTACCTTGGTACACGTGACTATAATACACTTGCACTTTAACTTCTCACTGTAAGCCTGTGCTCTCTAGTTTTAGAATCCTCTACCCTGAGAAAAGCACTGTCCGAGTTCACATGATGGCCTGCAATGTTGAGTTTGCCCTCGACACTGTTTTTCATTTCACGCTGGGTTATATATCCCTGTGAATGCCATCACCTCCTACAAGGCAAAACCAGGAGGCAGTCCCAATGACAGCAAAGCGTCGCTCCCTGGCGAGCTCAATGCGTTCTACGCACGGTTCGATAGGGAGAGCACCCAGCCTTCCCGAGCCCTCGTACACCCTGATGGTATTACAGTCACAGTTGAGGAGGCCGACGTCTGAAGATCCTTCGGGGGGGGGGGGGGGTGAACCCTCAGAAAGCCTCCGGACCTGATAGTGTACCTGGTCGTGCTCTCAAAACCTATGCAGACCAACTGGCTGAAAACTGTAATGTCCAGGTTCAGGAACGACCTCTTCCCTGCAGCCATTCGGCTATTAAACACTACAACCTCAAATAAGCTCTGCGGTTCTGAACTACAGAGACTATTATTGTCATCATTGCACTAGTATTGTTTATTTTTAGTGTGAACGTGTGTGTGTGTATATGATCTATATATATGTGTGTACGTCTCTCGTTTATTATAAACCTAGTGTACTATGTTTACATATTCTGTTGTGCTGCTGCAACTAAAGGGGCTGTCCCACTTGGGGGACCTAATTGGCGAGTTTAGGAGAGTTTGAAAAAATGACATGTTGAAGACCTCTTTCGACAATGTAGAGGACCTCCTTCGACTATGTTGAAGACCAGCTTCAACTGACTTTGGGAAAATTGGACACCGAATAGTGGAGAGTGAAGACGACCTCCTTTGACCTCCCTTCGACTATGATGAAGACTATCCACGACTACCTTTGACTACCCTCGACTACCTACGACTAACATGCCGACCTACTACGTAACTCTTCCTCACGCTCGAGAGTGGTCTCCGCGTACTCGAGGCATCAGCTAGGTCGCGTCGATTTTTTCCATGGCGACCTTTTTTTACTCGCGGGCATTTTTTAACATATCGAAAAAAACGCCGCGACCTAGCTGAGGCCTCGAGTACGCGGAGACCACTCTCGAGCGTGAGGAAGAGTTACGAAGACCTCCTACGACCTCGTGTCGACCATGCTGCGAGTATGATCAAACTCGCCAGAACTCGCGGATTAGGTTGCCCAAGTGGGACAGCCCCTTAAGAATGTCATTGTTCTATCTGGGACATATTGACAATAAAACACTTTTGACTGTCACCAGATTACATCTGAGTTCAGATCCAGGTCTCTGTCGGAGCTGCTGAGGTTGGAACTCCTCAGTAAAATAATCCGTTCCTCCTGCACCAGCAAGATTTCCCAACCTGCAGCGTTGAAAGGTTCCTCATTGTGCAGCTGCTTGCTGGCGTGTGCTGGATGAAATGGGACTGGTCTTTTATATAATGTTATTTAAAAGGCAAATTGAAACCAGCTGCAAAAACAATTAGTGAAACTATGTGCCCGAGTAAAACTTCCTGACTGTTTCCAGAGCAGCATGAATCATGGTATCTTTCTATGTACCAAGCATTATTGGAGACACTAGGAACTGCAGATGCTGGCTTCAAAAAAGAGACACAAAGTGCTGGAGTAACTCTCCAGGTCAGGCAGCATCTCTGGACAACATGGATGGATGACCTTTTGGGTCTGAAGAAGGGTCCTGACCCAAAAGGTCACCTATCCAAGTTCTCCAGCGATGCCGCCATTATTTGGTAATTCCTTCACAAATATCGGGTCCTTCTTTAGTATTAATATTTGAAGGCATTAAAGTATTCTTCAACATGATCAAGTAACGGGATGGTCCTGAACCTTCAGTAAATAACTAAATTAAAGTTTAGTTTATGATTGTCACGTATACAGTGAAAAACCATATAAACCATATAACCATTTAACAATTACAGCACGGAAACAGGCCCTCTCGGCCCTTCCAGTCCGTGCCGAACATTTGTTTTCCCCTAGTCCCATCTACCTGCACTCAGACCATACCCCTCCATTCCCTTCCCGTCCATATACCTATCCACTTATATACCACCATATACCTATCCACTTGACTTTTAAATGTTAAAATCGATCCTGCCTCCACCACTTCTGCTGGAAGCTCATTCCACACAGCCACCACCCTCTGAGTAAAGAAGTTCCCCCTCACGTTACCCCTAAACTTCTGTCCCTTAATTCTCATGTCATGCCCTCTTGTTTGAATCTTCCCTACCCTCAATGGGAAAAGCTTATCCACGTCAACTCTGTCTATCCCTTTCATCATTTTAAAGACCTCAATCAAGTCCCCCCTTAATCTTCTGCGCTCCAAAGAATAAAGACCTAACTTGTTCAACCTTTCTCTGTAACTTAGTTGCTGGAACCCAGGCAACATTGATGTTGCGTGCTATCCAGTCAGCGGAAAAACTATACATGATTGCATCAAACTGTCCACAGTGTACAGATACATTATAAAGGGAGTAACAATGACTGCAAGATAAAGTCCAGTACAGTCTGATTAAAGATAGTCCGAGGGTCTCCAATTTTACCGGTATGTAAAATGCCTGCTAAACTTTATTATTCTTAAAAGTGTCTCCCCCCCTTCTCCCCCCCCCCCTTCTCCACCCCCCCCTTCTCCCCCCCCCCCCTTCTCCCCCCCCCTCTCTCCCCCCCCCCCCCCTTCTCTCCACCCCCCCCCCCCCCCCCGCGTGCTCTAAAGGACTTACCGTAACTGTGCAGCCGTTTTACCTTCCTCTTTATCGCGGGTGTGAATTTCAGACAGCGCTCCCCCGCTTTCCCTGCCCCCCGCCTTTGCGATGTGTGTGTGTGTGTGTGCAGTCGGTCGATCCAGCTCGCGATTTCAATGCGGACGGTCGATCCAGCTCGAGGTTTTCCAGGCGAGTGCCCTCAAGCTTGAAGGTCGAAGACACTCTTCTTAACTCGCAGATTAGGTCGCCCAAGTGGGACAGCCCCTTTGTATCTGTACTACTCCCCAGAGTGTTGTGTGTGGCCTCTTACCACTGTACGACAATGGATGAAAACTGCTGATAAAGTGACTACTGAAGCCTGCTTTTGTATAGAGCTGGGATTCCTGGATAGCAGAGCAGGAGAATGGGACAGGGTAGATGTTGTATCTCCTGTGGCTAGGTGGGGAAGTGGCCGTGAGATGGGGGACGGTTGTTGGAGACGGGGAGACGGTTGGTTGAAGGAGAGTTCAGGAGGGCATGGTCCAGTGTGAATGCTGAAGTGCTGGAAGAGGAGATGAGGTTCCTGCTAGTGGGACCGGATTTGGGTTGGGGAGGATGTTCCAGTCATCACAGGGCTGGTGGGATGGAAGTGGCGTCAAGTGGAATCCTATTCTTCTTCCAGATCGGGAGCTCCTCTGCGCCCCCAGTCGCTGGCGTTCAATGGCGGAGGAAATGAAGGCTCAGGGTTGGGTTTGGAGATGCAGCACGTAAACAGGCCCTTTGGCCCGCCGGGTGAGCGCTGACCAGCGATCCCCGCACACATATACTATCCTACACACACTAGGGGCAATTTACAATTATACCAAGCCAATTAAGCCTCCAAACCTGTAGGTCTTTGGAGTGTGTAAGGAACCCGGAGCACCCGGAGAAAACGCACGCAGAGAACGTACAAACTCCCTACAGACAGCACCTGTAGTGAGGATCGAACCCGTGACTCCGGCGGTGTAAGGCAGCAACTCTACCGCTGTGCCACCGTAGAGACGAGTGTCCACATGGGCAGCTTGTTTTGCCTGGATGATCTTTGAGTGCTGTTGAAGCTGATCTTCTCCAGGCCGCTGGAGACCATGGACGTTCCTGTACTGACGATGGGAAGGCTGTGGGTATTCAGGGCACGACTCCCTCATTGTGGAGCACAGGAGCTCTAGACTGCTCTTGTGGCCACACCTGTTGGTCAGGTTATTCATTGGTCAATAGTGAACCCTGGAATCCAGTGGACGTCAATGGCGGTGCTGCCATTTTGATAACCGTATTGAGTGGGATGTGGTTGGTACCCTATTGTGGGAAATGGTCATCACTTGCGGCTTGATGCCCACACCAGCCCGCCCAGGGGATGGTGCCCATGACTTGATGCCCACACCAGCCCACCCAGGGGATGCTGCCCATGACTTGATGGCCATAGCCAGTGAATGTTGTCCAGGATTTAGTTTAGTTTAGAGATATAGCGCAGAAGCAAGCCCTTCGGCCTACTGAGTCCGCGCCGACCAGCGATCGCCGCACTATCCTTACACACTAGGGACAATTTAAAATTATACCAAGCCAACCAAACTGTACATCTTTGGAGTCTGGGAGGAAACCGGAGCACCCGGAGAAAACCCAAGCAAGTTACGGGGAGAACGTACAAATTTAGCACAGACAGCACCCGTAGTCAGGATCGAACCCGGGTCTCTGGCGCTGTGAGGCACCGTGCTGCACATGTTAACCCGAGCAGCCTCCGAGGGAATGTTATCAAGGAGTTGACACCGTGCATCGGTGATACCCTGATCCGAGGAATGGTGTCCAGGAGTGATGTCCACCAACTGTTCCCACACATCGGCCCACCCAAGGAATGCTGTCCGAGAATCGAAACCCACATCGGTGAATATTGCCCAGGACGTGTTAGAAGAGAACATGTTCTCAGATGAGTCATGAACAGAACTGGGCATTTAGCTGTCGCAAGCAAACATGTTCACATTTTTTCCATGTGTTGTTGGCTGACTTAACTCGTGGCTAGAGAACCACATTCCAGCAGATGCTGAAGATTGCCTGTAACTTGGGGAAATGTCAATTGTTTTGTGTGTTGTGTCTTTTTAAAATCTCACTTGGTGAGTGGTGCTGCCGCCGGGTAAATGGAACTGTTCTCTGTTGTATCAGAGTCCATGAGTTTGTTTTGTTTTCAGAGTTGTGTGAGGACTGAAGGGGGTGTGTTCCTATTATCCAGCCATACTGTAGACTGGGGTGATCGCGGCAGACTTCCACGCATTTTAAGCTGCTGTTCGACGCAGTATTCCACGCATTTCAACATAGAAAATTGGTGCAGGAGTAGGCCATTCGAGCCAGCAGCGCCATTCAACATGATCATGGCTAGTCATCCAAAATGAGTACCCTGTTCCTGCCTTCTCCCCATATCCCTTAATTCCTTTAGCCCCAAGAGCTAAATCGAACTCTCTCTTGATAACATCCAGTGAATTGGCCTCCACTGCCTTCTGTGGCAGAGAATTCCACAGATTCACAACTCTCTGGGTGAAAATGTTTTTCCTCATCTCAGCCCTAAATGGCCAGTCCTTATTCTCAGTGCTGTTCTCTGCAGTATTCCTCGCATTTTAAGATGCTGTTCTCTGCAGTCTTCCATGCATTGTAAGATGTGTATGCCTGTCCACATAATAAACAGTGAGATGGTTGAGGCTGCGGCTGAGATTGTGGAATTGGAAAATTATCATTCACCAGAGATACTCTTCAAGCGTTTAATTTTTGTCAGATGATATTCAATTAGATTTATAACTAAGTAAATATATGCAAAGTTTACTCGTGCTTGGCTGGTTAGATGTAGGGAGGATGATTCCCTGGGCTTGAGTCCTGGACCAGTTGTACAGTTAAAATGAGGGCCGACCAGAGAAATGTTTTGACATCGAGGGTATGAATTCTTCGCTCAAGAGGCTGCCATTGTGTTCATTCAAAACAGCGGTTGATCGATTGTGGGAAACATGGAAAAAGCTAGAAATTGGTGTGGAGATGGACCTTTGAATGAGTCGAATACTGAAGCAGGCATGTCGGGCCGAATGGCCTGCTCCTGCTATTAATTTGCTCTCTGATATTTTAGTTTAATGTTAATGTGGTATCGCTATTGGTGGAAAAAAGACAGAAAGTGTAGAGTAACTCAGCAGTCAGGCAGCATCTGTGGAGAACATGGATAGGTGACGTTTCACAGAGTGCTGGAGTAACTCAGCGGGTCAGGCAGCATCTGTGGAGAACATGGATAGGTGACGTTTCACAGAGTGCTGGAGTAACTCAGCGGGTCAGGCAGCATCTGTGGAGAACACGGGTAGGTGACGTTTCGAGTCATCTGTCCATTCCATCCAGAGATGCTGCCTGACCCATTGAGTTACTCCAGCAAATTGTTCCTTTTTTTGCAAACCGGCATCTGGGGTTGCTTGAGTCACTAATGATAAATCCAGAGTGTAGAAACAAGGAACTGCAAATGTTAGTTTGCACCAAAGATGCACACAAAGTGCTGGAGTAACTCAGTGGGTCAGGCAGGGTGACGTTTCAGGTCGGGATCCTTCTTCAGTCTCGATACATCCATGTCTGCTGTGAAAGCTAGTTTCTTTCTCAATGAAGTTGAGGTTTAGTTTATAATTGTCATGTGTTCCGAGGTGCAGCGAAAAGCTTTTTTATTGCGTGCTAGCAAAACAGCGAAAAGACTATACATGATTACAATCAACGCAAAAACAGTGTACAGATACAGGATTAGGGGAATAATGTTTAGTGCAAGGTAAAGACTGATTAAAGATAGTTGAAATATATCCAACGAAGTGAGAGGCTCAGGACTGCTCTCTAGTTGGTGATAGGATGGTTCAGTTGCCTGAAAACAGCTGGGAGGAAACTGTCCCTGAATCTGGAGGTGTGCATTTTCAAATATCTGTACCTCTTGCCTGATGGGAGAGGGGCGAAGAGGGAGTGGCCAGGATGCGACTCGTCCTTGATTATGCGGGTGGCCTTGCCGAGGCATGGTTAAGTGTGGATGGAGTCAACGGAAGGGAGGTCGGTTTGCGTGATGGTCTGGGCTGCGTCCGCAACTCTTGTGGTCTTGGATGGAGCTGTTCCCAAACCACAACCCTCTAAACCTATCCTATCCATGCACTTGTCCAAATGTTCCATTGTGATAGTCCCTGCCTTAACTACCTCCTCCGGCAGCTCATTCCATACACCCACCAACATGTATGTGTGAAAAACAAATTGCTCCTCAGGTTCCTGTGAAATCATTCCCCCCTTCAGCTTACACCTATGTCCTCTGGTTTTCGATTCCAGGTTAAGATCTGGTTCAATTCAAATGCTTCCTGTTATCTTTGTAAATTAATCGCCACTCTATGTATACAAAATCAGGATGAGTGTGAGAGTGTGTGTTCCTTCCCTTTCTGTAGGTTTTACAACCTGTGTCAGTGCCAGATGAGAGCATGTGGGGTTGACTGTGTCCAGGCTGGTGAACTATTATAATGCAGATATTGGAAATAATCAGGCACAAAGTGCTGGGGGAACTCAGCGGCTCAGGCAGCATTGGAAATCGAGCGATGGCTGCAATACTGGGAAAGGGAAGAAATCATTTCTCTCACTTTCGTTTTGTGCAATTTCAAGATCATGAGACTCCTAAAAATTGCAAGCTATTAGAAAGTGATGTCATCGTGCAGAGTTGTACTTCTGGTTTTGTTGACTGGCGCTCGCAAGTTCACAAGTGACAGAAGCAGAATTAGACCATTCGGCCCGTCGAGTCTACTCCGCCATTCCATCATGGCTGATCTATCTTTCCCACTCAACCCCATTCTCCTGCCTTCTCCCCATAACCCCCGACGCCCGTAGTAATCGAGTATCTGCCAATTACCGCCCTAAAAATGCCCAATGACTTGGCGTCCACAGCCTTCTATGGCAGTGAATTCCACAGATTCACCACCCTCTGACTAAAGAAATTCATCCTCGCCTCCATTTCTAAAGGTGTGTCATTTACTCTGAGGCTGTGCTCTCTGGTCCTAGACTCTCCCACTAGAACACAGAGTATGACAGCAAGCAGGTTTTTAAGAACCAAGTTGACATTAAAAAACATTTGGACAGGTACATGGATAGGATGGGTTTGGAGGGATATGGGCCAAACGCAGGCAGGTGGGAATAGTATAGATGGGGCATGTTGGCTGGCATGGGCAAGTTGGGCCAAAGGGCTTATTTCCACACTGAATTACTCTGTGACTGTATCTCTGGCCTCACTATCACAAACAACATGGAGGATAACAAGCGTAACGCAGCAATTCACTGGTTCTCACACAAGATCTGGACATTGTCACTGGCCCACAGCCTGGAAATAATGTCCTTAATGCCAAAGGAGCTCCAAGGCCAGAGAGAGAAACTGCACCTCTTCCTCCTTGGGTTAACTCAAGATTGAACCAACAACCAAAGGAGTGGGTAGAGTGAGTGCGGAGAGGATGTTTCCACCAGTGGGAGAGTCTAGGATTAGAGGGCACAGCCTCAGAATAAAAGGAAGGGGATGAGGATTCCATCTTTAGAAAGGGGATGAGGATTAATTCATTTTGTCAGAGGGTGGTGAATCTGTGGAATTCATAGCCACAGAAAGCTGTGGAGGCCAAGTCAATGGATATTTTTAAGGTGGTGATAGATAGATTCTTGATTAGTACAGGTGTCGGAGATTATGGGGAGAAGGCAGGAGAATGGGGTTGAGAGGGAGAGAGAGATCAGCCACGATCGAATGGCGGAGGACATTTGATGGGCTGAATGGGTTAATTCTGCTCCTATCACATGTACTAGACTGTATTGGCAGGGATGAGATGGTGACTGGGGCAATGAATACAGAGGGTTATATAGTGAGGTGGATACAAAGGCATTCTGTAGTTGCGGGCATGACTCTGGGATTGTGTGGTCTCCAGCATGACAGAGCAGCCGTAGAACATTCCGGAGGGTGGGGGGGGGGGGGGGAGAGAGGTGGAGGGCCAGAGGTACTGGTCGAATCGGTACCATTGACAGGTGGAGAAAAAGGACGAGATCTTGCCTGCATGTATTAAGAGAGCAAAGATTAAGCAGGAGGCCGTTAAAGGTGAGAATTGTCCATTCTCCCTGGGTCATCCGGAGCTGAGTGGTGAAGGAGGAGTGCAGTGGCCTTCCATCAATACATGTGCAAAATACAGAGAACGGCAGCATCAATATTCAGTTTAGTTTCTTGTCACATGTAAAAAACTTTAGTTGCTTGCTAACCAATCGGTGGAAAGACAATACATAATTCCAATTGAGCTATTTACAGTGTATAGATACATGATAAGGGAATTACGTTTAATGCAAGATAAAGCCAGCGAAGTCTGATCAAGGATAGTCCGAGGGCCACCAATGCGGTAGATAGGGGTTTATCACTGCTCTCTGGTTGTGGGAGGATGATTCACTTGCCTGATAACAGCTGGGAAGAAACTGTCCCTGAATCTGAGGTAGACAAAAGTGCCGGAGAAACTCAGCGGGTGCGGCAGCATCTATGGAGCGAATGAAATAGGCAACGTTTCGGGCCGAAACCCTTCTTCAGACTTCTGAATCTGGAGGTGTGCATTTTCACACTTCTGTACCTTTTGCCAGATGGGAGAAGATGGAGTGGTCAGTGTGTGACTCGTCCTTGATTGTGCTGCTGGCCTTGCCGAGGCAGCGTGAGGTATAAATGGAGTCAATGGAAGGGAGGTTGGTTTGTGTGGTGGTCTGGGCTGCGTCCACAATTCGTTGCCGTTTCTTGCGGTCCTGGATGGAGCTGTTCCCAAACCAAGCTGAGGTGCATCCTGATAAAATGCTTTCTGCGGTGTCCATGATAAACCTAGTATTCCAGCAGTCACAATAGTCAAAGACTGGCCGCATAGCTTTAAGCTGAGAGGATGGAATTGACAACATGTGGGGGGGCAACGTTTAAGGGGGGTGTGCAGGACAATTTTTTTTTCAGGTGGTGGGTGCCTGGAACGTGCGGAAGGTGGTGGAGGCACATACGGCAGTGATGTTTATGAAGCTTTTTAGACAAGCAAATGCATATGCAGGGAATGGAGGGATATGGATGATGTGCAGGCACTGGGGATTAGTTTAACTTGGCGTCATGTTTTGGCAAGGACCTTGTGGGCCAAAGGGCTTGTTCCTGTGCTAAAGGCCTCAACCAGAAACGTCGCCCATTCCTTCTCTCCAGAGGTGTTGCCTGTCCCGCTGAGTTACTCCAGCATTTTGTGTCTATCTTCGGTGCAAACCAGCATCTGCAGTTCCTTCCGACCCTGTACCGTTCTGCGTTCTACTCAAACATCACACTTCCCGACTGTATTTGACTGTACAAGGGGGTCGGGGATTCACGTCTACTTGTTTCACCAAAACGTGTGAGACATTTATGTTTCCCAAGTGGGCAGAACTGGCACAGATGTTGCAGAAGTAAATTAACTTTGTCTCGATAATTTATTTGCACTGTGGTTAATTGGAACTGCGTGTGACCAGAAATATTTCCAAAAAATGTGGGGAAATTAATTAACTGTAACCGAGAAAGATTTTTTGTCCATGTTTTTAATAGAACAACCTTTTTTTTCCGAAGCATTTATATCTGAAGAAATAGTTCACATGATGTCACGGCTGAACTGTCTAAGTAACAGATGTGTAATGTTCATGGGACTGAATGGTTTTGTGCTTATGAGATGAGAGAATCTATTCAGGAGGGAGTTTTCTCGACCATTTTTGCTGCAATGTTATCAGCAGGACTTGGCCGTGAGTTAGAAACCCCTCTCACGGCATATTTCTGAATGAGGTCGATGTTATTCCACATGTGCTCATTAACGATGTTGCGATTCAGTGGATAACACAGTCTTCATCAGACGCTCAACATTTTAACACAACTTCCCAAAGATGTCAAGAGGACAATGAATGCCAAGTTATTTCACTAGCTCCTAGTTTAGCGTGCCAACATGGATCGGGACATACATATTTTCAGTGGTTAACGTCTGGATGTTTACTCTCTGCCATATCCCTCCAATCCCCGCATATCCATGTGCCTGCCTAAAAGCCTCGTAAACACCATAGTTCTTCCCACTGGGGAAACAGAAATGTTTCACATGTTTTGGTAAAACAAGTCGATGGGAGTCCCCGACCTCCTTGTGCAGTCAAACACAATCAGCAAGTGTAAAGAATGAGTAGAACACAAAACAGTCTGGGAGGAAATGTGAACAAGAGCTGGCAAAAACAAACAGTTGTATCGGGTATAACTGTGAAGATTTTGGTTTACATTAGATCAGGGGTCACCAAGCTATGGCCTACGGGCCACATCCGGCCTGCCATGAGATTTTATCTGGCCCGCGGCAAGACCTTAACGCGTTCCGTGCGGCGGGCTATTCTGTGGTAGCGCGGGGACTTGCAGGTCAGCTTGCCGTAGAGGGTTTGCGTACAACTGCTGAGAGGTTACCGTCGATGGCCCTGGGGAGACAGTGAAGATCGGCATCGGCGGAGGCCCCAGTGGGTGTGTGTGTGGGGGCGTATGTACGGCTTGCAAAAATATGCCAAATATATAATGTGGCCCCCATGCTGAAAGGTTTGGAGGCCCCAGATGGAACTAATAGACAAACTGAAAATGTTCCAAGCAAACTTATTGCAGGAGCCAGCTGATAATTATCTCAGTGGTTTCAGATATTTAGCAAGGAGATTTTCAAGAGATTAGTGACAATACAGAACTGGTGGGCATTGGGGGGGGGGGGGTGAGCAATAAGTAGTAATGGCTCACGTGATGTCCAATTTCAAAAGCTTCCTTGAAAGGTGGCATCACAGGTGGATAGGGTGGTTTAGAAGGCTTTTGGCACGTTGGCCTTCATCAGAGTTTTAAAGGAGCTGTCCCACTGTGGCAACCTAATCTGCGAGTTCAGGAGAGCTTGAAAAAGTGTCATGTTGATGACCATCTTCGACTAGCTTCGATTACCTTCGACTACTCTCGATTACCTACGAATCGCCTACTTCGACTAAAACCTACGAGTAAAAAAAATATCGATTTTATTTTTTACATGGCGACCTTTTTTTCACTCATGGGCATTTTTCAGCATGTTGAAAAGTACGCCGCCACCTGGCTGAGGCCTCGAGTACGCGGGGACTACTCTCGAGCATGAAGGAGAGCTACAAAGATCTCCTAGGACCTCGTGTCGACCAAGCTGCGAGTATGAGTCGAGGGCAAACTCTTCTGAACTCACGGATTAGGTGGCCGCAGTGGGACAGCCCCTTTAGTATGGGTCATGTTACAGTTATACAAGAGGTTGGTGGGGCTATATTTAGAGTATTTGTGTTCAGTTTTAGTCATCCATGTTACAGGAAAGGCTTGAAAAGGTTCAGAGAAGGATGGTTCCAGGACTCGAGGGACTGAACGATAGGAAACGGTTGAGCAGGCTAGGACTGCATTCCTTGCAGTGCAGGAGGATGAGGGGTGATGGTGTAGAGGTGTACAAAATGACGAGAAGAATAGATCAAAGAAAGAGTGTTTTATTGTCATGGGTCCCTGATAGAACAATGAAATTCTTACTTGCTGCAGCACAACAGAATATGGAAACATAGAAAATAAGTGCAGGGGGAGGCCATTTGGCCCTTCGAGCCAGCACCGCCAATCATTGTGATCAAGGTTGATCGTCCACAATCAGTAACCTGTGCCTGCCTTCTCCCCATATCCCTTGATTCCATATAACCATATAACCATTACAGCACGGAAACAGGCCATCTCGGCCCTTCTAGTCCGTGCCAAACACTTACTCTCAACTAGTCCCATCTACCTGCACTCAGACCATAACCCTCCATTCCTTTCCCGTCCATATACCTATCCAATTTATTTTTAAATTATAAAATCGAACCTGCCTCCACCACTTCCACTGGAAGCTCATGCCACACAGCTACCACTCTGAGTAAAGAAGTTCCCCCTCATGTTACCCCTAAACTTTTGTCCCTTAATTCTCAAATCATGTCCTCTTGTTTGAATCTTCCCTACTCTCAATGGAAAAAGCTTATCCACGTCAACCCTGTCTATCCCTCTCATCATTTTAAAGACCTCTATCAAGTCCCCCCTTAACCTTCTGCGCTCCAAAGAATAAATACCTATCTTGTTCAACCTTTCTCTGTAACATAGGTGCTGAAAGCCAGGCAACATTCCAGTAAATCTCTGCTGTACGCTCTCTATTTTGTTGACATCTTTCCTATAATTTGGCGACCAAAATTGTACACCATATTCCAGAATTGGTCTCACCAATGCCCTGTACAATTTTAACAATTCCGCCACCCCCAGAGCTATGTAACTCTCTTTAAATTCATCCAGTGAATTGGCCTCCACTGCCTTCTGTGGCAGAGAATTCCACGAATTCATCACTCTCTGGGTGAAAACATTTTTTCTCATTTCAGTTTTAAATGGCCTCCCCTTTTCTTAGACTGTGGCCCCTGGTTCTGGATTCCCCCATCATTGGGAACATTTTTTTCTGCATCCAGCTTGTCCAATCCTTTTACAATGCTATACGTAGTACACTGTAAACAATAGGTCAGTTAAACACACAGACACTTTTGTCCAGAGTAGGGGAATCGAGAAGGAGAGGACATAAGTTTACAGTGAGGGGAGAAAGATTTAATGGGAACCTGAGGGTAACGATTTCTGCACAAAGAGGAGTTGGTGTATGGAATGAGCTGCCGGAGGAGGTAGTCGATGCAGGTACTATCGCAACATTTAAGACATCTTTAGACAGGTACATGGATAGGGTAGGTTTGGTTGGATATGGGCCAAATGCAGGCTGGCGGGGCCAGTGTTGAGGGGGCATGTTGATCAGTGTGGGCAAGTTGGGCCGAAGGGCCTGTTTCCACACTGTATAACCCTTTAATTCATCTTTAATCATTTTTGTCATCTTTTCTTTCTTCAGTGCAGCACCTTCCACCTCATCCTCTTTAAGGTTTGCACGCCCATTGCCCATGGATGCCTCCAGCTGTCGCGGACGTGTCCAGTTCCATCACACGTTCCCCTCCAGAGATGCCTCTTGTGACATGGGGGGGGGGGGGGCAGACACAAAATGCTGGAGTAACTCAGCGGGACAGGTAGCATCTCTGGAGAGCAGGAATGGGTGACGTTTCGGGTGGAGGCAGGGTACCGATCACCACCGGGAGAGTCTCTCACCAAGGCTCCTTGTGTCCCCAGGTCACGGAGAATGCCACTGCGGCGAATGCAAGTGTCACGCGGGCTGGGTTGGAGACAACTGCAACTGCTCGACCGAGATGGACACCTGCCTGTCGGACGACGGGCAGATTTGCAGCGGAAGGGGCAACTGTGCCTGCGGCCGGTGTTCCTGCACCGAACCTGGGGCTTTCGGAGATACCTGCGAGAGGTGCCCCACCTGCCCTGATGCCTGTGGCACTAAAAGGTAGGCCCCGTACCCACTCCGCAACAGAACACATCCACTTGGCATTCCACATTAGCGGTGGACAGCCACGTGGAAGCTACTTACTATTTACAGCCGAGTGCTCCTGAAGGAGAGACCACTTCATTGTGTTGGGTGCTTGGCTATAAGTTCATATGTTCTGGGAGAAGAATTGGGCTATTCGGCCCATCAAGTCTACGCTCGATCTATCTTTCCCTCTCAACCCCATTCTCCTGACTTCTCCCCGTAACCCTTGACACCCATACTAATCACACGCTTCTCAATCTCCGCCTTAAAAAATATCCACTGACTTGGCCTCCACAGCCTTCTGTGGCAATGAATTCCACAGAGTCACCACCCTCTGACTAAATCAATTCCTCCTCATCTCCTTCCTAAAGGTACATCCTTGTATTCTGAGGCTATCGCCTCTGCTCCTGGACTATGGGATAGATGCAAACTTTTTTCAACTTTTACAAAATAAAAAAACATGTTTTGACCTGACTATATAAATGTTGAGTATATTATGGGATGTTTTAAGATGGTTGGTAACATTGATCCCACGATGAATATTTTTTGGAATAATTAATGCCAGCATATTGTCCCAGAATTGTACAGAGTTGGATTCAAGACATTTTAGCAAACTATACGATAATCATTTTTAACGATAATGTTAAACGTTGCCTGCACCATTTATGCATGGAAAATGTATCTAAGTGTTGGCAGATGGGAGCTACTGCCTTATAGCTCCAGAGACCAGGGTTGGATCCTGACCTTGGGTGCAGTCTGTGAGGAGTTTGCAAGTTCTCCCTGTGACCGCGTGGGTTTTCTCTGGATGCACTGGCTTCCTCCCACATCCCAAAGACGTACAGGTTTGTAGGTTAATTGTCCCTCTGTAAATTGCCCCTAGTGTGGATGAGAAAGTGGGATAACATAGAACAAGTGTGAACGGGTGATCGATGGTCAGCGTGGGTCGAAGGGTCTGTTTCCTCGCTGAATCTCTAAACTAAACTAGAGATAATGAAATAACTGTATCTCTAAACTAAACTAGAGATAGAGATAACTAAACTGAAATCCTGCAATCAGTGTTGGTGTACAGGGGTGCATTTAATGTCATTATTACGCAGCAGCTAAATATGATTTCATGTTAGCAGAATGAGTATGAATGGTCAGGTCCACTGAAGTAATTGTCTAGAAACGAGAGTAACTCAGATGAGAGTCCTGGCAGCAAATGACAGAGGCAGGGACAGCGTCGGGGATCACAAGAGTAGGAAACGAGGTGCAGGAGTAGGCCATTCGGCCCTTCGAGCCAGCACCGCCATTTAATATTATCATTGCTGATCGCCTAAAATCAGTACCCCGTTCCTGCTTTTTCCCCATATCCCGTGATTCCTTGTGGAGACTCTCTGAGATCTATCGTCCGATACTATCGCACCACGTTTTTACATTTCTTGCCCATTTGTAAATCCAGCAACTATATTGTGCAGAGAGACGCAAAAGGCTGGAGTAACTCAGCGGGACAGGCTGCATCTCTGGAGAGACCCTTCTTCAGACTAAATTCTGCACCCAGTATCTTCCCCTTTGCTCTCCCCGTTGTACTTGAGTTTGACTTGGTGTATAGTAATATCTGATGTGTTGGGTAGCACACACAACAAAGGTTGTCACCGTACCTCGGTACACGCATTCATTGTTCATGTTAAGGTGGGGTGCTCTTATCAGCCTGCACATAATCCCTAGCCCTCCATTCCTTGCATATCCATGTGCTTGCCCTAAATCTCTCAGATGCCACTATCACATTTGCCTACACCACCCTCAGGCAGCGCGTTGCTTCCAGGCACTCACTGCCCTCTGTGGTTTAAAAAAAAGTTGTGTGCACATCTCGGTTATACCCTGCCCCTCTCACCTTCAACCCATGCCCTCTAGAATTAGACTTGTTGTTAAATGCATGCAGAGTAATTCCTGGTTGCTTCTTCTGTTGCAGGGAGTGTATCGAGTGTCGGCTGTTTAAGTCGGGGAGACTGGCGGACAATCAGACCTGTCAGCGACTTTGCAAGGATGAGATCCTGACAGTCGATGCCCTCAGTGAGTAAACCCTGTTTCCAAAAGTCAAATTCACCTGGAGATAATGGTACCCAAGTGTAGGGATTATAGGAATACCTCAGCGTGAGGCATAAGGACATAAGGAATAGGAGTAGAATTAGGCCATCTGGCCCATTCAAGTCTGCCCCACCATTAAAAGCCCTGTCCCACGGTACGAGTTCATTCCAAGAGCTCTCCCGATTTAAAAAAAAAATCAAACTCGTGGTAAGCACGGAGAATGAACGTAGCGGGTACGTCGGAGCTCGGGGACATCTCTTAGCGCTAACGGCAGGTACTCGGGAAGACTCCCTAACGGCAGGTAAGCACGGGAAGACTCGTGAAGATTTTTCAACATGATGAAAATTGTCCACGAGAGCCCCGAGTACCGACGAGCGGCCATGACCGTAAATCTCCGAGTTCGAATCAGGGCAAACTCGGGAGAGCTCTTGGAATGAGCTCGTACCGTGGGACAGGGGTTTAAGTCATGGCTGATCTATCTCTCTCCCTCCTAATCCCATTCTCCTGCCTTCTCCCCATAACCTCTGACACTAAGGGGGAAAGGTTCAAGTAAGGGTTGGTGGTGGGCAGGAGACGTGGAGAAGGCTTGGGTGAGAATGCGGGAGATAGAGTGTCACGTGGAAACGCTCGCCCGGTAGCGTGTGTTTGTGTACAAGGCACTAAAGACCAGCGGGTAGCTGCAGAAGGGAAAATGGTGGGTCGGCCTTCATGACAGGATGATTGGAAAGAAGTGTAGATCATAGAGCAGTACAGCACAAAGACAGGCCCTTCGGCCCACAATGTCTGTATCCACATGATGCCAAGACCATCTCTTATCAGCCTGCACATAATCCATATACCTACATTCTTTGCAAAACCATGTGCCTCTCCAAAAGTCTCTTAAATGCCACTATTGTATCTGCATCCATCATCCTCTCGAGCATGTCCAAGGCACTCACCACCCTCTGTGGTAAATAAACATCTCTGTTATACTCTGCCCCTCTCACCTTAAACACGTTCCCTCGAGTATTTGATTTTCCCATCCTGGGGGAAAGATTCTGACTGTTTACCCTATAGGGTGATACAGTGTGGAAACAGGCCCTTCGGCCCTACTTGCCCACACCGGCCAGCTAGTCCCACCTGCCTGCGCTTGGTCCCTATCTCTCCAAACCTATCCTATCCATGTACCTGTCTAACCCTCCAAACCTGTCCTGTCCATGCACCTGTCTATCTGTTTCTTAAACGTTGGGATAGTCCCTGCCTCAACTACCTCATCTGGCAGCTTGTTCCATACACCCACCACCCTTTGTGTGGAAAAAGGTTTCCCCTCAGATTCCTATGAAATCTTTTCCCCTTTGGCCTTAAACCTATGTCTTCCGGTCCTCGATTCACCCACTCTGGGCGAGAGACTCTGTGCATCTACCCGAACTATTCCCCTCAAGATGTTATACACATACATTATCTAGACATATCATCATTTTGTCAGCGAATGGACAGCTGTGCGTTGGTCTCCTCCTGAACAAGTTCCTGTTCCTGTTTCCATATCACACTCTGGACTGGAAATCAGACGTCAGTACTGCTCGAGGAAGGGAAGGTGCCGTGACTGTAGTTCTGATGATGAATTCAATGATGCTGGTACTGGACATACTCTTGTAAACACAGACATAAATAATGGAAATGCACTGATGCAATTCAATTGATCATTTCCACGTTCTGTATTTACAAATTCAAACTTCACCATGAATGTGCATTCCTCAGTAATATATATTTGGTTTCTTTAGTTTAGTTTTGAGATACAGTGCGGAAAAAGTCCCTTCAACGCCCCCCCCCCCCCCCCCCCCCCCCGAGTCCGCACCGACCAGCGATCCCCGCACATTAACACTACCATCCACAAACACGGATCCATTTTTTTACATTTATAACCAAGCCAATTAACCCACAAACCTGCACGTCTTTGGAGTGTGGGAGCAAACCGAAGATCTGGGAGAAAACCCACACAGGTCACGGGGAGAAAGTACAAACTCCGTACAGACAAGTGCCCGTAGTCAGAATCGAGCCCGGGTCTCTGGCGCTGTGAGGCAGCAACTCTACCGCTGTGCACCTGACGGTGCGTTGATTGGTTTGAAGATTAAAATTTAGTGTCATTTGGGAAATGCCCTTGACTTATGGCAGAGACGAATATTGTAGATCTTGTGACAGCATACTACTCGTGGCTATTTCAAGTAGGTTGGGAAATTCTAATCAATCACAGACATTTGTATAGAAAGTCTGAAACTTGACAAAAGTTCAACATTGTGCAAGAAGCTGACATTGCGGCAGGTAGAAAATGAACAATCTATTAAATACAGTAAACCCTCGTTATTACAGACCTTGTTCTTAAGTGATAGGAGAAGAATTAGGCCATTCGGCCCATCAAGTCTATTCCGCCATTCAATCATGGCTGATCTATCTCTCCCTCCTAACCCCATTCTCCAGCCTTCTCCCCATAACCCATGACACCCATATTAATCAAGAATCTGTCCATCTCTGCCTTAAAAATAGACGGCCTAATAACCTGTGTAGCCTATGCAGTATGTAGCCTTTGTGGACCTATCGACCTTCACCACCAGGCCAGGCTGCTGAAGCCACCCCCAGCTCGCACCGTCTCCATGGCCATTTCCAGGCCGCGCCTGCCACTGCCACCACCGCCGACCCTCACCTGTACTCCAGCCGCCGGCAGGCTGCGACCATTGAATCTGCCGATCCTCACCTCTCCCCCTGGCCACCAGCAGGCTGCGGCCTTCAACTCACCTGGGTTCCAGGCCCAGATCCACACCGAGCGTCTGAGGAAGGGTCTCGACCCGAAACGTCACCTATCCATGTTCTCCACAGATGCTGCCTGACCCGCTGAGTTACTCCAGCACTCTGTGTCCTTTTGTGTATTAACCAGCAAGTGCAGTTGTTTGTCTCTACTTGTTTACACAATGATAATCCTTTACTCAGTTATAGCGGACAACCAGCAAGAGCGGACATCATCTCCCCCCCACCACCACGGTGCATTACAACAAAGGTTCACTGCTCTCTAACATGTTTGAGGTTGTGGCGGTGGGTCTGAGTGTTGGTGAGATCTGACGTGGAGCAGGACCAGGTTATCGGGGGTTGGCGGAGCTGGCTGCACCGTGCAGTACCTTCATGACCCACCACCACCTCCCTGCCACGGCACTGACCAGCTCTTCTTCGATTCCCCCCCAGAAACCGTTGACCAGGACGCAGTTCTGTGCCTCTACAAGACCGAGAACGACTGTGTCATGAGGTTCACCTACTCGGAGCACGACAGCGGAAAATCTGTCCTCACTGCGCTGAAGGAGCCAGGCAAGTTGTCTCTCTGTCGGTAATATTGTCGTTAACGGATGTTACGCACCTGACTTTGATCTCCATCTGACCGTCTCTCATGCGAGTCGGTTGTATTATGTCTGACAGTCAAAACAGCAGAATGTTTGGATCTCTCTGCATCTCCTAACCCAATGCCTGACCAATCGATCTCTCCACCATGTAGGAACGAACTCCAGATGCTGGTTTAAACCGAAGATAGACACAAAAAGCTGCAGTAACTCAGCGGGACAGGCAGCATCTCTGGCGAGAAGGAATTGGTGACGTTTCGGGTTGCGAAGAATCTGGAAGGTCTCAACCTGAAACATGACCTATTTCTTCTGTCCACGGGTGAGAGAGAATGAGTTACTGTGAGTAACTGAGTTACTCCAGCTTTTTGTGTCTCTCTCCACTCTGTACATGAACGAACTTTCTCTCTTCCCTCGCATGACCCAGAAGGTTGTGGCTTATTCAGCAATTTCCATCTCTTCCATTGCTCTGCCATTCCCGGCATGTGTTTCCTGCTCTTGTTGCCAGCAGATACCCTGATCCACAACTACATGAACCCTGGTCCACGTCCGGCCCTTGTGACTCACGCCCTGCTCTACAAATGCCCATTGACATTAATACCCCGGTCCACAACTTATTTTTGTCCAACTCAAATTTTGTCAGATATGTTTTCCGAATGATTCGGTTCATAAGGTTCATTTATTGTCACATACACCAATTGGTGTAGTGAAATTTACTGGCCAGGTCCGTCATACAATTTAAAAAAGCAACAGACCCAAAAAACACATTTAACTTAAACATCCACCACAGTGACTCCTACACACTCCTCACTGTGATGGAAGGCGAAAATAAAGTTCCAAGTCCTTCCCTTGTTGTTCTTCCTTGGTCGGGGGCCTCGAGCCACCCGTTGATGGGACGGTCTTGACTCCCGTAGCCGGCGGCGATCGTGCCCTCCGCGTCGAGGCGTTCAGCTCCTGCATCGGGGGGATGTCAGCTCCCCCGCGCCAGGCGATCGAATCTCGCGTCGGGGCTGGACGAACCTTCTGCGGCGTTGGAGTTCCCGGCTAGCCTCTCCCGAGACTGCGAGCCCTTGGTGGTAAGTCCGCAGGCCGGGGTGGGAGCGATCCCAGGCAAGGGATCCGCTCCGATGGTAAGTTCACGCCCAGCGGTGGGGCTCACGACAGTCCGAGGCTGCTTCCCGCTCCATCGATGGTAGGCCGCAGAGCCCGGAGAATGTGATCCGAAACTTGATCACATCTCCGGGAAGGTAAGAACCTTGAAAAAAAAGGTTTCCCCTTCCCCCCACATAAAACACACAGAAGAACATTAAAACAAACTTTAAACAAACGCTAAAAATAACAAAAAGGATGAAAAAAACTACCAGACTGCCGGCAGGGCCACCATCTCCCTCCCACGGCGCCCCCTATATAATTCTTGGGGTGAAATCCACGATCAAGTCTCTGTGGCCATTCTATCGGGCCTAGTCTTTATCGCTCACAGCCAGGGTAATACACTTTTCCTGTTTAGAAGGCATATGTTTAGGAACCTGCACGTGTTACAGATGCTGCACCCGGGCCATTTTAGGTATGTTTTCTGCCAAGGTTTAGTTTAGATTAGAGATACATCGCAGAAACAGGCCCCTCAGCCTAACGGGCCCGCACCGACCAGCGATCCCCGCACTGACGCTATCCTACACACACGAGGGATAATTTACACATACACCAATTAACCAACAAACTTGTACCTCCAAAGAGTGTGGGAGGAAACAGAAGATTTCGGAGAAAACTCACGCAGGTCATGGGGGCACACTCATCTCCCTGCTACCTTCAGGTAGAAGGTACAGGAGCCTGAAATCTGCAACATCCAGGTTCAGGAACAGATGCTTCCCCACAGCCATCAGATTATTAAAGTCAAACAAAGATCTGAACTTTAATAGCCTATTACACTTTATATGCTTATTTATGTGTGTGTATATATATATTCAATGGTATATGGACACACTGATCTGTTCTGTGTTTATTTATGCCTACAATATTCTATTTTGCTGAAGCAAAGCAAGAATGTCATTGACACATGACAATAAACTTTCTTGAATCTCTCTTGAATCTTGAGAACGTGCAGACTCCATACAGGCAGCACCGGTAGTTGGGATGGAACCCGGGTGTCTGGCACTGTATGGCAGTACGTCTACCGCTGCAACACCGTGCCGCCCACGCAAGGTGTTTCCGGCAATGATGCTGTTGATCGGTGGGTCACGGGGAGTTCCAGAACCAGGGGCCACAGTCTTAGAATAAAGGGGAGGTCATATAAGACTGAGGTGAGAAAACACTTTTTCACCCAGAGAGTTGTGAATTCATGGAATTCCCTGCCACAGAGGGCAGTGGAGGCCAAATCACTGGATGGATTTAAGAGAGAGTTGGATAGAGCTCTAGGGGCTAGTGGAGTCAAGGGATATGGGGAGAAGGCAGGCACGGGTTATTGATAGCGGACGATCAGAAATGATTACAATGAATGGCGGTGCTGGCTCGAAGGGCCGAATGGCCTCCTCCTGCACCTATTTTCTATGTTTCTGTGAGTTCTCTGTACTCGCAGACTAAGATGGACTTTATCTATTGTTTAATTCACGGATTGCTCTTGCTTTGCAGAATGTGCGGGTGGGGCGGACCCGGTGACGGTCCTGATGGCAGTGGTTGGCAGCATCCTGGCCGTGGGCATTGCTCTGCTGGCCATTTGGAAACTCATTGTGACCGTTCACGACAGGCGAGAATTTGCCCGGTTTCAAAACGAGCGATCCAGAGCACGATACGAGATGGTAAGCCCCTCTCGTACCTCTGTCGGATGAGTAGTCACTGGAGAAGTAACTCGATGTGCTTACAGAGGTTGGGGGGGGGGGTCATGTACAAGGCAGCTGTACAAGGCATTGGTGAGGCCACATTTGGTGTATTGTGTTCCCTATTGGCCACCTTGTTATAGGAAAGACGGCATTACGCTGGCAAGAGAGCAGAGAAGATTTACAAGGATGTTGCCGGGACTCAAGTGCCTGAGCTATAGGGGGAGGTTCGGCAGGCTAGGACTTTATTCCTTGAAGAATGAGGGGTGATCTTATGGACTGGTAAAAGATCATGAGAGGAGTAGGTTTAAGGTGAGGGGGGGGGGGGGGGGGGAAGATTTAATATGAACCTCAGGAGTAAACCTTTTTTACACAAAGGGTGATGGGTGTATGGAGCGAGCTGCCGCAGGAGGTCGTTGGGGCATTATCGCAACTTTTAAGAAACATTTGGACAGATACATGGATGGGATAGTTTTAAAGGGGTATGGGCCAAATGCGGGTAGGTGGGACCAGTGTAGATGGGGCATGTTGGTCAGCATGGGCAAGACAAGGCGTACCACGTTGTTCCATACACCCACCGACCCTTTGTGTAAAGATGTCACCCCTCGGGTTCCCATTAAATCTTTCCCCCTCTCACCTTAACCCCATGTTCTCTGGTTCTCGATTCCCCTACCCGACCTATTCCTCTGATGATTTTGTGCAGCTCTGTAAGATAATACGCCTCTAGAAAATGAAAGGTTGGTGAGAAATTGGATGCACTGCTGCTGCAGGTCACTGATGCGATGTCAAGAACCACAGCCACAAACCTGATCAGCCCTTTCCCTTTCCCTTCCAGGCTACCAACCCTCTGTACAGGCACCCCATCACGGTGCACTCAGTAGAACTGCTCCCAACGATGCACAACAAGGCTTACAACGGAATCGTTGACTGAGCGGTACGCGGGCCTGCGCCTCGAGTTCCGACCTGACTCTGGCATCCGGACACTGCCCCCGTTCCTCGGGGCAGACTGACACCTGGAGATTGTGGCTTCCTACACGGCAACGAGACGTGGGGTGCCGACCGGCATGCCCTGCTTCCAGAGATAACGATCTATTTCGAGCTCTTGCTGAGAAGAGACCGTCTCAACGGGTTTGATCCTTGCTGGCGATTCGTGCTGCAAAACCTTTCCCAAGAGAGAAAACTTTTACAAAAGAAAATCCATGTTTCGGCCTGACTTTATAAATGTTGAGTATATTATGGGATGTTTTAAGATAGTCGTTAACACGAATCCCATGATAAATATTTTTGGCATATTAAAGCACAATAATTAATGTCAGCATATTGCCCCAGAGTTGAACAGAGTAGGCATCAAGGTAATCAGTTTTAACAATTAAGTAAAAGGTTGCCTGTGCCATTTCACATTGAAAATTTGTGTCAGGATGGGCAGATTAGAGTTGCTGCCTCGCAGCGCCAGAGATCTTGGATCCTGACCTCAGCTGCAGTCTGTGTGGAGTTTGAGCGCTCTCCCTGTGACCGCATGGGTTTCCTCCGGGTGTTCCGGTTTCTTCCCACATCCCAAAGTCGTGCGGGGTTGTAGGTTAATTGGCCCTCTGTAAAATACCTAGTGGGTGAGAAAGTGGGATAATATCGAACGTGTGAACGGGTGACTGATGGTTGGCATGGACTCAGCGGGCCGAAGGGCCTGTTTCCGTGCTGTATCTCTGAACTAAACTATAAATTAGGATCTCCAGTGAAATCAGAAGCTGGAAACTAGGCAATAAACCTGCAGAAGCGAACACAGTAGATTTGTACAATTCCATTATTTGCAATTAGGTTTGCCTCAAATGCCTGGGTGCTGCAAAACTACCCAATACAATTTCACTCCTGTTTTGCTCCACCCCTTACCCGACCACACACACTCCACCCGCCACCCCAGCCCAGCCTCAAAACGGCAATGTTTCCGCATTCACAAACTAAATACCTTGTAGCTGGTGGTAAAGCAGCTCATGGACATTGTGGTAGTTCCTAACCAGGGGGATGCCTTGAGGCGATCACTTCTTGCCCTCGTCCTGAGGGGTGACCTGCCAATGTGACCGCCCTCTCACATCCAGAGGTCCTCGCATTGCCCTGGGTGCTCAGTCTTTCCCTTGGCTTCGGAGGGTGTTCCCAACAGTGTGGACAGCTGTCCTGGATGAGGGTAGACACAAAATGCTGGAGTAACTCAGCGGGTGAGGCAGCATCTCCTCTGGAGAGAAGGACTGGGCGACGTTTCGGGTCGAGAACCTTCTCCTGGATGAGGTTAGATGGTCAGAACACAAACTGCCTTGGACTTTCTGAATCATTGTTATAGAACATTTTGGTGCTTGTAAAACCATTTTAGCACGAGAATTGCACTTTCAAAAGTAGCGCAATTAAGCATCTAAAATAGTGTTGGTTCAAATCTTTTGTCATCTTGACCTGTTATCTCGCACTGTATAGTGTTCCTTTTATAACCCAATGATATGTATTGGTTGGAATAACCCTTGCTTGTCTGTCACAAGTAGCGAGGAAGTTTGGACAACAAAATTAACAGGTTTATTTTTTAGGATAATAACATTTCAAAATTGTAAGACCAGACTCAAGGTCAAGGTTTCAAGTTCAGTTTAATGTCACATCTGCCAATTAAGGTACAGTGAAATTTGAGTTAGCTAAAAATGCCAGGAGGTGATCTCCAGAGAATACTGCCTGATGCATCATCTGATGTGTTTTCTAACATATTCAGGCATTTGCAAAGCTAATTAAAAAAAAAAGAGATTAGGCTAACCTTCCTACATACACGGGACATTGGTTATTCAATGGATGGGAAGAGAGAATCAGGTGGACATAAAAATATTGAAATTGATTATTAACTATGTGCTTCATGTAATTATAAAATTAATATTAGCACAAACATTCATTCTCTTTTCATAAAACTAAGAACTGCGGGTGCTGGAAATCTGGAATATAAACAACATGCTGGGGACTCTACACCTCCACTCAGTTCACTTAAACCTACACGATATCTCAGTTGCTAAACACTTCAATTCCCACTCCCACACTGATGTTTTTTGTCCTGGGCCTCCTCCATTGTCATTGGAGGAACAGCACCTCATATTTCGCTTGGGCAGCTTACACCCCAGTGGTATGACTATATGCAGTAGACTTCTCCAACTTCAAGTAACACCTGCTTCCCCTCTCCGGCCCTTCCCCATCCTAGTTCCCCAACCTGTCCTCCTGATTACATTTTATCTTCGTATGCTTCGTTGTCCCTTTCCCGAGCTAACTGATCTATTCTACATTTTCCTAGAACTTTGTCTCCTTCGATGTCTCGTTTTCACACTTTACCCTTCCACGTCTCTGTGCCTCCCTCTCCCCTAACTCTCAGTCTGACGAAGGGTCCCGACCCGAAACGTCACCCATCCCTTCTCTCCAGAGATGCTGCCCGTCCCGCTGAGTTGCTCCAGCTTTTTGTGTCGATCTTCGGGGACACGACAAGTCAGGCAGCAGCTGTGGAGAGGGGAAAACTGAATTATTTTTTGCTTTATGTCCCTTTATTAGAACGATTAGTTCAGTTTTACTCTCTCCACAGCTGCCGCCTGACCCACGGAGTATCCCCAGCATTTACTGTGTTTAACTTTATGAAAAGAACATGGTGCTGAATATTTGTTTTGATATTAATATTTAGGTAGCAGTGTGGATAAGGAGGATATCAATAAATAGAATCAAGCAGCACGGAAACAGGTCCTTCAGCCCAACCTGACATGTGCGGGCCAAAAGGCCCCATCTACACTAGTCCCACCTGCCCGTGTTTGGCCTATACCCCTCTAAACTTTTCCTATCCATGTACCTGTCCAAATGTCTTTTAAATGTTGTTAATATATTCGATGGGACTAGCTGTATTTCCAAGAAGCTGAGATGCCACGCACAGATGTTGCATAAAATAAGGCAATGTAACAGCATTGGTGAGAGATTCCGTTAAAGGTCACGAAAATCGATCAATGTATTGTTTAATTATTACTGGTGAGACACGACAAGAATCAATGTTTGGGGTTCATCCATTTACTTTCCGTACACAGACTTCCCCAAAGAGTCGGAGTGGAATGAATGTGGAGGAAGGAACTGCAGAGGCTGGTTTACACTGCAGATAGGCACCAAATTCTGGAGTAACTCAGCGGGACAGGCAGCGTCTCTTGATAAAAAGGAATTTGATGAAGGATCTCAACCCGAAACATCGCCGCTGGGTAGAGATGCTGCCTCGCAGCGCCAGACACCCGGATTTGATCCTGACTTGTCTGTACGGAGTTTGTACGTTCTCCCAGTGTTGGTTTTCTCCGGGGTCTTCGGTTTCCTCCCGCACTCCAAAGACGTACAGGGTTGTAGGATAATTGGCTTTGGTAAAATTGTCCCTAGTGTGTGTAGGATAGTGTAAGTGTGCGGCGATCGCTGGTCGGCGTGGACTCAGTGGGCCGAAGGGCCGGTTTCCACGATGTATCTCTAACTAAATTACACTAAACTTAAAAAACCCGTTGAGCTATTCCAGCTTTTCGTGTCTTTAGCGTGGAATTAAGTCATGTTTGCCAATACCAACAGTTGATAAAATGAATTGTGGAGAGGATTCAAACTGTCCTTAGAGACACAATTGGTGAGAATGTAGCAGATGAAGGGTCGCTTTGGGAAATAGAGTTATTCAATTTGAAACCAAGAAAACTAAACATGTCTATAATTGGTAAGAAACGAGTAATGTTGTTTGCATTTGATGGGAAAGAAGTCTGTTGGATGTTCACGTTCTGTAAAGATTAGTGGAGAAAACCTACTTTCCTTGGTCAGTAATAATAGGCCCCCTTCGGTCATGACTGACCATGGGTGATGCATCCTGGTCAGATGCAAGCCTGGGCGATGTCATATGGAGGACAGGCTGTTGCCCATGCAGCACGTCCCCCCTCCCCACGTCGCTGATCGATCCAAAGGAACAGCAGGGCCGTTTCAGTTTGGCACCAGCGCCGTCGCAGGAGCTGCCAGAGCGAGGTTGTAGACAACGACGAACTGCCTTAGGGGCTCCGACTCCGGATTTTCTTGAGGTTTACTCCAGGAGCCTTTTCCATGACTGGATATGGCCACAAGGCAGTGTAGGTTTTAAATCAGAGTTTTCCCTCTCCTAGATGGACTGCCTTCCCAGGCTGACGAGCCCCATCTGCCCGAGATCAGTAATAGGAGGTTATAAGGAAGAGGGTGAGGTTTATAAATTAATGCATAGGGTACACAACTAGAAATAATGTCGTCAAAAATCATAGGTAGACAAAAATGCTGGAGAAACTCAGCGGGTGAGGCAGCATCTATGGAGCGAAGGAAATAGGCAACGTTTCGAGTCGAAACCCTCGTAAAAAATGATCATTTATAAAGGTGGGAACATAGATTTTCGTTCAGTGTTGTCATATTCTACCACTGGTGCGTGCAAAATGTGGGTAAAACAGTGTTGGTAAAAAATATTAAATAACACATTTTATCCTTTTATTTTCAATTCTCGTGCATCAAAAACTCCAGTTTTCTGGCTATGAATGGTACTGTACAAGAGGAGCTTGTTCGCCAATGAAAGCGACATGAGACCTTTCCTTGACCCACAGTCCGACAGTTATCTCCACCTCACACCTGATTCTCTTAGAAAGTCAAGGGCAAAAAGTCTGCTTTCAAGCTCTTTCATGCAATAAAAGATTTACTGGAAATGTTTACAATAATCAAACTGCTTTTGGAAGTTATGCAATAAAATTAAGTTCATGGAAAGGATGTCCTCGCATGACTTTCAGTGCAATATGTACTGCTTCGAGGCGGATGTCATTAATGCTTATGCTTGCCTCTTCGAGAAGGCAGGTTTAGTTACTGTGTAGGAAGGAAATGCAGTAGCTGGTTTACAGTGTGGACTCAAATTGCTAAAATAACTCAGTGGGGCAGGCAGCATCCCTGGATAGAAGGAATGGGTGATGTTTCTGGTCATGAGATGGGCACCGACCCAAAACGTCACCCATTCCTTCTCTCCAGAGACGCTGCCTGTCCCGCTGAGTTACCCTAGTATTTTGTGTCCGTCTTCAGGTTTAGTTACTGCTGTTACACATAGTTGTGGGTGTGCAGGGAATGGGGGGATATGGATTATGTGCAGGCAGATGAGAGTTAAGGGGCTGTCCCACTTGGGTGACCTAATCTGCGAGTTTGGAAGAGTGTCCTCGAGCTTCAAACTCGCAGCATGGTCAACACATGGTCCTAGGAGGTCCTATGAGGTCGCTGGAACTCTCCTTCATGCTCGAGGGAAGTTCCCGAATACTCGTGGCCTCAGCTAGGTCGCGGAAAATTTTTCAGCATGTTGAAAAACTTTCTGCAAGTAAAATATGGACGGCATGGGTCTTTTTGCCTCGTAGTGCAGTGGAGTGGGGTCGCTATGCAGTTACAGGCAGTCGAGGGCAGCCGTAGGCAATCTCCTTCGCTGACCGGGCACTTTAATTGGCTCATTGGAGTTTTCAAGACCAAGGAAAACCGACCGGTAGGTAAAATGCCCACAAAACTTTATTATACTTCTTAAAAGTGTCTCCACTCCTTCTCCCCTCCTTCTCTCCCCTTCTCTCTCCTTCTCCCACCCCCCCGTGCTCTCTAAAGGACTTACCTTACACTGTGGCAGCAATTTTACCTTCCTCTTCATCGCAGGTGTGAATTTCAGAATTTCAGACAGCGTTCCTAGCTTTCCTGGCCCCCGGCTTTACAATGTGTGTGTGTGTGTGTGTGCGGTCGGTCGATCCAGCTCGCGGTTTCAACGCAGACGGTCGATCCAGCTCGAGGTTTTCCAGGCGAGTGCCCTCGAGCTTGAAGGTCGAAGACACTCTTCTTAATTCGCGGATTAGGTCGCCGGAGTGGGACAGCCCCTTTAGTCTCAGCATCACGTTCGGTACAGACGTTGTGGGCCGAAGGGCCTGTTCCTGTGCTGTTCTGCGTATCCAGTATGAACTTGGCCATTACAGTCGGTGAGGTCTCTCCTGACTTGCTGACCACTGCATTTAGCATCACTACAGCCCACCGAAGACCTTCCAGTTTCTCTCAAAGAAAGCAGCAGAGAATGGTTGTAGGATTCACTTATTCAGAGAAAGTTGAGTCTAGTTTAGAGACACAGCATGGAAACAGGCCCCTTCGGCCCACCAAGTCCAGGCCGACCAGAGGTCAACTCATGCACAAACTAGCACCATCCCACACACTAGGGACAATTTACAATTTCACTGAAGCCCATTAACCCTCAAACCCGCATGTCTTTGGAGAGTGGGGGGAAAACTAGAGCATCAGGAGAAAACCCACGCAGGTCACAACATTCAAACTCCGTATGGACAGCACCCGTAGACAGGATCGAACCCTTGTCTTTGGTGCTGTAAGGTAGCAACTCTACCGTGTCGGTGGGAAAGCTGTTGTAACTACTCTGAAGGAACCAGGATAGTAGTTCCTTTGTGGTCAACAATGTCATGCGCACATGTACGCTCTTTGTTTATAGTCCCTCTGACTAGATCTCTCATGCTGGTAGATTTTATTGTACCCGCAAGCCAAAATGGCAGAATGTTTGAGGTGGGCGTTGAATAAAAACTAGCGGTTTAGATTTAGAGATGCAGCACGGAAACAGGCCCTTCTCCCAAAGAAACGTGTACTTTATATGGAACAGGCAGGAACTCTTTGGCGTGGCACCATTCCAATATGACTGGTGTGAACCACAGAAATGGACCCAATCATCTCCTTTGAGCAGGAGAACAGTTTGTTCTTGGTGCAAACACTCCCCAGGTCGGGTGAGCTTTTGAGAACTGTCCATAGACCAAGGTGTCTGTAACTCCAGAACCACTGTTGGCTGACATCGCACCGGTAGATTACTTCCCGTCACACAACACAGAAACGGGCCCTTTGGCCCAACTTGCCCATGCCAACCAAGATTTGCCATCAACGCTAATCCCACCTGCCCACAGTTGGTCCATATCCCTCTAATCCTTCCCTATCCATGTACCTGTCCAAATGTATTTCAAGAGTTGTTATTCTAACTACCTCCTCTGAAGAAGGGTCTCAACCCCAAACGTCACCTATTCCTTTTCTCCAGAGATGCTGCCTGACCCACTGAGTTACTCCAGCATTTTGTGTCTTTATTCCACTAGCTGCTCGTTCCATACACCCACCACCCTCTGTGTGGAAGACTTTGCCCCTCAGCTTCCTATTAAATCTTTTCCCTCTCACCTTAAACCTATGCTATCTGGTTCTTGATTCCCCGACCCTGGTAAGAGACTGTATTAGCTACAGGTTAGTACGGATTTTAATTTCGATCTTAGTATTGGGAAATGAGTACAGATCTGTACTACAGGCTCCTGCCATGGCAGACCATAGAACGTCAGACCAGAGAGTCCAGAAGAAGTCTCGACGCAAAACGTCACTTTTCAGTTTGGTTTAGTTTATTGTCACGTGTACCGAGGTACAGTGAAAAACGTCAAAGGTTTCAAAGGTCTTTTATCGCTACATGTATAAATTAAGGTACAGTGATGTGCAAATTACCATACAGCCATACGGGGGAAAAAGCAACAAGACACACAACTACATCAAAGTTAGCATAAACATCCACCACAGCGGATTCCCCACATTCCTCACTGTCCAACCTTCCTCTTTATTGTCCCGCGGTCTGGGCATCCGTTGGGGCGATCGAAGCTCCCGTGGCTTGGAGCTTCCTAAGTCGGTCTCTGACCCAAGACCCCAAGCTCCGCGATGTTAAAGTCCGCAGGCTCCCGCGGCAGAGCTCGGAGGCCGATCCCCGGCAAAGGGATCGTGGGCTCCGTGATGTTAAAGTCCCATCGCAGTAGAGCTCTCAGAGGTCGGTCTCCAGCAAAGGCCGCCAACTCCTCGAAGTTAGGCCGCAGTGCGGACGGAGATACGATATGGGGGAAAAAATCGCATCTCCAACGAGGTAAGAGATTAGGAAAACTTTCCCCCACCTCCCCGCCACATAAAACAAGCTGAAGAACACTAAAAACATACATTTAACACACTATCAAAACACAAAGAAGAATAGGGACAGACAGGCTGTTGGCGAGGAAGCCATTGCTGGCCCCACCCGGCAAATGTTTGTGGCGGTGGTCTGTCAGCAGATGTTATAGGTAGCTAGTTTGCTACTACAGTTCAGTACGGGTCTGTTAGCAGAACACAGTACGCACGTATATGAGGTGAGGGAACAACGCTTCATATTTTGCATGGGCTGTTCCCAACCCAGTGGTATGAGCATCGATTCCTCTAATTTAAAGTAACTCCTGCATTCCCTCTCTCCTCCCCTCCCCCCACTCCAGTCATCCTACCAGTTCTACTGTTCGCATCCTTGCATCCCTCTTGCCATCACACCTTCCCCAGCCAACAATGGGCCATTGTGGGCTCCACCCTTCCTGAGGTCATCTGTTGATGGCCCGTATTTGTTGCGGCCTCTTCTCGCTTCCAGTCTGTTTTTCTCCACTTATCCATCCCCCCCCCCCCCCCCCCCCCCCGCCTCTACTTTCAGTCTGAAGAAGGTTCTCGACCCGTAACGTCACCTATTATTTTTCACCAGAGTTGCTACGTTACTCCAGCCTTTTCTTGTGTCTAACCCACGTACGTCTCTGCTAATAATGGAATGTTAACCTGGTCTGTAAAGGTCAACTTGTGTGAGATTAGTAAAACTCCAGTGACTATTTCCGACCTGTACGCTATGAGTAACTATTTGAGAATATTTTTTTTTTATTTGTACTATAGTGGTGGGTTTGCATAAATACTTGAATAAATGAATTTTTGGTTTAAAAAAAAAGCTGAAAATAATAAACATTCAGCTGCAGGCCAGACTGTTTGCTGTGAAATTCTGTGCTTATTCACGCGTGCCTCCCATCAACCACTAGCCTATTAAACACTACAAACTACTAAACTCTGAACTACATAGACTTGGAGGGAATTTGCTTTTATCTTTGTACTGTTGTTGTTTGTTTTATATACTGGACACTTTCTTGTTGTTTATTATGCTGTTTACAGGGTCTTACATTTGAATCTCTACTAGAAACAAGGAAATGCAGATGCTGGTTTGTACCAAAGATAGACACAAAAGTAACTCAGCGGATCAGGCAGCATCTCTGGAGAAAAAGGATAGACGATAGACAATAGGAGCCATTTGCCCCTTCGAGCCAGCACCGCCATTCAATGTGATCATGGCTGATCATCCTCAATCAGTACCCCGTGTTTGCCTTCGCCTCGTATCCCCGGAGTTAAGAGCCCTATCTAACTCCCTCTTGAAAGCATCCAGAGAACCGGCCTCCACCGCCCTCTGAGGCAGAGAATTCCACAGACTCACAACTCTCTGTGAGAAAAAGTGTTTCCTCGTCTCCGTAACGGGTGACGCTTTGGGTCGGGGCCCTCCTTCCGCCCTGTTGCATACGATACGATAGAACTTTATTTATCCCAGGAAGGAAATTGGTCCGCCAACAGTCATAGAACACAACATGAAATTAAACTGACGAGTGGAAAGTCCAGGATTGGGGATGTGCAAAGATTGGGGAGGGGGGAGGTGGGGAAGGGGGGTGGTTGAGATGGGGAGTCAGTTTACCCCACGATAGAAGATGGGAGGAGTTGTACAGTTTGATAGCCACAGGGTAACAGGATCTCCCGTGGCATTCTGTGCTGCATCTTGGTGGCACCTCCTGTGGCTAAAGGTACTGCGAAGGTTGACCAGTGTGGACGGGTGAGCTGTATTGTCCAAGAGGCTCCGCAGTTTGAGAAGCATCCTCCCCTTCCAAGACCGCCTCCCATGAATCAAACTCCGCCCCAGGACGCAGCCAACGTTCCTGATGAGTTGGTTAATCCTATCGATGTCCGCGGCCTTTGCTCTGCTGTCCCAGCACACGACAGGGGTCGGCAACCTGTGGCCCCAGGGCCAAATCCGGCCCATAACCTGAAATCATCTGGCCTGCAGGCGGTTTTTTTCCTGAATCGTCCGGCCCGCAGACTTCTGTTATCTCCGGCACCTGGAATGTTTAAGAAAGAACTGCAGATGCTGGAAAAATCGAAGGTAGAATAAAATGCTGGAGTGAGTTTCTCCAGCATTCTTTTCTGCCTCCAGTACCTGGAAGGTGATTTGGCTGGACTGCATCCTGCGCAAAAGCTGCTGGCACTGGCTCGCACCTTCTGTGTCTGGGCGTCACTGTCGGGATCGGGGTTGTCAGTAGGCCGGGGATGAGTGAGTGTGATATTTGTGCTCGGTGCTCGAAGGGCCGGGATCTATGTGAACACGTGATAGATGTGGCCCGCCACCCGCTCACAGACGTGTCCTGGCCCCTTTTGGCAGAAAAGGTTGCCGACCCCTGGCCTGGAAGATGGCACTGGCCACCACCGATTGGTAGAACATCTGCGGCGTCTTACTGCGGACGTTGAAAGAGCGGAGCCTCCTCAGAAAGTACAGCCGGCTCTGTCCCTTCTTGTACGGGGCCTCAGCGTTCCTGGACCAGTCTACTGTCCAGGTGCACTCCAAGATTCTGGTACTCCTTGGTAAACTGCACAACCACACCCTTGATGGAGACAGGGGACAGGGGTGTTCCTCTCCTAAAGTCCGCCACTACATATAGGTGTACGCATACAGGAAGGAACTGTAGATGGTGCTTTAAACCAAAGATAGGCACAACACGGTGGAGTAACTCAGCAGGTTAGACAGCACCTCTGGAGAAAAGGAACAGGTGACGATTTGGGTCGCGACCCTTCTTCAGACTGAGAGTCAGGGGAAAGGGAAATGAGAGACACAGACGGTGATATAGAGAAAGAACAAATTATTAAAAGATGCGCAAGAAATTAACGATGATCATGGAAAGGTGGAGCCCATTGTTGGCTGTGGGCTAGGTGATAACGAGTTATACAGACAATGAACCTCAACAGATGACAATGAAACTAGTACACTGCTCTCTCCCCGAGCTCTATCTCTTGCTGTTATTACACTGGACACTAAGTTGGTGCAGCCACCCGCAGTTGGCACCGCACACAGTTCTCATGACTCCACACGCCGGTTGCAGCATTCACTCAATGTGTTGGCCAGCGGGATACACAGGCAAAGCTGGGCCAGCTACCGTGTGAAGCCACTTGCCAGCGGACGCCTGCGTCTCCTCCGCACCACGCCCAGGCTGCACCACCTCTGACAAGGGTGCAATTGTGCTCAGCGCTGGAATCAAAACACAAGTGGCTGCCTCTCGCGGCCAATCCTGGAGGAAACCTTCCACTGGCCAAACGTGGCCAGCTGCAATGCTGTATTAACCCTTCACAGCAACTTCACAGCTTTCACCAACTCTGTGGGCAGCAACTGCTGGTTTAAACCAAAGATGGATATGGACACAGAGTACTGGAGTAACTCAGCGGGTCAGGCAGCATCTGTGGAGAACATGGATAGGTGACGTTTCACAGAGTGCTGGAGTAACTCAGCGGGTCAGGCAGCATCTGTGGAGAACATGGATAGGTGACGTTTCACAGAGTGCTGGAGTAACTCAGCGGGTCAGGCAGCATCTGTGGAGAACATGGATAGGTGACGTTTCACAGAGTGCTGGAGTAACTCAGCGGGTCAGGCAGCATCTGTGAGGAGATGGATAGGTGATGTTTCTGGTGGGGATGCTTCATCAGACTGGCTGACATTACGGGTTGCGACATTTCTTCAGGCTGATTCACCTCATTTCTGCTTCAGTGAGTGGGGCTCTTTGTTTTTAAAGAATGGGCCCTTGTTCTAGACTCTCCCACAATGGGAACCATTGTCTCTCCATCTGCCCTGCCCAGACCTGTCAGGGAGTTATTTGCGGATTAATCGGCTTAGAGAGTGTTAGCATTGTACAGGAAAGGGTTAGCATCCAGGAGTCTGCAGGCTGCAAGTCCCGGCCTCGCTCAGTGAGAAATAGTCTTTGTGGAATGGAATCAGAAGCTTTTGGAAAAGGTTAATAATTGCATAGTTAAATTATCTGTGAGTGACAGGGATTTTCCCCCACATAAATAGTGCTGCGAGCTGTATAGTTGTTTACGCAGATGTAAACCGAAAGGAATTTAACTTCACTTCTAAAGATGGCCCGATAATGTGCATGTCAAAGTTTTAAGTGTGAATTTTGACATGTCCAGGCCCAATTTTTATTTTTAACAAACCTGTGGCAGGTCCAGGCACAATGTGTAGGAAGGAACTGCAGAAGCTGGTTTAAACCGAAGATAGACACAAAATGCTGGAGTAACTCAGCGGGACAGGCAGCATCTCTGGATGGGGAAGATGGGTCCCAACCAACCAACTATTATTGCGCTATTATAGTTTGTTTTTTGTTTGTTCTATGATCTATATATGTGTGTATTTGGGGTGTGTGTTTATATACATTACATTACATGAAGTGGCTTTCATTCCAGCCTTTTAGGTTGAGTGGTGCCATCTGCATGTTGCAGTTTTACTCAAGGGCAAGCTGAGCGGATGAGCAGTTCTCTCCCAGCAAGAAAGATAGAACACAATACACAGCGGAAATTAAACACAAACATAAAACATCCACCACAGTGTGAGCAGCACTTGCTGCTGTGATGGAAGGCACAAAGGTTCAGTCAGTCTTCCTCGTTCTGCGGGCCCTGAACCCTCTGACTTCGCCGCTACTGGAGGCCCGCCCGATGTGCAGGACCTCTCGCCGGGATGATGGAAACTCCGACGTCGGGACGGATCGGAACTCGCCTTCGGCTCGGAATTCCCGAATCGGCTCGGAATTCCCGAATCGGCTCGGAATTCCCGAATCGGCTCAGAATTCCCGAATCGGCCGCTTCCTACTGGAGGCCGCGGCTTCACGTTCACAGGGCCCAGCGGTCAGGGCACCTCTTCAGTCGATCCTCGGCGAAGGTCGCAGGCAGCTCCACGATGGTAAAGCCCGCACCGCGCCCGCGGCTAGAAGCTCCACGGACCGAGCTCCACGATGTTAGAGCAGGCCCCCCGCGGTCGGAGCTCCAAAACTGGAGCTCCTCGATGTTGCAGTCCAAGCTGCGCCTGCTACTGAAGCCCTAGGCTCGGGCCCGGTCTCCGGTGGGGAAGGCCGCATCAATCCAGTTGATAGGCCGCGAAGGGGGCGAAAATGCGACACGGACAAACGTCGCATCTCCGCCGAGGTAGGTGACTGGAAATGGTTTCCAGCACACACAAAAATTAGCACACACAAAAATAACAAAAGTGGAAAAAAACACAGGAGCTGCTGCTGGGGCTGCCGCGCGCTGAGTCATTTTGGGAGGAGTTGGGAGTGTGTATATATATACACACACACTGAATTCATTTTCTCTCTCTTGTTTATTACATTGTTTACAGTGTACTGTGTTTACATATTCTGTTGTGTTGCTGCAAGTGAGAATTTAATTCTTCTATCTGAGACACGTGACAATAAAACACTCTTGACTCACGAACCAGAATCGTCACTCATTCCTTCTCTCCAGAGATGTTGCCTGTACCACTGAGTTACTCCAATATTTTGTGTCTACCTTCAGGGAATGGAGGGATACGGATCACGAGCAGGCAGAGGAGATCAGTTTGACTCGGTATCATGTTCGGCACGTACATTGTGGGAATAGGTGACGTTTCGGGTCGAGAGCCTTCTTCAGACCCCTATCCTTTTTCTCCAGGGATGCTGCCTGACCCGCTGAGTTGCTCCAGCCTTTCGTGGCAGGTCCAGCAACTGACGAACGGAGAGAGGGCTGCGATGTGCGTCGGCAACTCGATAAAGGCCCTTGGAGCAGAGTGTCAAATGTGAAATCAAATGAGAAGTGGGGAGAAAACTATTTCAGCTTTCTGGCAAGAAATAAAAATAGACGAAAATCCATCGCATTATTTAAAACTTTGAATCAGTTAAAGACCTGGTTGGATCCATCTTTCTGCGAGTAAAGTTTACCAAAGATCCACATGTATTTATGTGTGTTTCTGATTTTTTATTTTTAACTGGTGAATACAAAATCCGTGAATACAAAGTGTGAGCTAGCAGTTGGCTCTTATCCCAATGAGCTGGCAGCCTCTCTAATGTGCTACACTGACATGCCAGGACATGTGTGGGAAGGAACAGCAGACGCTGGTTTAAACAGAAGATAGATTTTAAAAAAGCTGGAGTAACCCAGCGGGTCACGCCAGGACATGTGTCTGACACAGACCTCAGTCATATTCTCACCTCTCCCGCTCCCTCTCTCTTCTCTCTCTCCCCTCTCTCTCCCCCTCTCTCTCCCTCCCTCCCTCCCTCTCTCCCTCCCTCCCTCTCTCTCTCCCTCCCTCTCCCCCTCCCTCCCTCTCTCTCTCGCTCCCTCTCTCTCCCTTCCTCCCTCTCTCTCCCTCCCTCTCCCTCCCTATTTCCCTCCCGCTGCCTCTCCCTCCATCCCTTTCTCTCTCTCTCTCTCTCTCTCCCTCTTTCACCCTCCCTCCCTCCCGCTCCCTCTCTCCCGTCCTTCTCTCCATCCCACACAGCTGCACCTGTGACCTCATCAGGAAGGCTGAGACTGTGCGCTGCTCAAACAGGGACAAGGCTCCAAGATTCCAGGCTCCACGATTACACTTTGGGCGCCAGGGAATCATGGAGCTTTAGAGACCATAAACAGTTTCACGTTCAACCATTGCAGTCATGGAGCTGCAGAATGTGGAAACAGGCCCTGGAGGAACTCAGCGGGTCAGGCAACATCTGTGGAGGGCAAGTAACTTAGACTTTAAACTTCAGACTTTGGAGAAACAGGCCCTTTGACTCACAGAGTCTGCGTCGACCAGCGATCACCCTGTACACTAGCACTATCCCACACACTAGGGACAATTTACAATTTGAACAAAGCCTATTAACCTACAAACCCGTACTTTTTTTGGAGTGTGGGAGGAAACCGGAGCACCCGGAGAAAACCCACGCAGGTCAAGGGGAAAACGTCCAAACTGCATACAGACAGCACCCGTAGACGGGATCGAACCTGGGTCTCTCGGGCTGTAAGGCAGCAACTCTACTGCTGTGCCACTGTGCCACCCCTGAGTTTAGTTTAGTTAATTATTACCACGTGAATCGAGGTACAGTGAAAAGCTTTCTTGTTGCGTGCTATCCAATCAGCGGAAAGACTATAAAGATCATAGACTTTAAAGAATTACAATCGAGCCGCCCACTAGAATGTGGGTAACATCACTTACTCTACCCATCTGCCCGACAACCCATCCTCACCTGTATCCACCTATCACTTACCAGGCTTTGTCCCGCACCCACTTCTCTCCAGCTTTCACCCCCCCCCCTCCTCCATCAGACGACAGTCTTCCTTTCTTTTGCCACCTGCAATGTTGTCATGGCCAGAGTTCCTTTAGATTTCACTCAGACAGCCCTAGATCTGAAGGGATGAACAATGTTTCTGTGAGGCAATAAAGTTAGGGAGCACCGACAACTCGCCGCACCTCCGAGCTGGGCAAGGCTGAGAATGCCCACACTCGAAGCATCAACAGGGGGGGCGACACAGCGGGTAGTGCCGCTGCCTCACAGCACCAGAAACCCGGGTTCGATCCTGACTACAGGGGCTGTCTGTACAGAGTTTGCACGTTCTCCCTGTGACCGCGTGTGTTTTCTACGGATGCTCCGGTTTTCTCCCACATTCCAAAGAGATGCGGGTTGTAGGTTAATTGTCGCTCAGTAAATTCCCCCTGGATGAGAAAGTGGGATAACATGGAACTAGTGTGCACGGGTGATCGATGGTCAGCATGGACTCGGTGGGCCGAAGGGCCTGTTTCCGTGCCGTAACTCTGAACTAAACTGACAGCTTTCAGGACAACAATTGTTTAGCCTGTTGCTGGAAAGATGGCACCACTCACTGTTGGATTGCTTTAATCTTCCAAACTCTCAAATGACAGAAACGTTTCCCATTTAAGGAAATACAAGGAATGGCCGATGCTGATTTATACCAAAGATAGACACAAAATTCTGGAATAACTCAGCGAGTCAGGCAGCATCTCTGGAGAACGTGGATAGGTGATGTTTCGAGCCGGGACCCATCTTTAGACAGTTAAATTAAAGCAAAGGCTATAATCTATTCTTATTGGGAAGAGAGACTGGGAGACAAGAGGGAGGTGGGGGAGGTCGAGTTGATGAAACTGATGAATATGAAGTTTTTGTTGGGTATTTACTATTTGTTTTAGCGTTTAACTTTATCTACATTTTTTTCTAAAACTGCAAATAATAACTTGTTTCTGTTAATGCTATTCAGTGTTTATTTTTTTCTTTACATTTTAAACAGATGTCTCCGAAGAAGAAATGCAAAATTGTCAATCCAAATGCCCAGCAAAATAGACTGAATTAGACAGCATTTGCAGAGATTATCCAAATTTGAACTACTCCAAATGTGATGATCTGCAGGACATTGTTAATGGGAAAGTAGTGGGAAGAAAGGCATGTCACGCGTGGTTTGAAGAGCAAAAACGTGTAGTTTACAATGCCAAAATTGAAAAGTTGAGGAAAAACAAGGTGTACAGAGTTGCTTATTGGTTACAATCTGAAGAGTATGATGATGCTACTGATTATGATATGCCAATGTACCAACTAGCAACTGATCTTCTCCATAAAGACTTGGTCTATTGCTAGAAATTGTACTTTATTTACCTATCTGTTATGGACTTACAGCATATAATACAATAATATTAAAGTTCTGATCTTGAAATTATCGCATTTTTGAATTTTCGAGGCAGTCTGGGTGTTTATTACTATTCCGTCACAAGGATCAATTTTGTAATTAGCTACAATTAGGTAATTAACTAATTACATTCTTTAATTTCAGGTCATCCAAGTAAGATGTTTCATATTTGTTTCAGAATGCTTCAATCTATAATAACTGAAAGTTTCATTCAGTTCTCTTATTTTTTAAGAAAGTTACTGGCTTTTATGTCAATTGACTGTCCTCAATCACAGCTTTTGTGTTAAGTCAATGGAAAAGCAATAGGGAACAAAATGCTAATTTCCGAGTATGAAAATGACCATTACATTTTTAATACTGAAGATATGAAAGTGAATCTCAAAATGTTGTAACATTCCTACAGTGACAATACAAATAGCAAACAGCTTTCACCACATCAAGATGTAGATGGGACCAGACTGCAAGAAGCACATCTGTGAACGCATGACGTCGTGTTGGCATCCCGTGTTTTAATCTTGCATTTTGCTTCCGAATGCCGTCCTGCATTTCTTAAATCACACTTGCCCAACTTGGACAAACAACATCGCCTCTGAGATACATCAATGGCAATGTAAATGTAGGAACGAACTGCAGATGCTGGTTTAAATCGAAGGTAGACACAAAATGCTGGAGTAACTCAGCGGGTGAGGCAGTGTCTCTTGTGTTTATCTAGGGTAATGAGGAACCAGAGGACATAGGTCTAAGGTGAGAGGGGTAAGATTTGATAGGAATGTGAGGGACAGCTTTCTCACTCAGAGGGCGGTGGGGGTATAGAACGAGCTGCCAGAGGAGGTAATTGAGGCAGGGACTATAACAGCAATTAATAGACATTTGGACAGGTTCATGGATAGGAAAGGTTTAGAGGGATATGGGACAAATGCAGACAGGTGGGACTAGTGAAGATGGGGCACCTTGGTCAGCTTTCGCAAGTTGGGCTGAAGGGCCTGTTTCCGTACTGTATGACTGTGTATAGAGTCATTGGAAATCTATGACTTTGCACATCACATGTTGGAGAATGGGGTTCGGAGGGAGAGATAGGCTTCGGAGGGAGAGATGGCGGAGTAGGCTTAATGGGCCGAAAGGGCTAATTCTTACTCCTATCAGGTGACCTTATGATGTTCTGATTTACCTGTCCCATTCCCCTTGAAACCCTTCCTATCCAGCTAAATGTTCAAATGTCTATTAAATTCATAATTGGTTCCTCTGGCAGTGCATTGCAGATACGGACAACCCTCTGAGTGAAAAAGTTGTCCCTGAGGTCCCTTTTAAATCTCTCCCCTATCGTCTTAATCCTGTGTGGTGTTGCCTTTGGCTTGCACCTCCTGGCTCTACACACAACGTGATGCGGTCACACACAAATATAACCATCTGGAGGAAGACAACATTGGTCCCAATCCCACTCCTTTCCTCTGGAGGTTTGTACGTGGCTCCTCTGTCAACACAAGCAGATATTCTTTACAAAAGCTTGAACATATCGGGTAAGGACCTGAGCTACAGGGAGTAGTTGAGCAGGCCAGGACCTTATTCCTTGCAACGTAGGAGGATGAGAGGTGATCCTATCGAGGTGTACAAAATAGAGGAATAGATTGAGTTAATGCACAGTCTTTTGCCCAGAGCAGGGGAATCCAAAACCAGAGGACGTGGGTTTAAGGTGACGGGGAAAGATTTCATAGGAACCCGAGGGATAACTTTTTTTTACACAAAGGGTGTTTAAAATTTTTTTTTTAATTAAATCATTGAAAACATTAGCGACGCAGTGGGGCTGGTTTCCGACGGGCAAAAGGGTGGTGGGTGTATGGAGCGAGCTGCCAGAGGAGGTAATTGAGACAGGGCCTATCATAACATTTAAAAGACATTTGGACAGGTACATGGATGGGACACGTTTAGAGAGATATGGGCCAACGCATGCAGGTGGGACTAATGTAGATGGGATGGGTTGGCATGGATATGTTGGGCCAAAGGGCTTGTTTGAGTCTATGGCTCTATGACAGTTGCAGCTTCCAATTGCCGTTGGTCTGCAGTTCTTGGTGCCTGCTGGGGATAAGTAAAGGGGGGTGAAGAATGGGGGTAGACTTAGTGTCAACGCACCCATAACTCGTCACAATGCTCATCGACTAGTGATGTGACGGTGCTGTTTTGGCGTCAGTTTTCGAGTCGCAAATCCGCATGTCTTTGGGATGTGGGAGGAAACCTACGCGGTCACAGGGAGAATCGAATACAGGAGCAAAGAGGCCCTTCTGCAGTTGTACAGAGCCCTAGTGAGACCACACCAGGAGTATTGTGTGCAGTTTTGGTCCCCTAATTTTAGGAAGGACATTCTTGCTATTGAGGGAGTGCAGCGTAGGTTTACAAGGTTAATTCCCGGGATGGCGAGACTGTCATATGCTGAGAGAATGGAGCGGCTGGGCTTGTACACTCTGGAGTTTAAAAGGATGAGAGGGGATGTAATTGAAACATATAAGATTGTTACGGGCTTGGACACACTAGAGGCAGGAAACATGTTCCTGATGTTGGGGAAATCCAGAACCAGGGTCACAGTTTAAGAATAAGGAGTAAGCCATTTAGAACGGAGACGAGGAAACACTTTTTCTCACAAAGAGTGGCGAGTCTGTGGAATTCTCTGCCTCAGAGGGCGGTGGAGGCAGGTTCACTGGATGCTTTTAAGAGAGAGCTAGATAGGGCTCTTAACAATAGGAAGTCAGGGGATATGGGGAGAAGGCAGGAATGGGGTACCGATTGGGGATGATCAGCCATGATCACATTGAATGGCGGTGCTGGCTCGAAGGGCCAAATGGCCTCCTCCTCCATTGTCTATTGCCTATTGACCAGGAAGATAGATTCATGGCAATAACATGCCTCCAGATTCATGGGAATAACAGCACTTCCAGGTTCTCCACCTTCAGTGTCCATAGGTTCTTCAGAGTTGCTTTTCAGTAAGGTCACTGATAAGCCTGCAAAAACTACAGTGCATGGATTTAAGGTTAAAGAGGCTCTTAGGGTAAGTTTTTTTTTTAACACAGAGAGCGGTTGATATTCCGAATGCACTAGTGGTATCAGTTGCAATTAATTTGGTTAAGAAGGGCTCGAAGGGCTAAATGGCCTACTCCTGCACCTATTGTCTATTGTCTATTGAGAAAGTGCAAACTCCACACAGACAGATGGAACCTGAACCTCTGGCGCTGTGAGGCTGTGGCTTTACCGACTGTGCCACTGTGCCGCCCAACTACAGTTGACGTCAGCGGACAAACGGGTATTTCTGCCAAACCCGACCCTCCCTGTTACAACTTCAAATGGTATTTATGCAAGGTCAACATTTTAATACGGTTAGTAAACCAAACTCAAACTAGAATAGTAGGTTATTTTTCTCCCCACAGAGGGAAAAGAATCACAAAAATAATAATTAGCGAAAGAAAGTCTTGCGCTTACTGTGTTTGTGGCAATCTGAAGTTAGAACCTAAATGAGTCCAGTAGCGCACTGACTAGACACTAAATTATGGTGCAGGAAGAGAGTGGTGATTTGTGCAGAGGATTGTTTGCTGTGTATCCAGTTCGGTGGGTGTGTTCCAATGTTCCCTCGCTGAAGCAACTCTTTGTGCACTCGCTGTGAAATCATCGCAGATTCAGTAATTAATCTGATCTGCAGAGCAAGAATTCAGGGGCTGCATTTCAATTGAAACCATTCAACTGACACCTCACTGCTGTGTGCTCCCATGCAGTCCCCACATAATGATGGCAATTTGTTTTCTACTCACTGTAAGCAAGGCCATTGTCAGGTTCTGCTGCTTCAGAATCACAGCAAAGTTCCCATGTTGTGGATATAACAGTATGTGGGTCGGCTGAATGGAGATGGTGGCCGCATTCTTCGCTCTCCCATTGTCCAGTAAACTCGCTACTTGGCAAATGCTTCACGAAGATTATCTTCAAATTATAGTTATTTTGTGAGGAGAAAAAACTATTGTTCTGTGAAAACCATCAATACATAGTCAACGGATACAATTTAAAGAAGACATTTCTCGCAGGTTTTCTAAATGAATACAGACTGTGATGCAGCGTGTGTGACTCGTTTAGTTTAGTTTAGTTTAGCGATGCAGCGCGGAAACAGGCCCTTCGGCCCACCGAGTCCGCGCCGACCAGCGATCCCCGCACACTAACACTACCCTACACACACTAGGGATCATTTACATTTATACCAAGGCAATTAACCTACAAACCTGTACGTCTTTGGAGTGTGGGAGGAATCCGAAGATCTCGGAGAAAAACCCACGCAGGTCACGGGGAGCACGTACAAACTCCGTACAGTTACGCAGCCGTAGTCAGGATCGAACCCGGGTCTCTGGCGCTGTAAGGCAGTAGCTCTCCCGCTGCACCACCCGATAACAATGCAAATATTCAGCAATCTGCCTTTATTTTCCACGCCCTGATCAACTTACTTTTGGCCCAAGCCCAAATTTTACAAATGTAAAAATATCAAATCCTCCCAATACTACCATCAGCTTGGTCTAATCTCCGCTTCTGACAGTCTTGGTCTTAAAAATTCCTCGCAGAAATCGGCACCGTACACTTGTAAGTAGCCTGATCCGTGACAGAGCAACATTTCATCTCGGTTATGGCTGTCCTCACCTGCGTCGCTAACTAACTGTCCCTAACTGACTATCCCTCACTAACTTGCCTGGTTGCAGGAACCGCTCATAAGAACTAAAGCGTCGACTTTGAACAAGGCTCCTCCTGCAGATGGCTCAGTAGGCTATCCCTGCCCACTTGCTAACCTGGGCCGGGGGGTTGGTGGTACCCTACTGGACTGTTTGTGAGGAAAATAATTTCACTGTGTTAAAAATTAATGTGATATGTGATAATAAAAAAGCACTGTTGGCACACTATTGACTATGGGAGCTGATCCTATCCTGAGGAATTCTCTCCAGTATTCTCTCCAGAAAATCCCTACCATTGATGTGAGGCTCACTGGCCTATAGTTCTCTGGATTCTCTCTACTACTCTTCTTAAACAAAGAAACAACATTAGCTGCTCTCCAGCCCTGCAGGACAATCCATGAGCCAATTTCTCTGTGTCTCAACATTCGGTTTTCTATCGTAACCCAGAACTTATCGTTCAACACACACTTGCTGTATGTGATTCTTTCATTTCACTGAATAATCACCATGATCACAATGAATGGCGGTGCTGGCTCGAAGGGCCGAGTGGCCTCCTCCTGCACCTGTTTTCTATGTTTCTATCTATGACTAAGGACGGCACGGAGGTGCAGCGGTAGAGTTGCTGCCTTACAGCGCCAGAGACCCGGGTTTGATCCCGACTACAGGTGCTGTCTGCATGGAGTTTGTACGTTCTCCTCGTGAGATATAGATTCTTGATTAGTACGGGTGTCAGGGGTTATGTGGCGAATGGGGTTAGGAGGGAGAGATAGATCAGCCATGGTCGAATGGCAAAGTAGACTTGATAGGCCGAATGGCCTAATTCTACTCCTATCTCTTATGATCTTATGTTCTGATGACCAGCGTGGGTTTTCTCCGAGAGCTTCAGTTTCCTCCTACACTCCAAAGACGTACAGGTTTGTGGGTTAATTGGCATGGTTATAAATGTAAAATAATAGTCCCTAGTGTGTGTAGGGTAGTGTTAATGTGCGGGCATCCCTGGTCGGCGCGGACCCGGTGGACCCAAGGGCCTGTTTCCGCACTGTATCAGAACCAAACTAATGGAATATATACTGTATCCAGTCAATGATGAATACCATGAAATGTTTATTGTCGCTGCTAGCTTGAAAAATACAAGTCGGATCACTGGTAAACCAGGAGGACCCTGGAATGGTTCCATGGCACCATCGTGTGGGAGAAAGAGGAACTGCAATCCCACTGCAAATACACTGCAATGGGCTTGCTGTAATGTGACTAATTCAGCATGTAACTTAGGTGAAAGACACGCTTATTGACTGTTAAATTCAGATAGAAAATTTGGCTGTGTGAAAAAAGTAAGTAATAAAGGGGTAAACGGATATCCAAGATAAAAATGTTGAATTAAAAAAAGACAAAAAGTAGTGGATATACTCAGCTGGTCAGGCGGTATCCATGGAGAACATCGATAGGTGACATTGTGGTTTGGGACCCTTCTTCAGACTGATTTTTTTGTCTTTCACAATCAGTCTGAAGAAGGGTCTTGACCTGAAACGTCACCTATCCATGTTGTCCAGAGATGCTGCCTGACCCGCTGAGTTACTCCAGCACTCTGTGAAACGTCACCTATCCATGTTCTCCACAGATGCTGCCTGACCCGCTGAGTTACTCCAGCACTCTGTGAAACGTCACCTATCCATGTTCTCCACAGATGCTGCCTGACCCGCTGAGTTACTCCAGCACTCTGTGAAACGTCACCTATCCATGTTCTCCAGAGATGCTGCCTGACCCTCTGAGTTACTCCAGCACTCTGTGAAATGTCACCTATCCATGTTCTCCACAGATGCTGCCTGACCCGCTGAGTTACTCCAGCACTCTGTGAAACATCACCTATCCATGTTCTTGGCCTGCAAATTCTGGGATAGTTACGTCCCAGGTGATATCAGGCAACTAAACCATCCTATCTAACTAGAGAGCGGTCCTGATCTCCCATCTACCACATTGGAGTTGCTCGGACTATCTTTAAGCGGACCGTATTTGCACTAAATGTTATTCTCCTTATACTTTATCATACTTTACACTGTGGATGACTTGATAGTAACCGTGTATAGTCTTACCGCTAACTGGATAGCACACAACCAAAAGCTTTTCAGTGTACCTCAGTATAGGTGACAATAATAAATGGAACTAATAAAAACATGGTGGTAAAGGGGAAAGCAGAGATATGAGCAGCAGCAGTGAGGGTTGATAGACCATTAGATTATTATGCCATGGTACATTTTGGTAGGTAACCCTTTGGAACCAAACCCCAACCTGTTTCGCTGTCCCCAGAATCTGGCTCTCCTGCCATTAGTCCCCAGCAAACAGTCTAAACAGTCGCCATCTGAACCATGAGATGGAACTTAAACATTCTCACTCAGTTATGCCGAGTAGACAGGTACATGGATAGGACAGGTTTGGAGGGATATGGACCAAATGCGGTCAGGTGGGACTAGTGTAGCTGGGACATGTTGGCCGGTGTGGGCAAGTTGGGCTGAAGGGCCTGTTTCCACACTGTATCACTCTGTGAGTTCCCAGGTCTCACTGCTAAATGAGACGAACTGCCTGCACTGCTGTTGAAGGCACAAGGAACTGCAGAAGCTGGAATCTTGAACAAAACACAAAGTGCTGGAGGAACTCAGCGGGTCAGGCAGGTGTGTCTGTCAAGGGAATGGACACTACTCCTAGTGTGAAAAAGAGTGGATGAGAAAATGGGATCATATAGAACTGGGGTGAACAGATAATCGACGGTCGACATGGACTCGATGGTCCAAAGGGCCTGTTGCCGTGCTGTATCTTTGAACCCAGTCATGGAACCAGAAAACATCTCATCTAAACCATTCTGAAGACAAAGTGTTCCTCGGATTTAATACAGAAGAGGGAAAAGTAACAGCGAATAACAATGCTACAGAGAGGCACTCCACTGAATATTTCCTCACAGGTTTGAAACAACTACTCTCCCAATCTCATTTGACTAGAGATAGACACAAAAAGCTGGAGTAACTCAGCGGGGCAGGCAGCATCTCTGGAGAGAAGGAATGGGTGACGTTTTGGGTCGAGATGCTGCCTGTCCATCGATCCACTAGGTGCACTGCACTGACAGCAGCCTCTGCCTGCAGCCCGTTTGTTTTTCCATCTTTTTTTTTTAGTCAGTTTAAAGTTTGTTTTTGGGTAAGTCTTAACTTTTCTATGTGGGGGAGGGGGGCGGGGTAAGGGGGAAACTAACTCTCAGTCGCTTCCTGGCGGGGATGCAACTATTTCTCCGAGTCGCGTCCTCGCCCCCCACCTCACGGCCTACCTCCTGGATCGGAGCGGCCTTTCCTGCCGGGGACCGGGAACCGGACCAGAGCTACAACAGCGGCGGCGCTGGAGTCACCGCGGAGCGGGCGATACCTACCTGGGTCGCCGTTGGAGCTCCGGAGCGTTGGGCCGCTGCTCCATCATCGTGGAGCTCTGGTTTAGAGAGCTCCCAACGCGGGCGGCGCTGAACAACTCCCTGGAGTCCTGGGGCCCTTTGCCGAGGGCCTCCAGCGTTGCATCTCCACCCGGCGCGGCCAGTGGACGTTGGGAGCCGCGGACTCCGGTAGGAGGGGGCCGACTCAGGGTCCAGGCCGCTGAGGACGTCCCCCAGCCCCGACGTCGGACTTACATCACCCCGGGGAGCGGGCCTGAACATCGGGCCGCCAGTAGCGGCGACTGCAGGGGGCTCGGGGAACAGTGGGGAACATTGGGAAGAGACTGACTTTGGTGCCTTCCCTCACAGTGGAAAACTTTGATCCTGCTGTGGGGGGATGTTTTATGTTGAATTCTATCAACTCTGTGTTGTGTTCTTTATTTTTACTGTATGGCTGTATGGTGATTTAATTTCACTCTGCCAATTGGCAGATAATGTGACAAATAAATGCATCTTATCTTATCTTATCTTAAATGGAGCTGTTATCTGAAGCAATGTTACAAGCATCATTCCAAGATAGTTTCGAGTTTAGTAAAAGAAAACTCTGATTTGAACAGCTGTAACATTTCTGAGTGAACTATTTCTCAGCCCACGGAAAGACAAGGACATAATGCATGCTATAAATATTTCGAATGAAATTGAAATTAATTTAATTTGAGTATTTTCCGCTTGTTTGACACAGGATATTGTTGGAAGTTGGGCTGCCTGTGTGAGAGGTTAGCACTGGTCCAAACTGCAGCTGATAGGAATGTATACAGTGCTGCAGAGCCAGATAAACAATTGAACGTGCGAGCTCATGCAAGCACAGCTTGTAGCCTTGAGTCTTCGTATAGTTAATATAACACAGCTAAAAGGAAGAACGATGTTTTACATCTGGACCACGCTCTAGTCAGACATGTGTCAGCCTTCATGTGCCTCAGTTTACCGGCCACTTGGTGCATGCAGTCGACTCTCTAGGATCCCTGATGGCATCTCTGGGACCTGTTATCGTTAAGCATGTACATCGTTACATGTGTACATATTTAAGTCTGTACATATTCAAGTGTGTACATTGTTAAGTATGTACACCATTAAGTGTGTCTATAATTAAGCATGTACATCGTTAAGTGTGTACATGCTATAAATATGCTAAAAAAGCGAATGGTATGTTAGCTTTCATAGCAAAAGGATTTGAGTACAGTTCACTTCAGTTGTACAGGGTCTTGGTGAGACTGGAGTATTGCGTGCAGTTTTGGTCTCCAAATCTGAGGAAGGACATTATTGCCATAGAGGGAGTGCAGAGAAGGTTCACCAGACTGATTCCTGGGATGTCAGGACTGTCTTATGAAGAAAGACTGGATAGACTCGGTTTATACTCTCTGGAATTTAGGAGATTAAGAGGATCTTATAGAAACTTACAAAATTCTTAAGGGGTTGGACAGGCTAGATGCAGGAAGATTGTTCCCGATGTTGGGAAGTCAGGACAAGGGGTTTTAAGTGAGAAAAGACTTTCTTCACACAGAGAGTGGTGAGTCTCTGGAACTCTCTGCCACAGAGGGTAGTTGAGGCCAGTTCATTGGCTATATTTAAGAGTGAGTTGGATGTGGCCCTTGTGGCTAAGGGGATCAGAGGGTATGGAGAGAAGGCAGGTACGGGATACTAAGTTGGATGATCAGCCATGATCATATTGAATGGCGGTGCAGGAAGGGCTGAATGGCCTACTCCTGCACCTAATTTCTATGTTTTCTATGTGTGTACATAGTTAGGTGTGTATCATTAAACGTGTGAAGCGTGTATCATTAAGCATGTATCAATAAGTGTACATCATTCAGCATGTATATAGTTAAGTGTGTATATTGTTAAGGTGTACATCGTTAAGTGTGTATATAGTTAAGTGTATATATATAGTTATACATAGTTAGGTGTACATATTTAGGTGTATATTATTAAGTGTGTATATAGTGAATATATATATATAGTGTGGGGCAGCGGCAGAGTTGCTGCCGTACAGAGAATGCAGCGCCGGAGACCCTGGGTTCGATCCTGACTACGGGCGCTGTCTGTACGGAATGTGTACGTTCTCCCCGTGACCTGCGCGGGTTTTCTCTGAGTTCTGCGGTTTCCTCCCACACGCCGGAGACGTACAGGTATGTAGGTTAATTGGCTTGGTAAATGGAAAAATTGTCCCTAGTGGGCATAGGATAGTGTTCATGTGCGGGGATCGCTGGTCAGCGCGGACCCAGTAGGCCGAGGGGCCTATTTCTGTGCTGTATCTCTAATCTAAACAAAACTTAACTATGTTAAGTGTGTATATAGTGAAGTGTGTATATAGTGAAGTGTGTATATTGTTAAGTGTGAAAAAAGTTAAGTGTGCATATAATTAAGTGTGTATATAGTTAAGTTACATGTATATAGTTAAGTGTAACACAGCTAAAAGGAAGAACGATATTTTACATCTGAACTACGTTCTATTAAAGCGGGTCGGACAGTATCTCTGGAGAAAAGGAATGGGTGATGTTTCGGGTCGAGACCCTTCTTCAGACTGAGAGTAAGGGGAAAGGGAAACGAGAGATATAGACGGTGATATAGAGAGATATAGAACAAATTAATGAAAGATATGCAAAAGAGTAACAATGATAAAGGAAACAGGCTATTGTTAGCTTGGGGTAGGTGAAAACGAGTTACAGACAATGAGAATCAACATGACTTTGAACACAGTACGATGACTTGGGTGAGGGATAAGAGAGAGAGAGGGGATGCAAGAGTTACTTGAAGTTAGAGAAATAAATATCTCCAGGGCCTGATATATCTGAAGACATTGTGGGAAACTAGAGAGGAAATTACAGGAGCCCTGGTTTAAATTGATGACCTGTCCTTAAATACAGGAGAGGTGCCGGAAGACTGGAGCGTGGCAAATGTTGTGCCTCTTTTCAAGAAGGGCTGCAGGGAAAATGCTGGAAACTATAGGCCAGTGAGCTTAACATCTGTAGTTGGTAAGTTACTGGAGAGTATTCTGGGGGATAGGTTATACAGGCATTTGGATGGGCAAGGGCTGATTAGGGATAGTCAGCATGGTTTTGTACGTGGGAGGTCGTGTCTCACTAATCTGATTGATATTTTTGAAGACGTGACCAAAAAGGTTAATGAGGGCAGATGTTGTGTACATGGACTTCAGTAAGGCGCTCAACAAGGTTCCTCATGGTAGGCTGCTCTGGAAGTAAGATCGCATGGGATCCCAGGAGAGATAGGGAGAGCAAATTAGCTCCATGGAAGGAAGCAGAGGATGATGGTGGAAGGTTGCTTCTCAGACTGGAGGCCTGTGACTAGTGGTGTGCCTCAGGGTTCAGTGCTGGGCCCGTCACTGTTTGTCATCTACATCAATGATTTGGATGAGAACATCCAGGGCAAGATTAGCAAGTTTGCTGATGATTCAAAAGTGAGTGGTTTTACAGATAGTGAAGATGGTTGTGAACGATTGCAGCAGGATCTGGATCGATTGGCCAGGTGGGCAGAGGATTGGTTGATGGAATTTAATACAGAGAAGTGTGAGGTGTTGCATTTTGGGAAGTCTAACAAGGGCAGGACCTACACAGTGAATGGTAGGCCTCTGGGTAGTGTTGTAGAGCAGAGGGATCTAGGAGTACAGGTGCATGGTTCCTTGAAGGTCGAGTCGCAAGTAGATAAGGTGGTTAAAAAAGGCTTTTGGCACTTTGGCCTTCATCAGTCAGAGTATTGAGTACAGAAGTTGGGAGGTCATGTTGCAGTTGTATAAGACATGGTGAGACCGCATTTAAAATATTGTGTTCAGTTCTGGGCACCATGTCATGGGAAAGATATTGTCAAGCTTGAAAGGGTTCAGAAAAGATTTACGAGGATGTTGCCAGGAATAGTGGGTGTGAGCTATAGGGAGAGGCTGAGTCTCTATTTCATCAGGTGGATAAGGGGTGATCTTATAGAGGTGTATAAGATCATGAGAGGAATAGATCGAGTCTTTTGCCCAGAGTAGGGGAATCGAGGACCAGAGGACATAGGTTCAAGGTGAAGCGGAAAAGATTTAATAGGAATCCGTGGTGTAACCATTTCACACAAAGGGTGGTGGGTGTATGGAACAAGCTGCCAGAGGAGGTAGTTGAGGCCGGGACTATCCCATCGTTTAAGAAACAGTTGGACAGGTACATGGATAGGACAGGTTTGGAGAGATATGGACTAAGCGCAGGCAAGTGGGTCTAGGGTAGCTGGGACATTGTTGGGTGAGTTGGGCTGAAGGGCCTGTTTCCACATTGTATCACTCTATGACTCTATACCGCAGGGTTGTAAGCTGCCGAAGCCAAATATGAGATGCTGTTCCTCCAATTTCGTTTGGCCTTTCGCTGACAGTGGACGAGGCCCACGACAGAAAGGGCAGTGTGGGAATTGGTAGGGATAAAGTGTTTCGGGGATAATGATAAGGTGTTTGGCATCCGGGAGATCAGGTAGGTCCAGGCGGGCTGAGCGAAGGTATTCAGCACAACGATCGCCCAGTCTACATTTGGTCTCGCAGATGTTTAAGAATCCACACCTTGAACAACGGATACAGTAGACGAGGTTGGAGGAGCTGCAAGTGAACCTCTGCCTAATCTGAAAGGACCATCGGGGTCCCTGGACACAGTCGAGGGAGGAGGGATGGGGACTGGTGTTGCACCTCCTGCGGTTGCAGGGATGCAGGTACCTGGGGAGGGGGTGGTTTGGGTGGGAAGGGATGATGGTAACCGGGGAGTTGCGGAAGGAGTTGTCTCTGAGGAAGGTGGAAAAGGGTTGAGATGGGAAGATGTGACTAGTGGGGGGATCCCGTTGGAGGTGGCGAAAATTTCAGGGGATTATCTGTTGTATGTGACGGCTGATGAGGTGAAAGGGGAGGACTAGGTGGACTGTCTCTGTTGCGACTGAGGGGGAGCAAGAGCGGAGCTGCGGGATAACGAGTGAGGGCCTTATCTATGATGGAAAAGGGGAACTCCCGTTCCTTAATGAATGAGGACATCTTGGATGCCCTGGTATGGAACACCTCATCTTGGACGCAGATGCAGCGTAGACGGAGGAATTGGGAGTTGGGGATAGAGTCTTTGCAGGAGACAGGGTGGGAAGAAGTGTAGTCTAGATAGTTATGGGAGTCAGTATGTTTATAATAGACACCAGTAAATAATCTACCACCTGTGATGGAAATGGTGAGATCACGAAAGGGGAGGGAGGTGTCAGAGATAAATTTGAGTGCAGGATGGAAATTGGTGGTGAAGTTAATGGTCCATGAGTTCTGCATGGGTGCAGGAGGTAGCACCGATGCAGTCGTCAATGTAACAGAGATAGAGTTTGTGGATAGGGCCAGCGTACACCTGGAACAGGGATTGTTCAACATACTCTACAAAGAGGCAGGCATAACTGGGGCCCATGCGAGTGCCCATAGCTACGCCATTGATTTGGTGGAAGTGGGAGGAGTCGAAGGAGAAGTTGTTGAGGGTGAGGACCAGCTCCGCTCGGCGGAGGAGAGTGTTGGTAGAGGGAAATTGGCTGGTTCGAGGAAGAAAAGGTGGTCTTTAAGGCCATCCTGATGGGGTATGGAGGTGTGGAGTGACTGAACGTCCATAGTAAAGATGAGGGAGTGGAGACCTGGAAAGCAGGTCATTAAAGGGACAAAGGGTGTGTGATGAGTCTTGGACATAAGTCAGGAGGGATTGGACCAGGGGGGATCAGATTGAAGCGAGGTACGTGGAAATTATATCAGTGGGACATGAGTTGGCAGAAACAATGGGTCTGACAGGGCAGTTGTGTTTATGGATTTTGGGGAGAAGGTAAAACCGGGCCAAGCGGGGCTGGGGAACAGTGGTGGGCAGACAGCCGGAAGTGATAAAATCAGAGATAGTCTGAGACATTATGGCCTGGTGCTCATCTGTGGGACCATAGACCAGGGGTGAGTTGGAGGAGGTGTCCGAGAGCTGGCTTCAGCCCAGTAGAGGTCAGCGCGCCAGACTACCACGGCACCTCCCTTGTTGGTGGGTTTGATGATAATGTCGGGTTGCTGCAGAGTGAGCGGAGGGAGGGCTGTACAGGGGGGTGAGGTTAGAGTAGGAGAGGGGAGTGGAGAAGTTGAGATGGTTGATGTCACGCCGGCAGTCAGAAATGTAGAGGACAAAAGAGGATAGAGGCCGTTCGGGTGAGTCCAAGAGAGGGCTCATCACTGGGTGGTGAGGACTCCTTCCCATAGAAAAAGGCACGGAGGCGGAGGTGACTGAAGAAAAACTCTACATCATGGCGGATCCGGAACTCGTTGAGGTGGGAGCGGAGGTGAGGCCTCTGTTGAGGACAGACCGTTTCCTATCAGAGATGGGGAGGTCAGGGGGAGATGGTGACCTCTTACTGCCATTTTGTGTCTATCTTCGGTGCAAACCGGCATCTGCAGTTCTTCTATTACATTTTGTATACTCCACTGCGAAATCTCCTCAAAGTATGCCTACGCTAGAGACGTTCTCCTCCTCTCTCTGATACGAGTTCTGCACCCAAAGATACTGCCTGACTCACTGAGTTACTCAAGCACTTTGTGTGTATCCATATCTTCATATCTGAGGAAGGATGTGCTGGTGTTGGAGAGGGTCCAGAGGAGGTTTATGAGAATGATCCCATTGGGAGGACACCACCGTCATTTTAAAACCTACAAACCTCATTCAAGGACTACCTCACAACAACCTCCAGTTGTCCATTACCCCTGTTCTACTATTGCCTCTCATAATTCTACTTGGTGAACCCTGGCTATAACAGACCACAAAAGGACAATCAGATTTGTAGGTTAATTGGCTTCTGTGAATTGTTCCTCGTGTGTAATCTAAAACCTGTGTACGGGGGGTCGCTGGTTGGCGTGAACTCAGTGGCCTGATAGTCCTGTTTCCACACTGTATCTCTAAACTAAACTCAACTAAAATGGTTCACAAAACACTACTCAAATGTGGAATTCTTCAAAGTATTCAAAACACTTCTATTAGTAGCAAGGACACAAAAAAAACAAAGCAACATCCATGTTCATGACCTGTATCACTCCCTTTTCTCCCCTCTCCCATTAGGCACAAGGTATAGAAGTGTGAAAACGCACACCTCCAGATTCAGGGACAGTTTCTTCCCAGCTGTTATCAGCAACTGAATCATCCTACCACAACCAGAGAGCAGTGCTGAACTACGATCTACCTCACTGGTGACCCTCGGACTGTCCTTGATCAGACTTTGCTGGCTTTACCTTACACTAAACGTTATTCCCTTATCATGTATCTACACACTATAAATGGTTCAATTGTAATCATGCATTGTCTTTCTGCTGACTGGATAGCACTGTACCTCGGTACACGTGACAATAAACTAAACTGAAACTAAAACTAGCACAAACGAAGATTCGCTCCATCCACCTGGCGCTCAAACTCGGTCTACAACGGTACTGTGGTCCGCAGTGCATAATGCGGCATGATGGCGCAGCGGTAGATTTGCTGCCATACAGCACCAGAGACCCAGGCTCGATCCTGACTACGGGCGCTGTCTGTACCTAAGGGAGTTTGCACGTTCTCCCCGTGACAGCGTGGGTTTTCTCCGAGATCTTCGGTTTCCTCCCACACTCCAAAGACGTACAGGTGTGTAGGTTAATTGGCTTGGTATAAATGCAAAAATAATTTGTCCCTAGTGGGTGTAGGGAGGTGTTAATGTGCGGGGATCGCTGGTCAGTGCGGACTCGGTGGGACAAGCTCAGCCCACAGCTGGGAGGATCTCAGCTGGTCAGGCAAAATCTGAGGAGGGAATGGACAGATGATGTTTCGGGTCAGGACCCTTCTTCAGATGATGGAGTAGGGGGGCAGAAAGGTGAAAAAGAGAGGTGGGGGCGGGATAAAGCCTGGCAAGTGATAGGTGGATACTGGTGATGGGGGGGGGGGGATTGGAAGATGGGTGGAGTAAGTGACAATGGCTGGAGGTGAAAAGGAGACAAAAGGGTGGGGCAGTGGCGTCGGTGTGGTCTCACAGCGCCTAAGACCTGGGCTCAATCCTGACTTTGGTTGCCGTCTGTGTGGAGTTGCATTTTCTTCCTGTCACCACGTGGATCTCCTTCAGTTTCCTCCCACATCCCAAAATGTGTGGGTTTGTAGGTTAGAAGAAACAAGGAACTGCAGATTGTGATTTATACCAAGGATAAACAAAATGCTGGAGTAACCCATGCAGGCCAGTCAGCATCAGGGAGAAAAAGAATGGGTGACATTTGGGTCGGGATCCTTTTTTCAGTAAGTTAATTGGCCTCTGTAAGTTGTCTCTAGTGTCAATTAACATATAACTACTGTGAATGGGTGATCAATGGTCAGCATGACTCAGTGGGGCGATGGGCCTGTTTCCATGGGGTATCTCTAAACCAAACATTTATCTATTAATTTAATGTATTAGTATTTTGCAATTTATATTGTAATCTATGAATGTTGTGCTCCAGGCCTTCAATGGTGCAGCAGGTAAGAATGTCATTGTTCTGTTGTCAATACATATGACAATTAAACACTCTTGGCTCTTATAAATATGTTGTTAGAGGAAATGAAATGTCTGAAGAAGGCTCCTGACCTGAAATGTTGCCTATTCATGATCTCCACCGATGCTGCCTGACCCACTGAGTTACTCCAGCACTCTGTGCCTAACTTCAGGTTCAAAGCAGCATCTGCAGTTCCTTCCTACACTGATGGTCACAGCAAAGACGGGGCCGCGCGGTGCTCTGGGAGTTGTAGTCCCCCTAATCTGCGGGTAAGACTGGGAACGCGGGGCCGCGCGGTCTCCTGGGAGTTGTAGTCCACCGCCCTGCGGGTTGACCTGGGAGTTGTAGTCCACCGCCGTGCGGGTTGACCTGGGAATGCGGGGCCGCGCGGTACTCTGGGAGTTGTAGTCTCACAATGTGGGTTAGACTGGGAATGTCTGCATTTGATGTGGTGCATTTGGACTACACGTCCCAGCGGGCAGCGCGGGCGCCTGCGCACTGGCGTGCCCCAGGGTTTATATATAGGCGCCGGCCGCTCCGCGCCCCGTCTTGTCCTTGGCCGCGTCCGACTCGGCCATGTTGGGAGCTGTTGGCCGGTGCAGCCGGAGCGCACTGCAGGCCCTGCGGCCCGCCCGCCCCCTCCCCGCCGCCGCCGCCGCCGACTCCACTCGCGTACGTACCGCGCCGCGCCGCGCCACCCACCACTCGCGGGCCTCGGGACTCGGGCTCCGGTCGGGCCGGGGAGCGGGCGGGATGTCCGGGCCGTAGCCGACGGGAGGCCCGCGGGTAGGGCCGGGGCCGCGGTACTGGAGGAGGAGGAGGAGGGAGCAGGGAGGAGGAGGCGCGGTGACTTTGACCTCTACCCGTCCTCGGCTCCGAGGCCTGGAGCAGCGGAGGCCGCAGCCGCAGCCCCGGCCTCTCCTCTCCTCTCCTCTCCCCTTCCCTTCCTCAGCCCGCAGTCGCTGTGTGCCGGGCCTGGCCGGGCCGGGCTTCTCTCCCGTCCCCATGCTCGGGCCTCTCACCTTAGGAGCCCGGGCCCGCTGCTGCCAACAGATTGTGACCTCGACCGCACCGTTCAACCTTTTGTCCACAAACATTTGCTGGTGATCAGATCTGACCAATATTTTTCGTTGTGTGTGTGTGGCATCTGCAGTGCAATCTTTGCTTGCCTGGCAAATTGTGCAAAGCAAATCCTAAATTTTATGAGGTAACTTCCCCATGACAACTGGATAGAAACCCAGAATAAAATTAACTGTCAGCCAAAGAGCAAGCAGTATCTGCATAACCGTGAATGCACAGGACGCCATTTGGCCCTCAGTATGTGCCAGGTCTTGATTATTGCTGTTATCCCCGTTCTCCTGCTCCCGAAACCATTCCAGTAGTTGCTTTTTGGGTGAAGTGCAAGAGTGGGCCCATCTTGCCTTTGCAGAAGGTCATGGGTTTTAACAGGCAAACAGAACAGAACTGACTTTAGACTAGAGGGTATTTTGCAGTCGGGAGGAAATTGGATAATGAACTATTATTTTTGATGTGCATTATTGGGCCGTGCACACTTTCAAAATAAGAAAGCTAGGCTTGACTCTCGAGGTTGCAAATATATTGGACAAAAAGGATGGGGGATTGGCCATTTACCTTGTCAGTGAGGCTAACAAGTTTTTTTAAAATACCGCAAGTTGCTGATTATCTGATATCCTTGGGCATTTAGTGTTAGTGGATGGGAAGATATTCCAGACTTGGATGTGTGGGAAAGAACTGCATATGCTGGTTTAAAGCGAAGATAGCCTCAAAAATTTGCAGTAACTCAGCGGGTCAGACAGCATCTGGAGAAAAGGAGTAGGTGACATTTCGGTCAAGAACATGGATATTGCTTCTATTAATACCCAGACATTTATTTCTATTTTTTGTTAACACTATATTGCAATTTTCCAGTGAGCTGAAAGGGAATACACAAGTGCTCTAGGCTTTGCCTGCAAATTAGTCTGCTTTTGACATCTTTTACATAGGTACATGGATATGCAGGAAATGGAGGGATGTCGGTCATGTGCAGGCAGAGGGGATTAGTTTGACTTGGCATGTTTTGTTGTGGACATTGTAGACCAAAGGGCCTATTCTTGTGTGGTGCTGCCCTGTGTATGATGTAGTTCAAGGTTTGGTTCATGTGGCTGTCTGCAGTTTTCTAAAATGCGGAATGATTGCTAAGCCTGGTATTTTGCATTTTATTCTATACATTTTATTATCCACTACAGGACGAAACTATGTCGCTCAAGCAAATCCATCCGCCAAGGCAGGCCTGCCGAAGGGGCGGATTGTTGCAGTGATTGGGGCGGTTGTAGATGTCCAGTTTGATGAAGGGCTCCCCCCAATCCTGAACGCTCTGGATGTGTTGGGTCGCGAGACCAGGCTGGTGCTGGAAGTGGCCCAGCATCTTGGTGAGCATGGCTTGGTTTAAACTCTTTGTTTGAGAACTCAGTGAGGAGAGATCATTGACTTTCGTTCTTCTGAAATGTCTGAAGACAATTACTATCTGAGAGAGAAAACTACACAGAATCAAATCAGATTCTCCCTATGTTGTGACTAACAGACTTCACTCTCTGTAGGTGAGAGCACAGTGCGGACAATCGCAATGGATGGCACTGAGGGGTTGGTGCGTGGGCAACAGGTTCTCGACACGGGCGCGCCCATCAGGATTCCAGTCGGGCCAGAAACTCTCGGCAGAATTATGAATGTCATTGGTGCTCCCATTGATGAGAGGGGGCCAATCAACACAAAGCAGTAAGTAGGCTTATGCCTGTGTATGTTCTTGTGAATGTCCCTGGCTTTGTCCTTTAATTTCAATTTAGATTTGTATGAACCCGTGCAGAACATTTATCTTAATGTATGTTTTTTGTTATAGATGGACTAACTTCTCCAAGAACCAAGCTGATCCCAATTTTGAATTTTAACTTTGCATGCCAGAAATTGTTCTTGTCTACTCACTTAACATCTGAGTCTGGCTTGGGGCTAGCGAATAACTCACTTTGATTACTGGCATTAAATGGAACATTAAATTGTCCCAAGTGATTGAGTAAATTGTGCTGGTGCCTTGTTCTGTATTTTGGGTTTCACTTGCTTTGTGAAGCCAGGTTTAAAACTTGTTCATTGTCTGTTATCATTCCCCACAACGGCTGACTACACTAAAATGAAATCTAGTTATCGTACAAAAGTTAATTGCCCAAGAAGCACCATGAAAGATAAGTGCAAGTGACTGGATGTTTTTCATTTGGAATGACTGTTTATCCATCCACTGGTTTATATTAAAGATTGACATAAAGGTTTGGAGTAAATCGGCTGGTCTGGCAGCATCTGGTGAACGTGGATAGGTGATGTTTAGGGTCGGTACCCTTCAGTCTGCCTATCAAGTCACCTGTGTTCACCTATTGCCAGTCATTCTCTGCCCTTCTTTTCTCTCTTCTCCCTTCCCCACATCAGTCTGAAAAGAGTTCTGACCTGAATCGTCACCTGTCCATGTTCTCCAGGGATGCTGAGTTACTCTGGCATTTTGTGTCTATCTTTGGTATAAACCAGCATTTGCATTTCCTTGTTATCACTCGTTTATATTGGTGTGTATTCTGTTTTGAATTCAGTGATGGGTTTCATAAACATTGTTGACTCCTAGATATGCTGCAATTCATGCTGAAGCTCCTGAATTTGTGGAGATGAGTGTTGAGCAGGAGATCTTGGTGACTGGCATCAAAGTTGTGGACCTGTTGGCTCCCTATGCCAAAGGTGGAAAAATTGGTAAGTATGGTCTGAAAATATAGCTTCACTTTTGGGCTCAATTTTTTACATTTAAAAAAAGTTGACATCTTCTCCAAACTTGCAATCCCCTGAAATCTGTGTCCTTCCATGGCATGGCCTTTGGACAACCCCTGTTTTTAATCGTTTTTTTATTGACTACGTTCAACTCCCAAGTTCTGGAGTTCCATTCGAACTCTTGCTATTACCCATCTGTTGTAATATCTCATGCTCCAGAAAGGTTTATTTCTGTGAAGCTTTTTGTTATTTTGGTCTTCTAATTTTTTTAATTGACGTAATTACTATTTAAACATTGCATACAAGGATGCGAGGAGTTACTAGCGTGTATGTGCGTATAACTAAATCCATTAAGTTAAATGCTGATAGCTCTGTTTCTTGTTTGCATTGGGTATTAATCCATAGGATTTAGGAACCCAGTTAATTACATTGGAATACATAATCTTAGTTTATTGGATGCATAAGGCTTCATAATTTAAAATGAATCTGGTCAAGTAATATAACTTGTATTTTGCTGCAAATAATGAGTATAGTCTTGGGCCTACCACTGTCTCTCCCTAGGTCTCTTTGGCGGTGCTGGTGTTGGGAAGACCGTACTGATCATGGAACTCATTAACAACGTGGCCAAAGCCCATGGTGGCTACTCTGTGTTTGCTGGAGTGGGGGAACGTACCCGTGAAGGAAACGATTTGTACCATGAAATGATTGAGTCTGGTGTCATCAATCTGAAGGACGCAACGTCCAAGGTAATCCTAGAAATGTTGTGCTATTCCGGTCTTCAGTTGTACTAACGTGTTGAGTCATAACTGTCTTTTGCTTTCAGGCTTCCTGCATGGGTATCAAAATGGAGATGTCTACCAGAGCTTTGTGGATACCCATAAACTAAGTGTTGCTGAAAAATCTTTAAAAATGTAGGGCCTTCTGGAAATGTTGTTAGTGCAGCTCATGTTAAGTGAAAAATGCTTAATGTCTCATCAAAACGGAATACTTGGGATATGTTAAAACCTGATGCGTGGAAAGTACTATGAACGTGTGGAGGCAAGAGTAATAAAATGGTGCAAGGAAGAAAGGGGTTTAAAGTGAGGCAAATGGCATAAATGACTGGAAATTTTGGTCTCGAAGGCTATAAAGTGTCAAATTGCGACATGAGATGTTCCTTGCGCTTCTGAATTGGATCTGAACGTTATTAAGAGATAGAGGAAATAGAGTGGATGTGGGGTAGAGATTAAAGTCATGCTTTTACCATTAATATAGATGCTCTTAAATTAAGCAACTCTTGGAACAATTTCTAAGTACAAGTGACACGATAGTTCCAGTAACAGAAGAAGATCCTTATGGAATTCATAAATCACCACCAAATACATCTGAGCGTTGGAATGAAAATTTGCTCTAAATTTGTGGAGAAAAGGCAGAACTACAGCACTTTAACTTCTAGCATTTCATGACGCAGGCACAGATAGGGCTCGTGCTATGGACGTGTAGGGTTGAACTTGAGTTTAAAGGAATATGGGTCGCCGATACATGATACAAGGAAGAGAATTATGTATTAACTAGCAAGAGATGAGGTGGGGGCTCGTGTTGAGTATTGTTTTGCTGAATGACCAGAACCGTAACAGAGTGCAAACTTACCGTGAAATCGTGTGGTTTTGGTTTATTTGATAGTCATGCCGGTCTGTGCCTCACTTTTCCTGTTCCCATTAGGTAGCGCTGGTGTACGGGCAGATGAACGAGCCGCCTGGTGCCCGTGCTAGAGTGGCACTGTCTGGGCTAACAGTGGCTGAATATTTCCGTGATCAGGAAGGTCAGGATGTGTTGTTGTTCATTGACAACATCTTTAGGTTCACTCAGGCCGGTTCAGAGGTAAGCCTGCTACTAGTCGCTAGCAAGAGATGTTTTATTGCAACATACTGTACAGCTGGTGTTTGAGCAAGTAGTACCATCTTCTCTTGTGCTGTGCAGGTATCTGCTTTGCTTGGACGTATTCCTTCTGCTGTCGGCTATCAGCCAACTCTGGCGACTGACATGGGTACCATGCAAGAACGGATCACCACCACAAAGAAAGGGTCGATCACATCCGTGCAGGTAGCTATAAAACCAGTGAACACCTGACCTATCTCATCAATTCCCCATGATGATGGAAAATTGACTTTCGTTCTCCTGAGCATAATGAAGCAAAATATAACTAATCTGAGGTGGTTTTGTAGATATCAGGACTTTCTCTCCCCCCCACCCCCCAGTAAATTCAGCTTCATACAGCCTGGCTGTTGTGTTCTTGCAGGCTATCTATGTGCCAGCTGATGACTTGACTGACCCTGCCCCAGCTACAACCTTTGCCCACTTGGATGCCACAACTGTCCTGTCACGTGCGATTGCTGAACTGGGCATTTACCCAGCTGTGGACCCTCTGGATTCGACTTCACGTATCATGGATCCCAACATTGTAGGAAATGAACACTATGAAGTGGCTCGTGGAGTGCAGAAAATCCTGCAGGTTGGTGCCCTTTTCTCTGAAGAAACAATTTAAATTTTACTGGTAATATTGGCCAGTTTGATTTTGGAGTTTACATCTAGTAAGATGGGCTGAAAACTGCCAGAGGAACATGACCAGGCAGCATCTGTAAAGGGAAATGGACAGATGATTTTGCATTGGGACCCTTGAAGCTGATGAAGGGTACCTGCAACCCATAATTTCCTCCAGCAGTTTGTTTTTGCTTAATCTAGCATCTGCAGTCTCTTATCTCTAGTAGGGTCAGATTGATCTGAATCGGTGAAGGAAGTATTGGTTTTGTTTGAGATTTGAGTGACAAAGGATATTTGATCAGTGGAAAGTAAGGAGACAAGGCAGATTAATGGCATCTTTTGAGGAATATAGTAGGTGATAATTTAAGAAATTAGATTGGGGGGGGGGGGGGGGGGGGGAGGAGCGGCCAGGAAATATCCTTGGCAAATAAAGTTGGAGAGAATGCCAGGGCATTCAGTATCCGGACCAAGAGTGGGTCCTTTCCAGTACCAAAGGGTGACTGGTCCTAAAATAATTTTTCTCAACTTCAGACATGAAAAATGGTCGCACAGCGGTAGAGTAGCTGCCTTACAACACCAGAGACCTGGGTTCGATCCTGACCACTGCCGGTGCAGAGTCTGTACGTTCTCCCTGTGTCCTGCGTGGGTTTTCCCTGGGAACTCCGGTTCCTCCCACACTCCAAAGACGTACAGGTTTGTAGGCTAATTGGCTTGGTAAAATTGTAAATTGTCCCTAGTGTGCGTAAGATAGTCTTAATGTGAGTGAACGCTGTTCGGCACGCACGCAATGGGCCGAATGGCCTGTCTCCACGCTGTATTTCTAAACTATACTAAAGGGATATGGAAAGTAGAAAATTCAGGGAGGGATGCAGGGATAATCTGAAGCAGGGCATTTCTTATGTTTTAGTTGTGCTGGTAAATCCTAAGAGCAGGTGGATGTGGGAAACAAGGGAGGGCATAGCTGGGTCTGTTTGACAGATTTTTGCATGTGTTAGCTAAGTTGTGGACAGACAGACAGGATAAGCCAGGTAACTACAGATTGGAGAACCTTGTATCAGCAGGTAGGGAATGCCTTGTGACTAACTGGTGTAAAAAGCTGTCAAAACTGGATCTCAACCTAACCTAATATTCCACTTTTTTGTGTTTGAGATGTAAAAAGAGATTACATTAATTTAGCTGCATTGGTAATGCCAAATGTAGAATTTCCCTTTGATTTTAAATGTCACTAAGAAACATTCTTCAATTAATGTTGCATATTTTATTTCTCCAGTAATGGTATTTGACAAGGGCTGTGTTAGATGGCATGATTAGTTCAACACTTCTGTTAAGGTCTTAAGATTTCTTATGCTAGTTAATTCCTAGCCTGCATGCAATAACTTAGTGAGATGCATTAATCAGAATTTCCCTACAGAGATCAGAAGCTGATGTCTGGTGTGCATGGATAAACAATTCTCCCCTTCAAACCAATTTTTCATCAATCAGAAATATTTTGTGTTTTATTCAGACTCTACCTGATCTGACTATTCGCAGCATTCATTTTACTTCTGTGTTTTTTGTTTTTTTTTTGCTTTTTAATGAATGTTTTATCTTCATAACATTAGTTCTTCCTCATTAAAGTGACAGTAATGTGTTTATTTAATTGACATGAAGTAAACTAAAGGCAGTATTTGTTTATCTTCAGGACTACAAGTCTCTGCAGGATATCATTGCCATCCTGGGCATGGATGAGCTGTCGGAGGAAGACAGGTTGACTGTGGCTCGTGCTCGTAAGATCCAGCGTTTCCTTTCTCAGCCTTTCCAGGTTGCTGAGGTGTTCACTGGACATCTGGGGAAACTTGTGCCCCTCAAAGAGACCATTAAGGGATTTCAGGATATCCTGAAAGGTAACCTCTTTGCCGGTTGGAATTAAATTTTTAGTTCTCATTACTGTGTGGTGTAATACTTGTTATGAGCTTTCCTTTTCACACTTTGCTTTGCCCATTTGCAGGTGATTATGATCATTTGCCCGAGCAAGCCTTCTACATGGTTGGACCTATTGAAGAAGCAGTTGCCAAGGCACAGAAGTTGGCTGAGGAACACTCGTAATGCTGTAACAATCATCTGGCTTTATTGTAACTTGTATCGAATGTCTTCAGATGTATTTTCTTCATAACACAGATCCAAAAGCTATTTAATGTTTCTACATCGGAAGAATAATAAAACTGTTCTGTCTGAATCGGAAATACATGTCTGAAGGAGTCATTGTAAAAAGATAGTGATCACAGCACATGACCAAAATAAACTTAACAACTGTAATACTTTTGTTATTGATATTTTGTTGGCAAGTAAATTTAGCAGGTAGAAGCTTACTGGTTTTGAATGCTTTAAATTTGGCCAATTCTGACCTGAAAATAAACAGATTATTTTGAACAAAAATCCAAATCGGATAGAATATCCATTTACAGCAAAAGTTTTCATACCCCTTGAACTTTTCCACATTTTGTCACGTTACAACCACAAACGTAAATGTATTTTATTGGGATTTTATGTGATAGACCAACACAAAGTGGTGCATAATTGTGAAGTGGAAGGAAATTGACAAATAATAAACTGAAAAGTGTGGCGTGCAAAAGTATTCGGCCTCCTTTACTCTGATACCCCTAAATGAAATCCAGTGCAACCAATTGCCTTCAGAAGTCACCTAATTAGTAAATAGAGTCCACTTCTGTGTAATCTAATCTCAGTATAAGTACAGCTGTTCTGTGAAGGCCTCAGAGGTTTGTTAGAGAACATTAGTGAACAAACAGCATCATGAAGCCCAAGGAACACACCAGACAGGTCAGGGATAAAGTTGTGGGGAAGTTTAAAGCAGGGTTAGGTTATAAAAAAAATATCCCAAGCTTTGAACATCTCACGGAGCACTGTTCAATCCATCATCCGAAAATGGAAGGAGTATGGCACAACTGCAAACCTACCAAGACATGGCCGTCCACCTAAACTGACAGGCCGGGCAAGGAGAGCATTGATTAGAGAAGCAGCCAAGCGGCCCATGGTACTTTGGAGAAGCTGCAGTGATTCACAGCTCAGGTGGGAGAATCTGTCCACAGGACAACTATTAGTCGTGCACTCCACAAATCGGGCCTTTATGGAAGAGTGGCAAGAAGAAAGCCATTGTTGAAACAAAGCCACAAGAAGTCCCATTTGCAATTTGCCACAAGCCATGTGGGGGACACAGCAAACATGTGGAGGAAGGTGCTCTGGTCTGATGAGACCAAAATTGAAGTTTTTGGCCTAAATGCAAAACGCTATGTGTGGCGAAAAACTAACTCTGCACATCACTCTGAACACACCATCCCCACTGTGAAACATGGTGGTGGAAGCATCATGCTGTGGGGATGCTTTTCTTCAGCAGGGACAGGGAAGCTGGTCAGAGTTGATGGGAAGATGGATGGAGCCAAATGCAGGGCACTCTTGGAAGAAAACCTGTTAGAGTGCAAAAGACTTGAGACTGGGGCGGAGGTTCACTTTCCAGCAGGACAACGACCCTAAACATACAACCAGAGCTACAATGGAATGGTTTAGATCAAAGCATATTCATGTGTTAGAATGGCCCGGCCTAAGTCCAGACCTAAATCCAATTGAGAATCTCTGGCCAGACTTGAAAATTGCTGTTCACAGACGCTCTCCATCCAATCTGACTGAGCTTGAACTATTTTGCAAAGAAGAATGGGCAAAAATTTCAGTCTCTATCTGTGCAAAAGACTTGCAGCTGTAATTGCAGCAAAAGGTGGATCTACAAAGTATTGACTCGGGGGCAGAATACTTTTGCACGCCACACTTTTCAGTTTTTTATTTGTAATAAAATTTGGAAACCATGTATCATTTTCCTTCCACTTCACAATTATGCACCACTTTGTGTTGGTCTATCGCATAAGATCCCAATGAAATACATTTAGAATCATAGAAAATAGGTGCAGGAGTAGGCCATTCGGCCCTACGAGCCTGTAATGCCATTCAATATGATCATGGCTGATCATCCAACTCGGTATCCTGTACCTGCCTTCTCTCTATACCCCCCTGATCCCTAGCTCCCTCTTAAATATAGCCAATGAACTGGCCTCAACTACCTTCTGTGGCAGAGAATTCCACAGACTCACCACTCTCTGTGTGAAAAAAGATCTTCTCATCTCGGTCCTAAAAGACTTCCCCCTTATTCTTAAACTGTGACCCCTTGTTCTGGAGTTCCCCAGCATCGGGAACAATCTTCCTGCATCTAGCCTGTCCAACCCCTTAAGAATTTTGTAAGCCTCTATAAGATCCACCCTCAATCTCCTAAATTCCAGCGAGTACAAGCCGAGTCTATCCAGTCTTTCTTCATATGGAAGTCCTGCCATCCCAGGAATCAGTCTAGTGAACCTTCTCTGTACTCCCTTTATGTTTGTGGTTGTAACGTGACAAAATGTGAAAAAGTTCAAGGGGTATGAAAGCTTTTGCAAGCCACTGTAGATAAGCTGCATTCTGATTCTTACTGAAGTGCATCACCTCACACTTGGGTGAACAAGAGGGGCTATAGATGTACAAATGCCTTGGCCTGGGTGATTTGCTTCCTTGAATCCTGCTATTATGGTAGTAGATCACCTTAAACCCTTTGATTCTGGAGAGTTTTTTTTTAAGGGGGGGGGGGGGTTCTTTGCCAATCAGCCTGATATTGGTTCAAACAAGCGTGTAGGATGGGACTGCAAAAGACACCAAAGATTCAAAATGCTGGATGAGGAAGATGACAACAAGGCTCCTTGTAATTGTAACCACTAAGATTAATTAGGAGGACAGTGAAACTAGTGGGCGAACTGGAACAGGGGAGGGAGAGAGAAAGCAAGGGCTACTTAAAGTTAGAGAAATCAATATATTGCTGGGTTGAAAGCTTGCTAAGCAAAATATATATCTACTGCACTACACCTCCATCCCCCTCCAGCAGGAAGGGCTTAAAGCCCTCTTGTTTCTTCCTCGATCGTAGAACAAGCCAGTTTCTTTCTACCAACACTCGCCTCTGCCTTGGTCATCATCTGCTTGGATCTGGAGAAACTCAGCGGGTGCAGCAGCATCTAAGGAGCGAAGGAGATAGGCGATGTTTCGGGTCGAGAGAAGGGTCTCGACCCGAAACGTCGCCTATCTCCTTCGCTCCTTAGATGCTGCTGCACCCGCTGAGTTTCTCCAGCTTTTTGTGTACCCTCGATTCTCCAGCATCTGCAGTTCCTTCTTTAACACAACAATCTGCTTGGATCTGTTGTTTCACACCTTACCTTACAATCTCTCTAGAATCCCACTCCCCTGAAGAAGGGTCTGGACCTGAAATGTCTTTTCCCCACTCGCCTAATGGGAGTGGGGAAAAGGAGTGATACAGGTCATGAACATGGATGTTGCTTTGTTTTTTTGTGTCCTTGCTACTAATAGAATTTTTGAATACTTTGAAGAAGTTCACATTTGAGTAGTGTTTTGTGAACCATTTTAGTTGAGTTTAGTTTAGAGATAGAGTGTAGAAACAGGACTATCAGGCCACTGAGTTCACGCCGACTACACACGAGGAACAATTCACAGAAGCCAATTAACCTACAAATCTGTATGTCCTTTTGTGGTCTTTTATAGCCAGGGTTCACTGTAAGTAAAATTATGAGAGTCAATAGTAGAACAGGGGTAATGGACGACTGGAGGTTGTTGTGAGGTAGTCCTTGGATGAGGTTTGTTGGTTTTAAAATGAGGACGGTGGTGGCCTCCCAAACTCCAAAGATGTACAGTTTGTAGATTAATTGGCTTCTGTAAAATTGTAAATTGTCCGTAGTGTGTACGAAAGTGCTAGTGTGCGGGGTGATTTCTGGTTGGTGCAGATTCAGTGGGTTGAAGGGATTGTTAACACGCTGTATCTCTAAACTCCAGCGAGTGCAGGCCCAGTGCCGTCAAACGCTCATCTTACGTTAACCTAATCCTTCCTGGGATCATTCTTGTAAACCTCCTCAGGACCCTCTCCAACACCAGCACATCCTTCCTCAGATATGAGGATATGGATACACACAAAGTGCTTGAGTAACTCAGTGTTTAAGAAAGAACTGCAGATGCTGGAAAAATCGAAGGTAGACAAAAATGCTGGCGAAACTCAGTGGGTGAGGCAGCATCTATGGAGCGAAGGAATAGGTGACGTTTCGGGTCGAAGACCCTTCTTCAGTCTGAAAAAGGGTCTCGACGTCTTACCCGAGGCATTTACCACCATTGCTGGGGACTTCAATAAGGCAAACCTAAAGAAATCACTCCCCAACTTCCACCAACATGTCTCCTGCTGCACCAGGGGACCAAGCACCCTCAACCACTGCTACACCACCATCAAGAATGCCTATCGTTCTATCCCTCGCCCTCACTTTGGTAAATACCGCGGTGCTGCTTCTCCCTGCCTACGGGCAGCAATTAAAGAGCGCGCCACAACAGATCAACGGTGGATGCGATCTCGCTGGCCCTCCACTCCGCTCTGGACCACTTGGACAACAAAAACTCATATGTCAGGCTGTTATTCATCGATTACAGCTCGGCATTTAATACTATCATCCCCTCCAAGCTGGTTACCAAACTCGCAGAACTGGGTCTCTGCGCATCCCTCTGCAATTGGATCCTCGACTTCCTCATTCACAGACCACAGTCTGTTCGTATTGGTGGAAATGTGTCAGCCTCGATAACAATCAGCTCTGCTCAGCCTCCTGCTGTACTCTCTCTATACTCATGACTGCGTAGCCGGTCATAGTGCGAACTCCATCATCAAGTTCGTTGACGACACCACTGTTGTGGGACATATCACTGATGGGGATGAGTCGGAGTCGGTTTGTCAAGGAGGACTCTCTCTAACTTCTACAGGTGCACAGTAGAGCGCGTGCTGACCGGTTGCATCATGGCTTGGTTCGACAACTTGAGCGCCCTGGAGAGGAAAAGACTACAAAAAGTAGTAAGCACTGCCCAGTCCATCATCGGCTCTGACCTCCCTTCCATTGAGGGGATTTACCGCAGTTGCTGCCTCAAAAAGGCTGGCAGTATCATCAATGACCCACAGCATCCTGGCCGCACACTCATCTCCCCGCTGCCTTCAGGTAGAAGGTACAGGAGCCTGAAGACTGCAACGACCAGGTTCAGGAATAGCTACTTCCCCACAGCCATCAGGCTATTAAACCTGGCTCGGACAAAACTCTGCTAACTAATAACCCATTATCTGTTATTTGCACTTTATTAATTTATTTATTCATGTGTGTATATATATTTATATTTGGTATATGGACACACTGATCTGTTTTGTAGTAAATGCCTTCTATGTTCTGAAGCAAAGCAAGAATTTCATTGTCCTATCAGGGACACATGACAATAAACTCACTTGAACTTGAACCCTAAACGTCACCTATTCCTTCGCTCCATAGATGCTGCCTCACCCGTTGAGTAACTCAGTGGGTCAGGCAAAATGTAATAGCAAAACTGCAGACACCGAAGATAGACACAAAATGGCAGTAAGAGGTCACCATCTCCCCTGACCTCCCCCTCTCTGATACGGAACGGTCTGTCCTTAACAGGGGCCTCACCTCCCTTCACGTCCAGACCCACCTCAACGAGTTCTGCGTCTGCCACCATGTAGAGCTTTTCTTCAGTCATCTCCGTGCCTTTTTCTATGGGAAGGAGTCCTCACTACCCAGTGATGACCCCTTCTTTCACCTCCACCGGACCCCCTCATCTTGGACTTACCCGAATGGCCTCTACCATCTTTCAACCTCTTAATTTCTCACTGCCGGCATGACATCAACCATCTCAACTTCTCCACTCCCCTCACTTACCCTAACCTCAAGAAGGGTCTCGACCCGAAAACAAGATCAGTCTAGTTGCCATGATTTCTCCTTCTTTGTTTAATGGCCTGAGCACTTTTGATGAAAATGATAAATTACCGCTACTTCAAAAGGAGGTGATTATAAATTCATTTTATTTGCATCTTGATATAAAATCTTGTTTGCAAATGTACAATACTAAATGCACACTGAAATTTGGCATCACTTAGTTAGATGGCGCAGTTTGGCATTCAGTTCCCTCTCTTTTGTTAGTAGGTTATTGCTGTGCTTCTTAAATGCTTCAAATTCCTAGTAATGGGAAAAAAAAGTTAGAAAGATGAAATAAGATTTTTAATGAACTACTCGTTTGTATTCATACATGATGGAAGCTATGGATGGTTTGAGCAAGTAAAAAGTTTGTGAAGGAGACCCATATTAGTTGAAAAGATATATTTGAGGCTCATTCATGAGTTTGCATCTTTTCAAGTGCATACCAGGTTTGTCAAGTGGGAAATGATGTGAAAAACGGGGCCTTACAGTGAAGGTTTGTTCCTGCCATGATTTTTAAAATTAGTTAACTGCATATTGTTACATGCATGTGCTTATTTACCATTTTCTGTAGAATGTTTAACTTTGCCATGGCATCTCGAAACCTTCCTTATTTATGTTTAAAAATTGCACACAAGTGTGTTATTGCAAAAACTGTTGACTTGAATTGTGGACGGCTTAATTGTAATCATGCAGTCTTTTCCACTGACTTGTTAGCAGACAACACAAAAGCTTTTCACTGTACCTCAGTACACGTGTCAATAACCTACACTGCTTAGTGCTGCAATTTGGCTTGAGATACAACAGGGATACAGACAGTATCTGGTACAAGTTCAAAGAAATGTCCAACAATTCTGCAGAGCCTTCTACCTGTAGAATAGGAATTAGTGAAGGCAGAAGAAAAACTCCCAGTACTTTCCATTCATTCAAATTTTCAATTTCAGCCACGGAAAGAGAATACTCCTATGTTTGAAGCTATGTATAAATCATTTTATTCAACAAGTTTGATGGCTAGAGATGTAGTTTCATTTCTGCTTTAACAAGATCTGCTTTAAAATACGTGTGCAAGCAGGAAAAGCAGTTTGTATAGTGCAAGATGCATCATAGCTCAAACGACAGAAGTGTGTTGCATTGATGGTCAGAATGAGAACTACTTACCCTTTCCAAGTCAGTGTAAACCTTTTGATATCTGTGATACTGCTGCTGTAACTCCTTGACCCTGGCACTTTCATTTACCATTGCAGCTTCATATTGAAATCTGAAATACAAAGCACATTCTGAATGAAATCTCCAAAGTACAAAATGGGTCTTGACCCGAAACGTCACCCATTCCTTCTCTCTGAGTCCCACTGAGTTACTCCAGCATTTTGTGTCTACTGTTCATTTAGAGGTTAGAAACATGAACTAATCATAGCTGTTCCAATGTTATCTTTATCCTGATACCCGAATCATGCCCGACACATCTGGTCTGGTTTAAGACAGCTAACATGGCTGTATTACCATTTAAGATCATCTTCAAATAGCCCAGCTTTCAGTACCTGTATCCTTAATGCAACTACTCCAAGACTAAAATAGCTGCCTGCACTGGATTAACTGTGCTGACCACAGCTGAAAGTAAGCAAAAGAAGCAGGTGGAGGAGGGGAAATGAACTAGGATCAAGGTAGGGCGAGAGAAACAAAGAAGCAGGATGCAGAATATAATGTGTGTGAAGGAACTGCAGATGCTGGAGTAACTCAACGGGACAGGCATCATCTCTGGATAGAAGGAATGGGTGACATTTCGGGATGAGACGCTTCCTCAGACTGAGAGTTAGGGGAGAGGGAGACAGAGATAGGAAAGATAAGGTGTGAAAACGAGACATCAAAAGAGATGGTTCAAGGAAAATGTAGAACAGATCATTGATAGCTTGGAAAAGGTGACAATAAAGCAAATAGGTTGCAGCTACACGCAAAGTGCAGATTAAAAAAATGTGCAAGGACTGCAACAAGGCAGATTGGGATATCAGGAATTTATCCTAGGCATGCAAGAGGTCCGTTCAGTAGTCTGATAACAGCAGGGAAGAAGCAGTTCTTAAATCTAGTGGCTTTCAAGCTGTTGTATCTTCCGCCGGCAGGAGAAGGGAGCAGAGGGTGTGAATGAATGGTCCTTGCTTATGTTGACTGCTTTCCTGAGGCAGCGTGAAGTATGGATGGAGTAGAGGCTGGGGAGGCTGCTCGGTGCGCTAGACTGGACTCTGTTCACATTCTGCGATGTCTTCGTATATGATTTGGTTGATTTAATTTATTGTCATTGTCTTCAATGAAGAGACAACAAAATTATTTTTCCCTTAGTCATACAAAAAAATAAAATAAAAACACAAAACACAGAACACAGTAGTCCACGACACAAACATCCCCACAGCAGCACCAGAGTTCCCCACTGTGAGGGAAGGAACCAAAGTCCAGCCAACCTCCTCGCCGATGTTCCCCAATGTTCACCCGTGGTCAGGGCCTCCCGAGCCCCCCGCAGTCGCCGCTACGGGCGGCCCGATGTTCAGGCCGTCTCGCCGGGAACCTCTCGTCGGCCTTCCACCAGAGTCCGCGGCTCCCGATGTCCACAGGCTGCGCTGGGCGGTGCTGGTGACCCCCGGCAAAGGGTCCCAGGACTCTGCAATGTTAAAATCAGCGCCGCCCGCGTTGGGAGCTCCGCACCCACAGCTCCGCGATGTTGGAGCAGCGGCCCAGCACTCCAGAGCTCCAAGCGGCGATCCCAGGAAGGCCTCGCCCCCTCTGCGATGTTTCCAGTGCCTCGCCACCGTTGCTGAAGCTCTGGTCCGGTCCCGGCAGAAAAGGCCGCGCCAATCAAGTAGGTAGGCCGCGGGGGTGGTGACTCGGATAATAGCCGCATCCTCGCCAGGAAGCGACTGAAGGCCGGTTTCTCACTTACCCTACCCGCTTCCCCCCACATAAAATGCCAAAAAAACCCTAAAAAAACCACTCTAAACATGACAAAATTAAAAAAGGCAGCCAGACCGTGGGCGGAGGCAGCTAGCAACAGCACCACTGGATGTCCAGGAAAGGACATGTTTGCAAACAATTATTTATTCAACTTCTGGGATAAGTTGAGTTAACATTTATAACTATTTCTTGAAGAGTTGCTGCTTCGTGATCTTTAAACTTTGGATGTCAATGATTGAATATTTGCACTTGAGATACACTTTGTCTGTGTCAGTCCAATTGATATATCGATGCCTGCATCTCCAATTGCAAGAAGCAAATGCAAAGCTGAACCATTGATCATATTTCAGTCTGAACAAGGGCCTCGACCCGAAATGTTGCCTATTTCCTTCGCTCCATAGATGCTGCCTCACCCGCATAGTTTCTCCAGCATTTTTGTCTACCTTCGATTTTCCAACATCTGCAGTTCCTTCTTAAATATTTAATGAACTGTTCTCCTTTTTTGTTTTACCTGTCTTCTGCATCTTTTTTTGCTTTCTCTGTTAATTTTAATTTCTCCTCCACGAGCTGCATCTCTTTTTGTTTGTCCTACATTTTAAAAAGCCATAGAAGCAGAGATTAGGAATTTGCAAACAATAGAACTCTTTACCGTATCCAGAATATAATTGAAAACTTTATGCCTAGAGCCAAGAAAATTTGAAATTGGTGAATGGATTAGTTAAAAACCCTGGACAGCCGCTAAAATGACCAACGCTGCTGGTGGTACAGAAGCATAAATCCAATTCAAATAGACACAGTGGTGGAGTAAATTACCGGGTCAGGCTGCATCTCCGAAGAAAACGGATGGGAGATGTTTCAGGTTGGGACCCTTCTTCAGACTGAAGAGCTGGTATAAATCAGGATCTTATCTTTTCTCACCTCCAGCTCTTCACTGACCCCTCTTTCCCACACCCACCCCCTACTTTCAGACTGTCCTGACTCGAAACAATTCTCCATCCTTTTTCTCCCAAAATGGTGCCTGACCCACTGAGTTATTCCAGCACTTTGTGTCTAGCTGTGGTATAAACAATTCCTTGTTTCTACAATCCAACTCTGATGTTGGTGGCACAAGTGGTCAGTTCTGCTGTAAGATATTCATTCCACCGGTATAATTGCTATTTTTACCCATGGATATTGCCTGGTCTACTTGGAGAGTTTTCCTTTGTATCAGTTTTCCAACAAATGTTCCAACATGTTATTTATTTTTCCTTAGTAATTACCCTCGCTCATTTTCTCAACACTGCTCAGATGCAATGGACAAAATCTAGCAGCATAGTGAACTGCAAACAGGACAGTGATAAATCAGAGTTGGGTGTGTGCACACTTGTAGTATGGGCAGGCGACGTTTAATGTGGAGAAATATGAGGTGATGAATTTTGGTTGGAGAGACGCAATGAAAAATAAAGGACATTGTTCTAAAAGTGGTACAACATCATAGGGGAGATACAAGGGGCCACAAATGTTAGTTTACAAAAAAGGGCACAAAATGCTGGAGTCGGACACAAAGTCTGAAGATAGGTCTTGAGCCAAAATGTCACCTATTCATCTTCTTCTGAACTACTGTCTGAGTTAGTTTGCGCTTTTTTTTTCGAACTAAAGGAATAAAACAGGAACTTTTGGTTACAGAGAAGAGAATATGATAAATAATTTAGATAGTAGAGAATTAAAAGGAACATGAGGGTCAATGTTATCACAGAGAGTGGTTGGAACAAGGAACGAGCTGCTAGAGGAGGTAGATGAGATAGGTACAATAACAACATTTACAAAACATTTGGATAGGTACGTGTAAGAAAAAACTGCAGATGTTGGTTTAAATGGAAGGTAGACACAAAATGCTAGAATAACTCAGCAGGACAGACAGCATCTCTGGACATAAGGAATGGGTGACGTTTCGGGTCGAGTCGGAAGAAGGGTCTCGACCCGAAATGTCACCCATTCCTTCTCTGCAGAGATGCTGCCTGTCCTGGTTCGACAGGTACATGAATATGAAAAGTTTAGAGGGATACGGGCTAAATGTGGGCAATGGGAGTAGCTTAGATGGGGCAATTTGGTTGGCATTGACGAGTTGGGCCGAAGGGTTTGCTGCCATGCTGTATGTCTCTATAATTTGGTTTGAGGGAAAAGACAAATTTAGTAATCTAGATGATGAGTACAAAGTAATACAATACAGATTTATGTGAATGAGAAAATAACTGCTCATGAGTGATTTAAATGTCATTGTGGAGTGAAAGGAGCAATGCTCAACTCTACAATGGGCAGAATGGAGATGGTGAACAGTTAACCTGAACAGTAGGAAATTGAAAAATTAACTCTCCTGTTGCAGATATGCAGATATCTAACTTTGGAGGTGGGCTTAATAAGACCAACTTGTACAAGTGCACACCATGTTACTGCTGTAGAAGAATCCACATGTATTTTATTGCTGTTTTTACTGTTTGTTTCTCCTAAATTGACTCACATCTGTTAATATAGTCATTGATTCATGCAGCACGAAAAACAGCCCTCACTGCCCAACTCAATCACGCCAACCAAGATGCCCTATCTAAGCTAGTCTCATTTGCTCGATTGTGACACATATCCTGCCAAACCTTTCCTATCCATATACCTGTCCAAGCGCCTTTTAAATGTAGTTATAGTAGCGGCCTCAACTACCTCCTCTGGCGGGCACTTTTTCTTAATAAGGTCCTTAGTGATAAGAGCAGAATTAGGCCATTCGACCCATCAAGTCTACTCTGCCATTCAATCATGGCTGATCCACCTAACCCCATTATCCTGCCTTCTCCCCATTACCCCTGGCACCCGTACTAATCAATAATCTATCTCTGCCTTAAAAATATCAATTGACAGCCTCCACAGCCTTCTGAGGCAAAGAATTCCACAGATTCACCACCCTCCTAAAGGAACGTTGTGGTGGTCCCTGGGGGTTAGGCCACTCCTTGGGCCATTCCCCTCTGCTCTTGAGGGGTTTCCCCGTAGCTACCAAGGGGCGTTCTGTGTGTATGCCTGGATTCATTAGGCGACTTCTGAACCTGCCTGGCGTCTGGTCTTTTCCTGACCTCGTCCAGGCCACTACAACTGGTGACCCCGACGTTCATCACGCATCGTGTTGGAAAACAACGGCGTTGCGCTGAAGCTCCCGACTTTGTGGACCGAAGAGCCTGATATCTGGTTCCAGCAGGCAGAGGCAGTTTGCTCTGCGAGGGGTGACAGTAGATGAAATTAAGTACTTTTACGTGGTCAGCGCTCTTGACCCGGCGACTGCGAGGCGGGTTAAACCTTACCTCAGCGGCCCCCCCGGCTGCTAACAAATATGAGGGCCTCAAGACCCTGCTCATCCGGAGATTTGGCCGCATCTCCTGCCCAACATCCGCCTGCAGCTCGTCAGCGATCCCTTTACCGAGACGCAGCGATCCCTTTACTGGCCGAGTGCGCCGACTAGCTGCGATGTCCCGTCAGCAGGGCCTGGAAGCGCTGCTATTCCACCAGACGCCAGCAGAGGGGGCTGGTGCTATTATCATTGCCACTGGGGAGCTGCAGCCAGCCAATGTTTCCTGGGAAACGCAGGGGCCGGTCATCAGTGATTCCTTTCGCGACCGTCGTATTCATTGCGTATTCGCCTGGTATCACCGCACCGGGGGTTGGTTCCTCGTGGACACCGGGGCGGAGGTGAGTGTGCTGCTTCCGTCCATCACCGCGGCGAACGGGAGCGCTATTCGCACCTACAGAGTTTGCACCATCTCCCTCAACTTTGGCCACAGCTGCTTTTCGTGGCAGATCGTCATTGCTGACGTTTCTCTCACTCCTCGTGGATGTCAAGTGGCGGCGTCTAGTGCACTCCGTCATGCTGGAGCCGGTCTTCCTCCGCATTGGTGATCCGGTTGCACGCCCTGATGGCCCCCTGTCGTCCGTGGATGAGACTTCCGTGCACATCCTGGCAGATTTTACGGACATCCTCGAACCCCACTTCCGCTCCTCCGCCTCCAAGCACGGGGTGGAGCACCATATTCTGACTACTGGCTTCCTGCGTAGGGATGCTCATCGGACACCAAAGGTCTGTGGTCCTGGGGGCGCAACGCTGCTGTGCGATGTCTCCACTGGATTTCCGCGACCCATTGTCCGTGTCGCTTGGCGGCGCAGGGTGCTTGAGATGCTCCACGGACTTGCTCATCCCTCCATCCGGGTGACAACGGCCCTTGTAGCCGTTGCAGGGGTTTGCCATTCCTCGGCAGCGATTCGATCACATTCACGTGGACATCGTGGGGTTGCTGCCGCCGTCCCGGGGTATGACCTATCTCTTCACCGTGGTGGACCGCTTCACGCGGTGGCCTGAAGCCATTCCGCTGGCTGATACCTCAACCGTCAACTCAAAGATGCCCTGAAGGCACGGCTCAATGATCCGGACTGGGTGGACGCTCTGCCGTGGGTTTTGCTGGGGATCCGCACTGCACCCAAGGAGGACTTGGCCTCCTCCTCCGCCGAGTTGGTGTATGGGCGCCGGTGCACACGTCTCGTCAAGGGTCCTTCCGTCCGCACGTTCCCTCTGCTCTGGAGGACTGCCAGTTCGTCTTCTGCGTAGGGATGCTCATCGGACACCTCTCCAGCGGCCGTACGAGGGTCCCTCCCATGGCTCGTCCACTTTCTTCCTGGATATGGGGGCTCAGCGTGAGACTGTTTAGATTGCGCAGCTGAAGCCGGCGCATATTGACATTGATCGGCCGTTGCTGGTAGCGCAGCCCCGCACGCGAGGGCACCCTCCGTCTAGGGTACCTCCTCCATCCCCTGCACCTGTTGGTCGGTTGCCGGTTCCTGTGCCGGGCATGTGGTACACCCGGTCTGGTCGCTCTCCTGTCCATTTCGTGCTTCCGGTTCTTGGGGGTGGGGGGGGGGGGGGAGGGTCCTGTGGTGGTCCCTGGGGATTAGGCCACTCCTTGGGTCATTCCCCTCGGCTCTTGAGGGACAGGAACGATTGTCTGCCCACGGGGTTTCCCAGTAGCTATCAAGGGGTGTTCTGTGTGTTTGCCTGGATTCGTTAAACGACTTCTTAACCTGCCTGGCGTCTGGCCTTTTCCTGATCTCCTCCAGGCCACTACGTCATTTAATTCTGAGGCTATGACCTCTAGTCCTAGACTCTCCCACTAGTCCTCTCCACATCCACTCTATCCAAGCCTTTCACTATTTGGAAGTTTCAATGAGGTCCCCCCATATTCTTCTAAACTCCAACGACAACAGGCCCAGCGCCGTCAAACACTGGAATTCCTGGAATTATTCTTGAAAACCTCCTCTGGACCCTATTCAGAGCCAGCACATCCTTCCTCAGATATGGTGCCCAAAATTGCTCACAATACTCCAATGCGGCCTTATGGAGCCTCAACATTACATCCCTGTTTTTGTATTCTAGCCCTCTTGGAAATAAATGTTAGCACTGTGTTTGCCTTCTTTACTACCGTTAGAGACTTGCGATTAACCTTTTGGGAATCCTGCACTAGCACTCGCAGGTCCCCTTGTATCTCAGATTTCTGGATTCTCTCCCCATTTAGAAAATAGTTTGCTTAAAAAGTGAATTGTTTATATTTCTCAACATAACCTGTATAATTTTCCCTCTCTCCATGGAAAGATGAAGAAGCTCTTCCTTCTCTCGTGTCAGCAAAAGTATTTTATTCTGGGATTCTGTTTCCTCGTGATTTCTCACTTCTGTGGCTTCTTTCTGCTTCTTCACAGCAACTAAACAAAGGGGCAAGATATCTGATTTAGGAAGGAATTAATATTTAGTCACATTTCCAACCTAGCATCTAGATAGCAAGTACAAATGCACTGTACTTGCTGATAATATATCAATGAAAATTAATATTTTAAGTATAAAAATAACATGTTGCTGGTTATAAAAATAACCAGCAACATTTAAATCAATTGCTCAATTTTTAATCATTTGCTCAGATCTTAATAAAATTACTTTAGATTGTTATCTAAAGTTATAACTTTGCTGTGAAATTTTAACTACGTGAACTATTACAAGTCTTTAAAATTAAGGAACTCCTAACCGACCAGACTGATTCCTGGGATGTCAGGACTTGCATATGAAGAAATACTGGATAGACTCTTGTACTCGCTAGAATTTAGAAGATTGAGAGGGGGGTCTTATAGAAACTTACAAAATTCTTAAGGAGTTGGACAGGCTAGATGCAGGAAGATTGTTCCCGATGTTGGGGAAGTCCAGAACAAGGGGTCACAGTTTAAGGATAAGGGGGAAGTCTTTTAGGACCGAGATGAGAAAAACATTTTTCACACAGAGAGTGGTGAATCTGTGGCATTCTCTGCCACAGAAGGTAGTTGAGGCCAGTTCATTGGCTATTTTTAAGAGGGAGTTAGATGTGGCCCTTGTGGCTAAAGGGATCAGGGGGTATGGAGAGAAGGCAGGTACAGGATACTGAGTTGGATGATCAGCCATGATCATATTGAATGGTGGTGCAGGCTCGAAGGGCCGAATGGCCTACTCCTGCACCTATTTCCTATGTTTCTAACCATGTGACAAAACCAATATTTTTAATTTACTAAGATTTAATTAATTTCAGAAATATTGTTTATAATCTTTCATTCGATTGGAAATTGCTAGTGCTACCAAAGTGGACCTTTATTTGAATACATACCATCATGCCTAGCCTCCGATTCTTTCAGTTTTACCTTCAGATGAAGCACTTCATCCTTATAAAGCTTTTCAGCGTTTGCTTGTTTTTCTAAAAACTCGCTCTCTTTTTGTCGTAGCTTCTGTGTTATTTGCCTGAAATAACGGAATAAACAAATATTAAAGTGAGAACTGGCAGAAACATTACATGGTGCCTGAAGTAAAGGGTCTGTCCCACTTTCACGACCTAATTCACCACCTTTTTTACTCGTGGACATTTTTCATCATGCTAGAAAAACGCCCCGACCTACTTGATGCCACGAGTACCTACGACTAGCATCACGGCTTCCTACGACCTACCTACGACCTTGTGACGACCATGCTGCGAGTATGAGTCAAGGGCAAACTCGGCAGAGGTCGTGAATTAGGTCGTGAAAGTGGGGGCATACACAAAATGCTGGAGTAACTCAGCGGGACAGGCAGCATCTCTGGAGAGAGGGAATGGGTGACATTTTGGGTCGAGACCCTTCTTCAGACTGATGTCAGGGGAGTGGGGGGACAGAGATAGAATGTAGTCGGAGACAGTAAGACTGGTGGGAGAACTGGGAAGGGGGAGGGGATGGAGACAGAGAGAAAGCGAGGGCTATTTAAGGAAAGCAACACTTGTAGATATGTGCAGTACGTCCATTCCCTGCTGATCATTATCAGCAATCATTAAATCATGATTCCAGGGATAGGGTGCCTGTGGGCAGAGGTATAATCCCTCTAGTGCTCACTGTTCTGAATGCTGACATTCATTGGAGACTGACCTTCATCCAAATCCACTTTGTCCAAATTAGGCTCCACATTTTCTCGTTGTCTTAGCCTTCATCATAATTGGGATTCAATCTGGCTTTAGAATCTGAACCACAGAATCATGTTTAATGGAGGTCACAAGATGGCGATAGCACTGTGTTGGGGTTATGGTTAGGGATGAAGACAAAAAAACTGCAGATGCTGGTTTACAGAAAGAGAAGCAAAGTGCTGGAGTAACTCAGCGGGTCACGCAGATTCTCTGGAGAACGTGAATCGGCAACATTTCAGGTTCCAGATGACACAAAGCTGGGTGGCAGTGTGAACAGTGAGGAGGATGCTATGAGAATGCAGGGTGACTTGGACAGGTTGGGTGAGTGGGCAGATGCATGGCAGATGAAGTTTAATGTGGAAAAATGTGAGGTTGTCCACTTTGGTATCAAAAACAGGAAGGCAAATTACTATCTAAATGGTGTCAAGTTGGGAAAAGGGGAAGTACAACGGGATCTGGGGGTCCTTGTACATCAGTCTATGAAAGTAAGCATGTAGGTACAGCAGACAGTGAAGAAAGCGAATGGCATGTTGGCCTTTATAACAAGAGGAGTAGAGTATATGAGCAAATAGGTCCTTCTGCAGCTGTACAGGGCCCTTGTGAGACCACACCTGGAGTATTGTGTGCATTTTTGGTTCCCAAAGGTTTACAAAGTTAATTCCCGGGATGGCGGGACTGTCATATGCTGAGAGAATGGAGCGGCTGGACTTGTACACTCTGGAGTTTAGAAGGATGAGAGGGAATATTATTGAAACATATAAGATTGTTAAGAGTTTGGACACGCTAGTGGCTGGAAACATGTTCCTGATATTGGGGGAGTCCAGAACCAGGGGCCACAGTTTAAGAATAAGGGGTAAGCCATTTAGAACGGAGACGAGGAAACACTTTTTCTCACAGAGAATGGTGAGTCTGTGGAATTCTCTGCCTCAGGTTCTCTGGATACTTTCAAGAGAGAGCTAGATAGGGCACTTAAAGATAGCTGAGTCAGGGGATATGGGGAGAAGGCAGGAACGGGGTACTGATTGTGGATGATCAGCCATGATCACATTGAATGGCGGTGCCGGCTCGAAGGGCCGAATGACCTACTCCTGCACCTATTGTCTATTGTTAGGACCCTTCTTCGGGCTGATTGTAATTAGGGGGAGAAATCTGACCCTCTGAATTACTCCAGTTATGGTTAGGAATTATGTTATACAATTTGGATCTAACAATATTACACTAACAAATTGAATACTTGTTTCGTTGAATTGTTCGCCATTTTGGATTGTAAATATGTAATTTGTGTTGCTTACTTGCAATCTTGTTCAAGCATGTCGCGTTGTTTCAGATATTCTCCTAATTCGCTGGACAGCTTCTTAATGTGATCTTCTTTCTCCTGCAGGGCTTTACTAAAGAGATTTTTGTTTTCTCTCTGAAGTTTTTCATTTTCTTCAATAAGCTCTGAATTCTGTCTCTTATATTCATCCTTAAATTTGATGATTTCTTGGTGATTGAATGCCAGATCCATGAAGCGTTCCTCCAGCCGGGCTGACAACTTCATTTCACCCTCTAGTTGTTGCCTCAAGTCCTCGCACTGGTTCTCCACCTCCTCGTTAATTGATTCCAAAGTTTGGCAGCGTCGGATGAAGTCATCAGCTCGCTGTTTCAGCACACAGATGAGCTGTGACTGCTCATCTATTCTAGATCGCAACAAGGCACCCTCTGTTTTATCTTCTTTGGACAATCCACGTAACTTCTCCAAAGTGACAGATAAAGAATCACTTTCCTAAACAATGCAAAGAAGCTCTGAATCAACTCGGCACCGAGATAGAACATACAACAATAGAGCAGTAAAGCACAGGAACAGGCCCTTTGGCCTACTATATCCATGCTGAAATCAATCAAAGACTTTATTGTCATTCAAAAATACTCTAATAAATGCAAGTCTGAACGAAATTCCGTTGCATCTGGCTCACCGTGCAACATAAAATAACAAAAGGATAAAATAGATAAAATAGTTAATTTTTTCTATTACATGGAATTCAAGAGTCTGATGGCTCGGGGGAAGAACTGTTGCAAAACCTGGCCGTTCTGCTCCTTTTACTACGATACCTTTTGCCCGAGGGCAGCAGAGTGAACAGTCCATGATGGAGATATGTGGGGTCTTTTATAATACTGTTGGCCTTGGACAAGCAACGTTTGCACGCAATGTCCCCGATTGAAGGAAGAGAAGTCCCGATGATTTTTTTCAGCCGTCCTCACCACTCTCTGCACGGACTTCCAGTCGGAGGCTTTGCAGTCCCCAAACCATATGATGCCACGTTAAACTAATCTTCTCTGCCAACACATGATCCAGATTCAGATTAGGGACAGTTTCTCCCCAGCTGTTATCAGGCACCGAAATCATCCTACCAACAACTAGAGAGCAGTCCTGATCTACCATCTGCCTCATTGGAGACCCTCGGATAATCTTTGATTGGACTTTACTCTCTTTATCTTGCACTAAACATTATTCCCTTCATTATGTATCTGTACACTTGGATGGCTCGATTATAATCATGTATTGTCTTTCCGCTGACTGATTAGCATGCAAACTAAACTCAAGTCCATACCCCTCCATTCCCCACATTTCCATGTGCCTTTTAAACGCAATTATCGTATCTTCCTCCACCACCACCCCTGGCCTGGGTTTTCTGATCATTATGGACACACTGTTCAGGTTAAGTTACCTATGTGAGTCCAGTGTCTCAGGTTAGTGCTCTGAATTCAGTGATCATTTCTTTCAGCTTCACTGAGCATTATGAGCATGATACCTCGGGTTAGACCCTGAATTAAGGATCATTGTGAACATATTGATCTGCAGGGGGCTGGCTTTTATGATCGCTGCATGCACGATCATTGCATTCTCCCCATTCAAAGGTTATGGGGTGTAGGCAGGAGAATAGGGTTGGGAGGGAAAGATAAATCAGCCATGATTGAATGGTGGAGTAGACTTGATGGGCCGAATGGCCTAATTCTGCTCCTATGACTTGTGTCAGGTTAGAGCGCCAAGCTGTGAACAGTGTGAAGGCATGATCTCGGGAGCAGACACCATAGTGAGCATGCTGTTTCGTATTTGGGCTCCAAGTGAAGCAATAATGGCTTGCAATTCAAGCCCAGTTCAGCGATCAGAATGAACACGCTGTCTCATGTCACTGGTTTGAGTCCGCTGCAGATAGTGTTACACACTGGCATTGTGAGCCCAGTGCCTACGGGTTGGTGCCCTGGCATAGGTTGGCGCGGTGAGCCAGGATCCATGCCAGGACGCGGTGACCACTCCCCCTTCACTGACACTGACAGGCTGGGCCTGAGAACCCTGAGATTCTTGAACCCTGAGGACCCTAGTCCCGGACCCTGAGGTCCCAATCCCTGACCCTTAAGGATCCTGAGATTATTGACTCCTGAGGTCCCTGACCCCCAAGGACCCTGTTCCTGACTCCTGATGACCTTGACCCCAGTTCCTGATGTCCCTGACCCGAGGACCTTGACCTCAGTCCCTGAAGATCCTGACCCCAGTTCCTGATGTACCTAGACCCTGCGGTCCCTCACCCCCAAGGACCCTGTCCCTGACCCCAGTCCCTGATGTCCCTGACCTCTAAGGACCCTGTTCCCGACTCCTGATGACCTTGACCCCAGTTCCTAATGTCCCTGACTCCTGAGCACCCTGACCTCAGTCCCTGACTCCTGAAGTCCCTGACCCTGTCCTTGATGTCCCTGAATCCTGAAGACTCTGACCTCAGTTCCTAATGTCGCTGACCCCTGAGCACCCTGACCTTAGTCCCTGTCCCCTGAAGATCCTGACCCCAGTCCCTGATGTCCCTAGACCCTGAGGTCCCTGACCATGACCCCAGTCCCTGATGTCCCTAGACCCTGAGGTCCCTGACCCCCAAGGACCCTGTCCCTGACCCCAGTCCCTGACCTCTAAGGACCCTATTCCTGACTCCTGATGACCTTGACCTCAGTTCCTAATGTCGCTGACCCCTGAGCACCCTGACCTCAGTCCCTGTCCCCTGAAGATCCTGACCCCAGTCCCTGATGTCCCTAGACCCTGAGGTCCCTGACCATGACCCCAGTCTCTGACCCCAGTCCCTGATGCCCCTAGACCCTGAGGTCCCTGACCATGACCCCAGTCCCTGACCCCAGTCCCTGATGCCCCTAGACCCCGAGGTCCCTGACCATGACCCCAGTCTCTGACCCCAGTCCCTGATGCCCCTAGACCCCGAGGTCCCTGACCATGACCCCAGTCCCTGATGTCCCTAGACCCTGAGGTCCCTGACCATGACCCCAGTCCCTGACCCCAGTCCCTGATGCCCCTAGACCCCGAGGTCCCTGACCATGACCCCAGTCCATGACCCCAGTCCCTGATGCCCCTAGACCCTGAGGTCCCTGACCATGACCCCAGTCACTGATTTCCCTGACCCCAGTCCCTGATGCCCCTAGACCCTGAGGTCCCTGACCATGACCCCAGTCTCTGACCCCAGTCCCTGATGCCCCTAGACCCCGAGGTCCCTGACCATGACCCCAGTCACTGAGTTCCTTGACCCCCAGCCTCTGATGTCCCTGCCACAGTCCGTGACCCCGTTCCGTGCCCAGTTCTGAGGCCCCTGACCCCCTGGGCCCGGGCTGTGGCGGCCCTGAGCCGCCCCTCACCTGCCGGCCGTGCTCCACCATCTGCCGCGGGGCCCGCTCCCGCCGCTCCATGGCCGCCGCCGCCGCCGCCGCCCGTTGCCAGGGGCGACCGAGAGGGTGAGGGAGCGACGGCGGCTCCGGCGCCAACGCCCCCGCCCCGCCCCGCGGCGGGCAGCCACTGGGGGCAAGAGGGAGTAGGGGAGAGGGAAAGATGGAGGAGGGAGAGAGGGAGAGGGGGAGGAGGAGAGAGAGGGAAGGAAGGAGAGAGAGGAGGAGGAGAGAGGGGAGAGGAGGGAAGGAGGGGAAGGAGGGAGAGAGAGGGAAGGAGGAGAGAGAGGGAAGGAGGAGGAGAGAGAGAGGAGGAGAGAGAGAGGGAAGGAGGAGAGAGGGAAGGAAGAGGAGAGAGAGAGGGAAGGAGAGAGAGAGAGGGAAGGAGGAGAGAGAGGGAAGGAGGAGAGAGAGGGAAGGAAAGGAGGAGAGAGAGAGGAAGGAGGAGAGAGGGAAGGAGGGAGAGGGAAGGAGGGAGAGAGAGGGAAGGAGGAGAGAGAGGGAAGGAAGAGGAGGAGAGAGAGAGGGAAGGAGGAGAGAGGGAAGGAGAGAGGAAGGAGGGAGAGAGAGGGAAGGAGGGAGGAGAGAGAGGGAAGGAAAGGAGGAGAGAGAGGAAGGAGGGAGAGAGAGGGAAGGAGGAGAGAGGAGGGAAGGAGGAGAGAGAAGGGAAGGAGAAGGAGGAGAGAGAGGGGAAGGAGGAGAGAGGGAAGAGGAGGAGAGGAAGGAGAGAGAGGGAAGGAGGAGAGAGAAGGAGAGGAGAGAGGGAAGGAGAGAGGAGGAGGAGAGAGAGGGAAGGAGGAGAGAGGGAGGAGAGAGGGAAGGAGGAGAGAGGGAAGAGGGAGGAGAGAGGAAGAGAGAGGGAAGGAGGGAGAGAGAGGGAAGGAGGAGAGAGAGAAAGGAGGAGAGAGAGGAAGGAGAGAGGGAAGGAGGAGAGTGGAGGAGAGAGGAAGGGGAGAGAGGGGAAGGAGGAGAGAGAGGAAGGAGGAGGAGAGAGAGAGGAAGGAGAGAGGGAGGAGAGAGAGGAAGGAGGGAGAGAGAGGGAAGGAGGAGAGAGAGGGAAGGAGGGAGAGAGAGAGAGAGGAGGGAGAGAGGGAAGGAGGGGAGAGAGGGAAGGAGGAGAGAGAGGAGAGGGAAGGAGAGGGAAGGAGAGAGAGAGGGAGAGAGAGAGGGAAGGAGAGAGGGAGAGGGAGGAGGAGAGAGGGAGGAGGAGAGAGAGAGGGGAAGGAGGGAGAGAGAGGGAAGGAGGAGGAGAGGGGAAGGAGGGAGAGAGGAGGGAGGAGGGGAGAGAGGAGGATGGAGGAGGAGGGAGGGGAGGGGGAAGGGGAGAGGGAAGGAGGGAGAGGGAAGGAGGGATGGAGGAGGAGAGGGAAGGAGGGAGGAGAGAGGGAAGGATGCGGGAGAGAGGGAAGGATGGGGGAAAGGGGGAAGGATGGAGGAGTGATGGAGGGAGGAGAAGAATTGTGAGGGGAAGGGAAGGAGAGGGAGAGAGCGAGAGAAGAGAGAGGTAGAGAGGGAGGAGGCTTCTGCAACACCTCTAGACCGGTAGACAAGCACACCTCCAAGCCGGTAGATCAAGACCAGTGAGTGTGTAGGAAGAAACTGCAGTTACTGGTTTACACCAAAGACAGGCACAAAGTGCTGGAGTAACGCAGCAGGTCAGGCAGCATCTCTGGGGAACATGGGTAGGTGATGTTTCGGTCGGGAGTGTGGTGTGAGTGGTGGTGTCATGGCAATGAGGAGGGGTGGGGAGAGGCTGGGCCTGCACTCAGAGGCCCGACCTCCACTCACTTGGCCATTATTTACTTCTCAAGAAATAATTTATATTATTTTCCACGTTACAATTAGCCTCCGGCAAGTGTACCGAATCTTGTCATCGACATTTTTCAATTGTGTCTTTCAGGTCACACTGACCATGCACATTGGGTACTCCAATTCTTTATAAGGTTGTGAGCATAATAACCAGACAAGACCAGGCAGCGAGAGGTTGGCCCCTGAGTCACAATGTGGTCCAGAACTCTATACATGCCTCTACTTGCTTTTGCTTCTGAGGGGAGGTGAAGTCTATATGTGTGACCTTGTTGATATATAGTTTATACCTGAGTTGGCCTAAGTGTTCTGTAGTTTGTTTACCTAAACCAATAACACATATTCTATCTTTTCAAATACTTATAGTCAATATATTGTTTTAGTTTCGTTGCCTTTTAATTGCAGCCCAAGAATAAACTGCATGTTTGACAGGGAGTTTCCATGAAGTCCCTGCCCCCTCGGCAAATTTTGTGTTACCTTTGCCATCTAGAGCCATCCACAACATCCAGCAACGTTTCATGAGGTAAAGTGCAGAACTAGATGTGGTAAGGGATCTGGCATTGCAATTTGGGATGTTTGTGCCACATTTGCTGCTATATTGACATGAATGTGATTTATATAATGGCGGTGCAGTTACAGAAATGGACTGCGCTGCCAGAGGAGGTATTTCAGGCAGGTACTATAACAACATTGAAAGGACATTTGGACAGGCACATGGATAGGAAACGTTCAGAGGGACATGGGCCTAACATGGGCAGGTGGGATTAGTGTAGATGGCGAATCTTAGCCGGCATGGGCAAGTTGGACCAAGCACCTGTTTCCATGCTGTATGACTCCTAGTCAGAGGGTGGTGAATCTGTGGAAATCATTGCCAGAAGGCAGTGGAGGAGAAGTCAATGGATATTTTTAAAGCAGAGAAGTGCAGGTAGCTCTAGTGTAGTAACAAGAGTAGTGGTATTGAATAGTAAGACAAATGAGAACTTACCAGTTTGAAGTTTGAACCTTATTTTATGAGGAGTTACGATGAGGGATTTTGTGAAGAACCCGCCAGCACGCATGCGCGACATTCTTCAAAACAGCGGTGTGAAATCACAGATAGCAGAACTGACTGGAGATAGTAAGATTAAGAGAAACCATATACCAGTTGACCTTATGATAGAGGGTTGGGAGCGGAGGGCACGAAATCCCTCATCGTAACTCCTCATAAAATAAGGATCAAACTTCAAACTGGTAAGTTCTCGTTTAATCTTACTATTTTACTTCGGAGTCACGTGAGTGACTTTGTGAAGATTTCAAAGCTCTGTGATTTCATGCACTGGACCATGCTCACACACTGCCTTAATAACTGATGGAGCAAGTGTGTTAACGTATTTCAGACTTGTAACAGAGCTGAAAAACAATAATGTATTAATACAAACAAAAAATCCCTGAGTTCGGGAACCGTTAACAGGTTTGTTATAAAACCGTTGAGACGCGGCTCCATTAGCCAAACCCACTGTTGTGAGGACATGGTCCATGGGTACCTCCATGGTCCTCGCAGCTGATGTGGACGCAGCCCCGGTAGAATGAGATTTGAATATCAGTGTCAACCCCTGCTGCATCCAACACCACCCTGAGCTACCTGGAAATTCTGAACAGTTACCCTGTGATGTGGGCTTTAAAAACTGACGAATGGACCTGTTCCCATTCTCCTTATATTTTGTGACATTAATATAATGTCGGAGATAAGTGGCTATACAGAGGCGGACATCAATGGGATATGCATGGAATTCCAATTTAAGACCGGTTGTACCAAGTCTATGGTGTTTAAGTAATTCATCAATGAAAAAGGTTAGCTTGGTAGGAGTCAAGACCATCCTGTCCAGTTTAGTTTGTGGAGGGATTGGACCAGCTGAGCTGTATAAGTGCCATTAGCATCACCACTTTGTAGGTGAGTTTGGCCAGTGGGAGTTCCGAAACTGGTGACCAAACTCCTGAGTAGGGACAACACTACCCCAATATCACGGGTCATATTGTATCGTGGTCTACGAGGGTAAGAATTGAAATACCCCTCATGAGTTTTGACACCAACTGATGGGATCCTACTCCAATAGTGAGGTAGGATGACAATGCGCTTCTGGCACTATTGATGGCACTATAGCTGAGGCCCTCATCATAGTGAAGGTCCGCGAGGAATTCCAGCACATCTGTGATGGTGGCAGAGTCGTAGGTGATATTAGTCCTGGAACAGAAGGCCTTCCATTTCCTTACATGGGTAAGGTACTGCTCCCTCGTGGACTCTGCACAATGCCGTGACGATATCCATGGTCCTGTTCAACAGCCCGAATTCCAGCAAAGGTCTCTTCAGAACCTGCAAGCCAACAGGTTCAGATGACCATGGTATGGATGATTCTCCCCTGATTTGGGATGTATCAGTAGGTTCGGGCATTTAGGACCCTGCACCCATGGTTTCTTTACCATGTCGAGGACCACCGGGAACCATGGCTGTGTGGGGCAGATGGGTATAATCAGAATCCCTGATGCAGAATCTAGCCGGATTACCGCAATACCTGACTGATGAGGCAGAAAGGGGGAAATGCATAGAATTTTTTGAATTTTCCCTGTGCCCTTATCCCAGGGCTGATGTTTCCCCACATGGGTGTGTTCACGGTATGGACGTTCAGCGACACGCAATTGTCCGGGCCATGTATTTGCTTGTGGTCTCCGAAATTACCTGTTCCTGTAATTGGTGTGTTGTCAGATAGTTTATGCTTGCTGCTAGCCTTGGCTGAAGAGGTTGCCCTTTCTGGGATGGTTGAGCAAACTTAGACACCATTCCCAGAAGTTCCCCTTCTTGCATCCCTTGCAACTGTAGGTCTTTAGCCAACCCCTCTTCGAAGTTAGCCAGTGCCTGACTTCTGGCGCTCCCTACTGAGGAGGGAGAGATGTTGGACAGCCCTGTCATGGGCCCTGCCGTTGATGTTCTGGATCCTAGGGACGCACGCTCCTGATGGAGTAGGTCCCTTTCGAGCAGCTGCTCGACCATGCGCTCCATTCGAGCTATGCGACCGCCGCCGCTCTCTGCGGACGGCAAGTCGTCTTCCCCAGATTCTGATGAACAAATGGGTCCTCTACCGACAGTCCGCACCTCGTCGAGGTGATATCTATGGGACTGAGATAGGTAGTCGGTGTCAGCCGCTCCTACGGGGTTACACGACTCCCGCGCGGATTTGCCGCTTGTCCGCGGTCTTCCGGACTGAAGCGGTGGAGAGCTGGTGCCAGCTGCTCCTGCGGGGCTACACAACCTCCTGTTGGTTTTTCCGCCTGTCTATTGCGACTGCGATGGTGAGGAGTCGGTGCCAGCCGCTCCAGCGGGGCTACACGACATCCGCGCGGGCTTGCCGCCAGTCCCGTGTCTTCGGGACTGATGCGACGCAAAGTCGGTGCCAGCCTCTCCTGCGGGGCTACTCGACTTGTGTTTAGTTTTGCCACCGGTCCGCAATCTAGCGGACTGAAGCGGTGGTGAGTCGGTGCCAGCCGCTCCAACGGGGCTACACGACTTTTGTGTGGTTTTACCACTGGTCCGCCCTCTTGCTAACTAATGTGGTGGTGAGTCGGGGTGTCCCTTAACCTGGCCCCGTCTTCCGCACTTTTTTGCCGCTGGTCTGTTTTCATACAGACTGAAGCGGTGGGGAGTCGGGGTCTTAGCTACCCTGATCCGGCGCAGTCCTACCGCCAGTATGCAGCTCCCTGGACTTCTGCGGTGGAGAGTCGGGTCCCGACTGTGCGGGGCTCCCCGACTTCTGCACTGTCTTCCCGGCCTGAGGTACGGGTGCTGCCGGAAATCCGGTTCATCCCCGGGAATGTTGGCCGCCGACCTTGCTCCGAAGTCCCGCGGTCTTTAATGGCATGCTTGAAGTAGCCTTCTTACTGCTCGTTTCCTGCATTACGAAGTTTCTGTAAGGGATTTAAACACAAACAGAAACCAACCAACTCATGGTTAGTACAACTTACCTGTTGGTCATATTTCCGTCAGGTTTGGCCCCTGGTGGAGCAGCGCTCCCCCCCCCCCCCCCAGCCAGACGTTGCGTAATGTGATTCCCTCCTTCAGAGTCAGCCTAGGCCTGACTCCTTATGCTCCCCTGCGAAGAGGGTGAGCATTTGGCAGCCCTGTAAAGGGTGCTGCCATGGGTCTGCTCGGAGACCCATGGTGACCACACTCCTGCTGGAGTGTGCCATGTTGGAGGTAGTGCTCCCCACCTGCTCATTCACTACAGTGTGTTCAGACATTCAGTATGTTCAGTTTATTCACAGCTCAGACAGAGTTGTGACCTCTCCCTCCCCCATCATGCAGAGACTGAGCCACACCCACAATTCCGGGTTTTATAACCCCTCCCCCTCCCACCAGTAAAGGTGTGGCCTTCATGACAGGAGAGAGATTCTCAACATTTTTTAAACATTAATAACACTTTTATTTTTAATTGATGGGAAGAATCCTCTGCACCTGCTGAGCGGAGGGGGACTGAGTCAGTGGTAGCATTTTATCTAAAATCAATATACAGTGCAAACAGGAAGTTGTCAAGTGCACCCAAGCCACCATTTGCAGTAGTGACTTATCACTTCAAGCCAAAGCCCCCAAGCCACCATGTGCAGTGGTGCCTTTTAACTTCAAGCCAAAGCACCCAAACAAACATTTGCAGGCAGTGCCTTTTTACTTCAAACCAACCATATTTTCATTTTCAAACCACATTCAGGGCACTCACAGTTGAGTAGACATGTGTTCAGTGCTATTCAGAGCTCAGATACGTGACCCTCTGGTTCCTCCATCTTGCAGAGACTGAGTGAGGCACACCACATCCTGGTTTTATAGACCCTCCCCCTCCCTCCAGCAGGGGCAGCAGAGAGAATGGGGAATTTGTTAAAAACATGAATATATCTCTGATTTTTTCATAGATTGGAAAACTCCTCTGGTCCAGGGAGGCGGAGGGGGGGGCTCTTGCCAAAAATGACGGCCGTAGGTGGCGCCGTTCTCTCGGAAATCACAGCACAGCGAGCCAAAACCGGTCAAGATTAGACTTTTAGTAATATAGATGCATTGAGAGTAACAAATAAGGGAATTCATGCTGAAATTTTATAAGTATCTGGAATATTGTGCTCAATTCAGATCACTACAGTACAAGAAGAATATGAAGGTTTTTGAGAAGGTCCAGACAAAACTGGGAATTGCTTTTAGTCATAGTCATACAGCGTGGAACAGGTCCTTTGGCTAACTTGCCCTGTTGACCAACATGCCCTGTCGTCCAACATGCCCCGTCTACGCACCTGCCTGCCTTTGGCCCATATCCCTCTAAACATGTCCTATCCATGTGCATATGTAAATTCCCCTTGAATGTTGTGATAGTACCTGCCTCACCCACTTCCTCTGGCAGTTTATTCCATATATCCACCATCCTTTGTGTGAAAATGTTATCCCTCAGGTTAATTTTAAATCTTTCCCCCTTCACCTTAAACCTATGTCCTCTGGTTCTCAATTCCCCTAATTTTGGAAAAAAATAACTGTCCGTTTACCTAAAGATAGACACAAATTGCTGGAGAAAATTAGCAGGGCAGGCAGCATCTCTGGAGAGAATGAATGGGTGATGTTTCGGGGGAGTCCCTTCTTCAGACTGAGAGGCGAAAGGAAATGAGAGATATAGATGGCGATATAGAACAAAGAAATGAAAGATATGAAAAAAGTAACGATGATCAAGGAGGTGGTCCATTGTTGGCTGTTGGCTAGGTGATACACAGACAATGAAACTCACCAGGGAGGGTCTCGACCCGAAACATCACCCATTCTTTCTCTCCAGAGATGCTGCCTGTCTCGCTGAGTTATTCCAGTATTTTGGGTCTATCTTCGGTGTAGACCAGCATCTGCAGTTCCTTCCTACACTGTTTTTACCTGCTCTATTCATCTGGTGATTTTGTACATCTCTTGTGATAAGGGTTGAAGGTACAATAATAAATGGAGAGTCTGGGGCTGTTTAGTTTGGATAAGAGAAGGTTGAAGAGAGGTTTGATAAAAGTGAGGTCAAGGGAGAGTGGACCGTGGGAGAGTGCTCTCTCTGGCAGAGAAATTGAGGACCAGAGGTCACAGGTGTAAAATAAAGTGGAAGCAAGTTAATCTTGGTTCAAGGAATTTTTTTTTTTGAAACCTGGAATGCGCAGCTTGCAGATAGACACAAAATGCTGGAGTAACTCAGGGGGACAGGCAGCATCTCTGAATGGTGAAGGTAGATTTCTGTTTGTCTTCCAGCGCATGGGTAAAATATGTGCTCAAAACCTTGCACGGATACGCAGAAAATGCTGGTGGGGGAACCTCACCTGTCCGGGTGGTGAGCTAATGTAAATGTAATGGGCCGAGCTGTATCTTTTTCCGTACGGTAATTCTGTGACTGTTCATAAAGAGCATAATGCTTTTAGTTCTATTTAAAAATCAGTTAAAGCCAAGTAAATGTTATTAACAGATCAATAGAAACATTGTTTTAAGAAACAGGAAGATAGGTAGGTGGATACGAACATTTTTGAGGATATGGGCCAAGCGGGAGCAGGTGGGACTAGTGTAGATGGGGCATGCAGGTCGACGTTGGCAAGTTGGGCCGAAGGGCTTGTTTCCATGCTGTATGACTTTATTAAGCTCTATGACCTTATTTATGTTTGTATAAATCATGGCTTTGATTTTCAGTTGGCTTTACAATGAGATGGCTACATAATATTTCAAATTGGAAATTTGTCCGCTAGTTCATAACATTGCACCATTAAAAATAGCTGCAAGTAGTTTCAGGGCAGTAAGCAAGGAAGTTGTATAACCTCTGAAGCAGACCACGGAATAAAAAAACATGGATCAGAAATTTAAAAAGTGGATAAATTGTTCCTGGTTATTAGAAACTGTAGAAATACTGCCCCCATTTCTATAAAATGTTGATACAGAAATTATTTACGTGATACTCACTGACCTAACTGCGAGGAACAACATTGCACAGTAGGTGAGCAGTCCAGGTGAGTGCAGAACAAATGTTACCACACTGTATTAAATTTACCAACTCGCAAGTCTCTCAAACTGCATTCAAGTAATGTTCTTGGCCACACCTCACATATTGGTACTATAGATCCTGGCATGATTTGGCTTGTCACTTCTTTTATTTATTGCGTGAAAGGTCCCGACTCTTTACTCTTCACAGCACATACCTCATTCTTAACTGTCAGTGTCCATGAGCTTATCAGTTTAAAAAAAAGAGCAGAGTTTACATAACACAGAGCAGTTACTAATGCAGCCTTTAAAACTAGGTAGCAATCATCTGTGGACAATTTGGAGCACAGTTCTTGTTCTATACATTACTACTTAACCTTGTTCATTTCACTGGCAGAGATGCCTGCTGAGGACCATTGTTCAAGGCAAAACTATCCATTATATGACCACAGGTTATATACAGTACTTGTAAATGTGTGTGTGATAGGTCTTTCATGAAACTGGTCTTTCATGAGGGTCCAATACAGAAACTGTATTGGACCCTCATTTTAAATCTCTCTTTTACTCTTGACATTACAATTGGTATAAAAAGCTAGATGGTGAAACATAATATGATCAGCAGAGAAAGCAAACGTGCCTGTGTGGCAGGTGATTGAAGGCTGATGCTTGAGACAGAGGCTAAGAACTGTCCTGGAGTGAGGTCTGGTGTGAGGATGTTACACAGACCCTCCATTCTTTATCAGGAGCATCATTCTCAGACCCTCTGACTCCTCTTTGGCTTTTGAAAGCCCTTTATCTGCGTACACCACTCATTTCAGTTGTGTGAACGGGGCATTAGTAACCCAGGAAGACTAGAGGGGGAATGGTTATAAGTTGACTGAAGGGTGATTTTCGCTGACGAGAAACAGGGAACTTGTTTTATTTGTTTAGTTTAGTTTATTATTGTCACGTGTACAGAGGTAAAGTGAAAAGCTTTTTTGCTGCGTGCTCAGTGAAAAGACTGCACATGATTACAAGCTTGCCATCCACTGTGCACAGATACAGGATAAGTGTAATAATGTTTAGTGCAAGTCCAATTAAAGATAGTTCAAAGGTCTCCACTGAGGTAGTTGAGAGGTCAGGACAGCACTCTAGCCGGTGAGAGGACGGTTCACTTGCCTGATAACAGCTAGGAAGAAAATGTCCCTGAATCTGGAGGTGTGTGTTTTCAAACTTCTGTACCCCTTGCTTAATGGGAGAGAGGAGATGAGAGAGTGAACAGGGTGAGAGTGGTCCTTGATTATGCTGCTGGCCTTGCTGAGGCAGCGTGCAGTACAGATGGAGTCAATGGTGGCTTATATATTGTCGCTCCAGCAAGAATAAACTTGATGTAGCAACTGCGTTAGTAAATAATAAACCAAAACAATTACAATTATTCTTTGCTGACTTACAAAATAAATATGCCAGTTTCGTTCAGAGAGAATGCCGTCATTTCTTCTTGGGATCTATCTTTATTAAAATACATACAATAAATATTGCAATACAGTGAGGTCGGCTTTTAGTTATTGTCAGGGATGTTATAATATTTCGGGAGTCAAAAGCAAATACATTAAGGGCATAGGATTATGGTGAGAGGGGAAAGATTTAACGGGAACCTGAGGGGTAACTTTTACACAGAGGGTGGTGGGTGTATGGAACGGGCTGCCAAAGGAAGTGGGCAAGGCATGTAGAAGATTAACATTTAAAAGATATTTTGACAGGCACTTGGATAGGAAATATTTGGTGGGATATGGGTGAAACACAGGCAAGTGGGGTGAGCTTAGATGGGGCATCTTAGTCGCTTGCCCCATTTCCCTCTAAACCTATCCAATTAAGGTACCTGTCTAAATGTTTCTTAAACATTTTGATAGTATCTGCCTCAGCTACCTCCTCCGGCAGCTTGTTCCATATACCTACCACCCTTTGTGTAAAAAAGTTGCCCCTCGGGTTCCTAGTAAATCCCCCCTGTACCTAATTGTACTGCTGCTGGCAAATTAATTTCACTGCACCTTCGGGTGTAGATGACGAATAAAATTGACTATAGACTCACCTTAAACCTATGCCCTATTGGTTCTTAATTCCCCTTCTCTGGGTAAAGGACTCCGTGTATTTCCCCGATCTATTCCTCTCATGATCTTATACAACTATAAGATCACCCCTCGTCCTTCTGTGCTCCAAGGAATAAAGTCCTAGCTTGCTCACCCTCCCTATAGCTCAGGCCCTCAAGTCCTGGCAACATCCTCGTAAATCTCCTCCGCACCTTTTCCCAGTTAACAACATCTTTCCTATCTCAGAGTGACCAAAACTGAACACAATAGTCTGAATGTGGCCTCGCCAATGTTTTGTACAAATTTAACATGAACACCCAACTTCTATACTCAGTACTCTGGCTCATGAAGGCCAACATGCCGAGAGCCTTCTTGACTACCTTAGTTAGCTGTGACACTGCGCATTTTGAGATCCTTGTGCTCTGCAACACTCCCGAGAGCCCTGTGAAAGTGCTGCCCAAAGATCATAGAGGGCTCTAGTATCTTTGGTGCCACCCTGTTCTGACTTCCAAAAATGCAACACGTTGCACTTCTCTATCTTAGACTCCATTAACCATTCCTCAGCCCACCTGCCCAATACATATTTTATATTATATGTGTAGTGCTCAAACATTCTAGATTATACAATTGTTTCCCCCAATTTTTATTTCCACAGTAACTCAAGTATTGCTATATTTGTGCTTCAATGTTTGAGGACTTTTAACTCTAGGGGCTCCCTGTCCCAAAAGATTTCCCTATCCGGATATCTTCTCACCCCCCTTTAAACAATCAAGGCACTTATGACTGGTTATTCTGTTTACTCCCTTGAAAAAGGTTATCTCCTTTCTTATAAGGACGTGATAAAAATATTTCTTGGAAACTATGTTTTGCTTAAGTTGCTCTGAGTAAAAAAAACATATCAGGCTATCCGACAAATGACCCCTGCACTGTTAAGGAAGGGGCATGTTGCGGGGGACCATGGTGCTATTGTGACCACGATGACTAACAGGAACTACCAATTTGCTCAGCTTCATTTTATAATTGGATTTGAGGTCTTCGTCTTCAATCATTCTTTTCCTCAGACGGCCAAAGGCTCTACATGTACATTGAAGATTCAACTGATTAGGAAGACACCATCATTCACCAGTACAAAAGAGCAAGGTGTATGGGGAAGCTACTCAGCCCATTGTGATAATTATTTTGGGTTAAAGAAAGAACTGCAGATGCTGGAGAATAACTCCCCTTGTCAGTGGACGGGTAATTTGAACCGTCATTGTAGAGTGACTGGACGTCCATGGTAAAGATGAGAGATGGGGGCCTGGAGAATGGAATGCACGGAGCCCGACGGAGAGTGTCAGGTGTCATGAACATAGGTGGGGAGGGATTTAACAAAGATAGGATGGCGTCAAGGTATGTGGAAATGTGTTCGGTGTGGATGGTCTGCCAGGGCAGTCGGTTTTGTGGATTTCATCGAGGCTCGGGGGGGGGGGGGGGGTAGCTCGACCGGGTATGGCTTTTTGTGTACCCGTGATAATTATTTTGTTCATTTACTCGATGGGCATACGCATACAATTTAATTTAACATTTCCTGGAAACATTGGATTTTTTTCTGGGGATCAATCCATGAAAACATTGTGCCATTTGTGGGAAACACAAGGTAGTGGTGAGAGGAAACACACTTCCACTGCTGCCCACAGTGCAGCTGCAAGTTCAATGGTCTGGTGAATCTGCTGTGGACCTCTGGATCCCAACATGCTGTTCACTCTCTCAACTAAAGGGGGCAACTAATCCCTCAAGCTGAGGGCACGCTTATTCAGGAACTATCTCGCAGAGTCGTACAGAATGGAAACAAGCCCAACTTGCCCACACTGACCAACATGCCCCATCAACACTAGTCCCACCTGTACACGTTCGCCCGTACCTGTCCAAATGTTATTTTAATTGAAAGACCTTGAAATGTATTTTGTTCGAAACAAAACAGACGCGGATTTGTTCTCTCGTGTCTGGGCCACGATTTATCCTAGAATGAACGTATGAACACCGTCAGATAATAGTCTCTGGCACCTTAATGTGAGGACGCCGGCGGTCCCAGCTAACTATCCAATAATGACCACAATTCAAGTCAACGGTACCTGTGAAATACTTCGGCACACGCTAAGTTGCTACACGAATAGCAATCTCGCTTTCTAACTCGTGATAATAATGAGCATGAGCTTCACGGAGAAGCTCTGCTGGCTGGGAATGGTTGCAATAGAATAGACGAAGTTCAACGGTGCAAGTAAATGGTTTGATCCAGCCAAACTCAATTTCAGAAGCGAGGTAAAGTCGGGCAGGCTGTGAAGGAATGGCGAGAGCCGAGGCGGTGGTGGTGGATTCCTTGCCAGCCAACGCCGAGGAAAGATTTCTTCCAGCACTGTCCCGATCCGTCTGAAGAAGGGCCCCGACCCGAGACGCCGTCTGTCCACCCCCTCCACAGATGCTGCCTGGCCCGCTGAGTTACTCCAGCGCTTTGTGTTTCGCTCAGGATTCCAGCAGTACCTGCACATCCCGATCAATCCATTCCTTCTCCGACAGCTGAACTGTCTTCCTTGAATAACTGTATTGGATCGTTTCAGGAGTACTCGTAAATGATATGTCATTTAACCCCAAACGAAGGTCAAATGTAAACCTTGAAGCAATTCTAAACACAGTAAGAATACAAATCTCGACCGTTGTAGCACGAATGGACTGAAATGCGATTTACACCACATCTAAATTACATCGATCAGTTCTTTGCGCTTTACAAAAATAGTTTATTTAGAGAACTAATTCTGGGGGAAAAAACCCCCAGAAACAATCGGACGGGGTTTGTTTAATAGACAATAGGGGCAGGAGTAAGCCATTCGGCCCTTCGAGCCAGCACTGAGGTGTGAGAGGTGCACGCCGAAGACTGAAATGTAAAACCCAGAGTGCTGGAGTAACTCAGCGGGTCAGGCAGCATCTGTGGAGAACATGGATAGGTGGCGTTTCACAGAGTGCTGGAGTAACTCAGCGGGTCAGGCAGCATCTGTGGAGAACATGGATAGGTGACGTTTCACAGAGTGCTGGAGTAACTCAGCGGGTCAGGCAGCATCTCGGCATCCTTCTTGAGACTGATTGTCGGGCTGGGGTGGGGGGGGGGGGGGGGGGGGGGGGGGGGGGGGGGGAAGAGAAAGCTGGAAGAGAGGAGGGGCAGGACTTCAATGGCCTGTACGAGTACGCATCTTCAGGGATATTGATTTGTTCAGCTGCCTCGCAGCCCGTTCCACCTGAACCACATACTCCAGTCGGTTAGCTGCTTATGGCAGCGGGACCTGTTTGAAAACGCACACCTCCAGTTTCAGGGACAGTTTATTCCTCGCTGTTATCAGGCGACTGAACCATCCTCTCACCAACTAGAGAGAGGTCCCGACCTCCCCTCTACCTCATTGGAGACCCTCGAACTATATTTATTCGGGCTTTACTGGACATTATGTTACACTAAACGTTAGGGTTAGAGTTAGGGTTAGGGTTGAATGCAATCATGTATGGTCTCTCCGCTGACTGGATAGCACGCAACAACAACAAACTCACTGGAGCTCGGTATACGTGACAATAAGAAACTAAACTGCAGATGCTGGTTTAAACCGGTTTAAGATAGACACAAAACCCAGCGGGACAGGTGGCATCTCTGGAGAGAAGGAATGGGTGACGTTTCGGGTCGAGACCTTTCTTCAGACTGGAGAGAGGGGAGAGATTTAAGAGGGACCTCAGGGGTACCTTTTTCCTTCGTCACCCATCCTTCTCTCCAGAGATGCTCACCTGTCGCGCTGAGTTACCCCAGCTTTTTGTGTTTGTCTCCTGAGCTGTGGTATCTTAACAAACGTTTTAAGCATCAGATACTTTACTTTCCAACTCTCTTTGGTTCCAGGACAAACGATGGTTTTATTATTATGGTTATGTTTGCCATAATGACTACCTAGCATTACTGCTATTCATTTATTATATTATTGATTATTGTATCTGTATTGTTGCATTAACGCGCCTGAAAAGCTGCTGAAAGTAAGAATCGCATCGTTCCGTGGCCGGCACATATGACAATCAAACACTCTTGACGTGGATGTAAGAAGACAAGGATACGTGGAAGATAAGCGATGTTATGTATCGGTTGAACGCGTGTATAATAGTCGATACCACGATCAGCAGATGGAATGTAAAACCTAGAAGAATCGGGTTGATTGAAATTTACACCCATCATCTTTTGTCAACAGAAGATAGACACATAAAGCCGGAGTAACTCAGCGGGTCAGGCAGCATCTGTGGAGAACATGGATAGGTGACGTTTCACAGAGTGCTGGAGTTACTCAGCGGGTCAGGCAGCATCTGTGGAGAACACGGAGTGCTGGAGGTAACTCAGCGGGTCATAGGTGACGTTTCACAGAGTGCTGGAGTAACTCAGCGGGTCAGGCAGCATCTGTGGAGAACATGGATAGGTGACGTTTCACAGAGTGCTGGAGTAACTCAGCGGGTCAGGCAGCATCTGTGGAGAACACGGATAGGTGACGTTTCGGGTCGAGACGATTCTCCAGGGATGCTGCCTGGCCCGATGAGTAACTCCAGCAATGTTGTGTCTATCTTCGGTTTAAACCGGCATCTGCAGTCCCTTCCTACACAACTTTTATTAACATTTTAGCGAACGCAACGTAAATTGAAAGACCCTACGCTGGGAATCAATAGAACCGGTTCTTCCTGGCATATTGGTGGGTAATTTGCAAATGAATCATAACTATTTTTTAATCTTTAAGTGCATTGGACATAGGAGTAGGCCTTTCGGCCCTTCGTGCTCATTCTGTCATTCATTGGGATCTCGGCTATGATACCTTTGGACACAACGCGCTGGAGTAACTCAGCGGGTCAGGGAGCATTTGTCTGACCCGCTGGGTTACTCCAGCACTTTGTGTCCTTTTGTGGAAGGCAGCATCTGCGCTTCCTTGTTGATATTCCACCTCGACGCCTCTTCTCTGCGCATTCCCGCATCTTCACAGCCTGGGTTTGGGTTTCGACTTTATTGAAGTAAAAAGCCGAGCCTCTTCCCTAAAGCCACGACGGTCAGCTGATGTAGAACCGTGGAACCACAGATGCTGGTCTATACCAAAGGTAGACACAGAGTGTAGCAGTAACTCGGCCGCTCAGGCAGCTTCTCTGGAGAAGAAGGACAGGTGGCATTTCTGGTCGGGACCCGTCTTCAGACCTGAAACGTCACCCATCCTTTTTCACCATGGTTAGCTGGTTAGTTGATGGCTGGTTAGTAGTTTGGCGATGGTAAACCCTGCAAGCTGACTATTTCCGTACTCAAGGTATCTTTAACTCGAAGGATCTACCTCGTTAACGAATGTCCAAACCGAAGGCAGATTCCATTGATTCAACAACAAATACAACCGTACAAATCGATTAAACTCGAATAAGAGTGCTTATAAGTGGCCATACATGTGGCCCTGGCATCTAACGTCGGAGTGCACTCAGAATGGGGTTGCGAATTCGCCCCGCATTTAATTATCGTTTTAACTCCAAATAATGTTCAAACTTTCTGCTAAGGTAAGGATTCTGTGGAAGATATTGCCGATAGAGCATCTTCTAAGGGCACAGGGCAAGCCCATTCCATTAATTGCCAAGAGAATCTTCATTGCTGTCATTAATAATTAACGTTTCCACTAATCCAGTAACGTGGGCTTCTTCAACTGACATTAACTTTGTTCTCGGGCACCGTTTATTGTCCTGCTTTCATGTTAGTCTCTGCAATTCCACGACGGTGGCAATAAAAGGCATTAGAAATAACTGGATAATGGCATTTGGTTTAACTTTGCTTTCAAAATAAATCATTAACGTCAGTCCCACGGTAAGCACCTTCCGATGGAATTTAACCGCCGCCCGGCATTCTCTTGGCCAGACCTGTAGAACAGTACAGCACTAGAAACATAGAAACATAGAAAAATAGGTGCAGGAGTAGGCCATTTGGCCCTTCGAGCCAGCACCGCCATTCAATATGATCACAGCTGATCATCTCAAATCAGTACCCCGTCCCTGCTTGCTCCCCATATCGCCTGATTCCGTTAGCCCTAAGAGCTAAACCTAACTCTCCCTTGAAAACATCAAGTGAATTGGCCTCCACTGCCTTCTGTGGCAGAGAATTCCACAGATTCACAACTCTCTGGCTGAAGAAGTTTTTCCTCATCTCAGTCCTAAATGGCCGACCCCTTATACAATGTCTCTGCCGAACATGATGCCAAGACCAACTCTAATCTGCCTGCATGTAATTCACATTCCTTCATTCCCTGCATTTCCACGTGCCTATCTCAAAGTCTCTTAAACGCCTACTGACATCCTACGCTAACCGCGCCTCTCATAATGTTATATATATCCACCAGGTCTTCCCGTAATCTCCGGCGTTCTAGAGAAAACAATCCAAGTATCCTTCTGTCTACCTCCTATCCTCTAACTTCAAAGTGACTCTGCATAATGTAGTTTGTTGTAATGTATTGTATATCTTTATTATCATTTTTCCTGAGTACTTACATACCCAGAGGAAACCAAAAAACGTTGCTCAACCAGTGTCCACTCAGTGTGCGGTAAAAAATAAATAGAAATAAAAATAAAAATACATATATCATGAGTTCCAATCGGCAGCGGCACGACAATGGCTCTGCTTCAGTGTGTCCAGGTTGGTGGTTGGTGCGCGATACTTTGGCAGGGGGCAAAGTCCGTTTATCAATCTTATAGCCAGCGGGAAGAAGCTGAGGAGCATCCTGCTGGTCCCTCTTCCCAGATGGCAGGATGGAGAATATGTGATGCGATGGGTGGTAGGGGTCTTTGATGATGGAGATGGCTCTGCTGATACATCTCTTCCTGTATATGTCCAGCAGGAAAGGGAATGGGAGCACCAATAATCCTGCTGGCGGTCTTCACAATCCTGTCCAGTTGGTGCCGTTCGTAGGCCTTGCAGCTCCCGAACCAGGAAGTGATGCCGTAGGTTAATGTGCTCTCGACTGTCCCCCTATAAAAAGTTCGGTAGGTGTGCAGTGGGGAGACCTGCTTTCCGTAGTCTACGGAGAGGGTGTAGTCGCTGCTGGGCTCTCTTGACCAGTGCTGTGGTGTTGGTCGTGGACGTCAGGTCATCTGACAGGTGGAGTCCTAGGAACTCACACTGCTGACCCTTTCCACATCAGCTCCATCGATGTGCAGAGGTGTATGGCGTTGTTTTCCCGCCCTCCTGAAGTCAACCACCATCCCCTTCGTTTTTCCCACGTTGAGAATGAGGTTGTGGGATTTGCACCATCCTGTGAGCAGCTCCACCTCCATCCTGTACGCCGACTCATCATCGTCACTGATGAGACCCACCACTGTTGTGTCATCAGCGAACTTGTTGATGAAGTTGTTGTTGAGTCTAGCAGTACAGTCGTGTGTAAGCAGACTAAACAGCAGGGGGCTTAGGACACAGCCTTGGGGCGAGCCAGTGCTCACGGCTATGGTTTTTGATGTCCTACTGCCCACCCTGACTGTCTGCTGTCGTTGTGATAGAAAGTTCAGGACCCAGTTACATGTGCCAGCATCAACCCCCAATAACTCCAACTTCTCCACCAGCTGCTGCGGAATGATTGTGTTAAAAGCAGAGCTGAAGTCTATGAAGAGGATCCTGGCATAAGTATTTTACGTGAAGGAAGAGTGACAGTCAGCAAACAATATATATTGATATATGTATATATAGTATGAACATTGGTTTCTCTAACTTCAAGTAACGCCTGCATTCCCTCTCTCCCCATCCCTTCGCCACCCAAGCCGTACCAGCTTCAAAGTCCTCTTGTTGAGTCTCATTGCCTTTCCTCGTTTTTATCTCGGCCACAGCCAACAATGGCCGCATTTCTTTATAATTGTTACTTTTTTTGCATATATTTCATTCATTTGTTTAAATATCTCTCTATATCACCGTCTACATCTCTCGTTTCCCTTTCCCCTGACTCTCATTTATGTGTGTGTGTATATATATATATATTGTATGGTTATATGGCCACGGATCTGATCTGTATTTACGCCTACTATATTCTGCTGTGTTGCAGCAAGCAAGAATTCCCTTGTCCTATCTGGGACACGTGACAATAAACACTCTCTTGACTTGACTTGACTCAGTCTGAAGAAGGGTCTCGACCCGGAACGTCACCTATTTTTTGACCCTCCAGAGATGCTGTCTGACCCGCTGAGTTTCTCCAGCTTGTTGCGTCTATCTTCGGTTTAAACCAGCGTCCGCAGTTCCTTCCTCCACGCGATAAAGACCCCCCTGTGGGCCATTCACAATGCCTTGCCTCGGCCCAACTCGGCCGCTCACCACAATGATGTGCATGGACCGAGCTGCACAAGACATACACTGATAACGCCAGCTCCAAGATCCATCACACAGGTCGGCCACCGATATGGTAGCTTTTCCGTAGTTTACTTTGGAATGCCGTTTTTTTGCATCTCGGGTCCTTTCCATCGTTCTATAAATTAAACCATGAATGAGAATAGATAGATCCCGCCGATAGATTCCCACATCTGTATTTATTTTTCTGTATTTATTAATCTGTACTTATCTAAACATTGCTATCACTACGTACTGACACTAAACTGCATTTCGTTGTACCCATACCTGTATCTGTACAATGACATTAAATTTGAATTGAATTGAATTGAATTAAATTGAATTGAATAAGGCAGGCGGTAATGGTGCTAGTCAGTCGTTTGGGGGAATGCATCTTTGACACCGAAGATACACCAGATTCTTGTGTCTAACTCAGCGGGCCAGACAGTATCTCCGGAGAGAAGGAATAAATAGGTGACGTTTCGGGTCGGGACAGTTCTTCACACTATGAGAGTGAGAATCTTAAACAGTTCCATTGCCTGCACACTGGTCCGGACACACCCGCGCATCGCTTGTGCATGTGTTGGGCAGAGTTGCAAACGCAAGTTCCACCTCTCTTTGCCATTTGCTTTTTCATTACAATGTGAAACGTCTGTCGGCGCGATCCCTGGGCCGGCCCTTCCCGCGGTCTTCAGCGCTGGGATTATCCGCTCCGTCACTGGCTTCATAAAGAAACACAGCTGGCCACATTTGCTCAGCCCGGCTCTCGCTGTGAAACGGCGGGCAGGAATTCCATCAAGTCGGCAACCATAAAACGAAAGGGCAACAAAAGAAAGCAAAGATTCATCACAGTTTCAGAACCTTTTTGGGGGGCATGTTCCGAGGGGCGTTGGGAGGTAGGGGTGGGTCGGGCCGGGCGATGGGGAGGGAGGGAGGGGGGAGGTCAGCTGTGTGACGGGGAGGTGTCAGGAAGCTCATTGCATATGCTGATCCGGCCCTCGTGCTGTCAGCAGCGCCAGGACTTGACCCCGGTGCTGCTCTGTACCAACACCGAGCCGCCCCGAACATGCATAGCACACACGCCACTGGGAGAGGTGTAGCAGACCCCAACATGCGCAGCACACACCCCACTGGGAGAGGTACATCAGACCCCAACATGCACAGCACACACCCCACTGGGAGAGGTGTAGCAGACCCCAACATGCACAGCACACACCCCACTGGCCCACTGGGAGAGGTGTAGCAGACCCCAACATGCACAGCACACACCACACTGGGAGAGGTACATCAGACCCCAACATGCACAGCACACACCCAACTGGGAGAGGTGTAGCAACATGACCACACAACATGCACAGCACACACACACCTCACTGGGAGATGTACACAGACCCCAACATTCACAGGACCCCAACATGCACAGCACACACCCCACTGGGAGAGGTACATCAGACCCCAACATGCACAGCACACACCCCACTGGGAGAGGTACATCAGACCCCAACATGCACAGCACACACCCCACTGGCCCACTGGGAGAGGTGTAGCAGACCCCAACATGCGCAGCACACACCCCACTGGGAGAGGTGTGGCTGGGACACTCACCCCATTGCGAGAGGGACGGCAGCGTCGAACATGCATAGATACACCCCACTGCGAGAGGTACAACAGACCCAAGTTGTTTAATACTCAATATATTTGGTATTTAATATTTGTTTTGTACTATAGTGGTTGGTTTGTTGGTATTGTACATATTCTTCTTCTAATAATGTATTACATTTATTGTTGGAGAAAAAAAAGACACAAACCACACAGCCCAGTGCGAGAGGTACAGGGGACACAAGACACAAACCACACAGCCCAGTGCGAGAGGTACATAGAAACATTGAAAATTGGTGCAGGAGTAGGCCATTCGGCCCTTCGAGCCTGCACTGCCAACAAGGAGACACAAGACACACACCACACAACCCAGTGCGAGAGTTATAGAAGACACACGCCACGCGGCCCCTGGGACCAGCCAGGCCGACTAACCAATACCAACAGCCTTCGTAAACCCGCACAGTACATCTCCCTCTCAGACTAGACCAGACTAGACCAGACTAGACCAGACTAGACCAGACCAGACCAGACTAGACTAGAGTAGACTAGACTAGACTAGACCAGACTAGACTAGACTAGACCAGATTAGACTAGACCAGACTAGACTAGACTAGACTAGACTAGACTAGATTAGACTAGACCAGACTAGACTAGACTAGATTAGAACAGACCAGACGACTAGACTAGACCAGACCAGACTGGACCAGACTAGACTAGAGTAGATTAGACTAGACTAGACTAGACTAGACTAAACTAGACCAGACTAGACTAGATTAGACCAGACCAGACTAGACTAGACTAGACTAGACTAGACTAGACTAGACTAGACTAGACTAGACCAGACTAGACTAGAGTAGACTAGACTAGACTAGACCAGACTAGACTAGACTAGATTAGACTAAACTAGACCAGACTAGATTAGACCAGACCAGACTAGACCAGACTAGACTAGACTAGACCAGACCAGACCAGACCAGACTAGACTAGACCAGACTAGACTAGAGTAGAGTAGAGTAGAGTAGAGTAGAGTAGACTAGACTAGACTAGACCAGACTAGAGTAGAGTAGAGTAGAGTAGAGTAGAGTAGAGTAGACGAGACTAGACTGAAGTGTGAGGGGTTGTGCGGGCGGCCGGAGCGGCCACCGCCTGAGCACACACACGTGTGCTGCTGATAACGGTTTAGCAGGGAGCGCAGACGCTGGGCGGGTGCTCAGACAGCTAGCTCTGTGATATCCTGCATCGGGGCCCCAGCCCGCAGCGCAGCGCAGCGCACTCAGCAACCAGCGGGTTGCCTGCAAACGCAGAGTGCCCGCTCTCGAACACGCCTTTTCCCAGCTAGCATCAGGGGGGGAGAGGATAGTCGCGCTGCATGTACATCAAGCAGGTTGTCGAGTCTTACAAAGGGAGCCGGCCGGGGCCACGGCGGTGGGAGAACCCGGGACAGTGCTGAACATGGGCGGCCCGACACCCTCGCTCTTGCTGCTGCTGCTGCTGCTGCTGCTAACTTTGCTCAGAGTGCAATGCAACTCAAAAGGTAAGATGCAGGGGGCTACAACTGCCTGTGCTCCAAGGGGGGGAGAGACTGCTAGATTACCCTGTGCACTCCAAGTCCACAGACTAGGTGAGTCCGTGCCATTTACACTTCATATATATTTTGGGGAAAGACATCGTACGGAAACTGAAGCTGTGCCTTGCAGTTAGGGATGTTTTCCTTTGATTTGGAAGAGTTTTTAGAAGGCATTTGATTAATACGGGGTCAGGGGTTATGGGGAGCAGGCAGGAGGACGGGGTTGAGATGGAGAGTGAGATCAGCCACGATTGAAGGGCAGAGTCGACTTGATGGGGCCGAGTGCTCCGTTGACTTACGAATTTACTAACTTTAGTGAGTGGTTTAAGACATATATATATATATATATCAAAGTAGAAAGCGGGTGTCTGAAGAAGGGTTTCGGCCGCCTATCTCCTTCGCCCCATGGATGCTGCTGCACCCGCTGAGTTTCTCCAGCATTTTGTGTAGATCTGCATTATCCACACCCCGGTTAGGTGTAAATCTCCCATCTCTCGCGATTGAATCTCCTTGTGATGTGACATCTGCCCGCACGGCGAACCCGTTAACTGGAGCGCAGCGGATCATGAATGGGACGAGGTAATCTCAGATAGAAGCGGTTTACGGGGCCGGAGGAGTGTGTGTATGTGTGTGTGTGTGTGTGTATGTGTGTGTGTGTGTGTGTGTGTGTGTGTGTCTGAATGCCCGCTACCCGCCGCGGCTCGCAGTCCCCCCCCCCTCCTGTATGCCTGGCCATTCTGTAAGGAACAGCGCACATGTCGTACTTTCCCCTTTTCACAGTTTGGTCCATGCGTCAGCTGAGAGGTTTTAGTCCGTCTGCCCACTGTGTGTGACTGGGTAAAGCGACATCACCCCCCCCCCCCCCCCCCAACCCCCCACCACCACCCCCACCCACCCCCCCACCACCACCTCCTCCTCTGCAACAAAGCCCCAATCGGCCGCACATTTGAAATTCTTCTCGGGGATCTTTGAGAGAGTTGTCGAGTTGCTAGGGGAACGAGGGTGGGCATGTGACCAGCAGACTGCCAGAATCTGCTCATTGCTCTTGTGTTTGGAATCGGGCTTCTCAGATTCCTTCCTTGTCTCTCCCGTGCAGTCCCGAAGCACTCATCCCCCTACCCCCACCACAGCCGCCGTGAGCTCCAGTGAGGCTCTTTGTTGCCCAAGGGGGATGTGTTGGAAGTGGTCGGCTGCAGCGCTCCGTCCTGGGACCGCGCTCCTACTATTTTACTGTGCCGAGTTTAAAACTGTAATCTCTCTTCTCACTGTAATCTCCTTAGAGAGCAACGCGAGGAACCGGTGACCCCGCTCCAGCTCTTGAAAGCAGAAACGCCGTCTCGGAATAACTTTCTGCCAAAATCACTCGCGCATTATTCCTCCGTCTCCACACGCAGAATGTGTAACCCACTTTTAAATTTGCGACCAAGGGACGGACCACCGTTAGGATTTCAGTGGCTGGCTGACAAACTACCAGTTCCAAACTACCAGTTCCAGGGTTTTTTTTTCTGCTTAAGAAGGGGCCTCTAATCTCTAATCGGAGTGATTACTTGGTGTCCCATGGATGTTAAATGAACTGGTCTTAAAGCATATGTTAGGGGAGGGGGGGGGGGGGGGGGGGGGGGGACGCTGAGTCAGCAACATTTCATTGTGTGAGTTAGTCCTGTTATTTAACTCGGCATCTTTGAGATGATATGCAAGTATGCCATGTAAATAGGGTCCTGTATTGCAAATGTCACATACACTTTGTACATCTGGATCTGCCTGATGGGTGAACTGGCCTCTAGTGAGTTTCTGAATGATGTCGGAGTCACCACCCACACGATTGTGTTCAGTTTCATAGCCCAGTGTACGGCGGTTACACTTCCAACCCGGCTTCTTGAAATCTGCACTTTTTCAGACTATTCAAACGAGGAGCCTATATGACAGACACTGACACTTATACCCATACAAGTAACGGGACCAGAAATGTACATTTATACAACTAAGACCAATAGATGCCATGCAAATGTATATGTACAAAAAAAACATCAGCGTTTTCAATGATACACACAAAATGTTCGAGTAACTCAGCGGGTCAAGCAGCATCTCTGGAGAAAAGGAATAGGTGAGGCTTCGGGTCAGAACCCTTCTTCGGGTTCCGACCGTAAAGCCACCCATTCCTTCTCGCCACGGATGCTGCCTGATCCGCTGAGTTACTCCAGCACATTCTGCCTTATCCTCGCTCTAAACCTCCTTACACGGCTTTTTCAATGTTTTGGCTCCGGACCCTCCTTCAAAAGAAGGGTCCGAAGAAGGGTGTACCAATGAACTGCAGATTCTGGTTTTATCCGAAGATAGACACAAAATGCTGGAGCAACTCAGCGGGTCAGGCAGCATCTCTGTAGAGAAGGGATGGTTGACGTTTCGGAGCGTGACTGAAGGAGGGTCTAGACCCGAAACATCACCCATCCCTTCTCTCCACAGGGTCTGCCTGTCCCGCTGAGTTACTCCAGCGTTTTGTGTCTATCTTTGGTCTGAAGAAGGGCCCTGACCCGAAATGTTTATGAACCTGTCCAAGCATCTTATTGGTATGGTACCTGGTGTCGGAGGTTATGGGGAGAAGGGAGGAGAATGTGGTTAGGAGGTAGAGATAGATCAGCCATGATTGAATGGCAGAGTAGACTTGATGGGCCGAATGGCCTAATTCTGCTACTATGATCCCTGGCAGCTTGTTCCATATACCCGCCATCTCCTGTGGGCAAAACCTGCACCAAATATCTTTCAATATGTCCCCACTCACCTTAAACCTCCATCCTCTAATTTTAAACTCCACTACTCTGTGAAAAGGATTCTGACCCTATTTACATACTTCATAGTTTTATAAAGGCCATCAATGTCACCCCTCAGTTTCCTGCACTCCAGTGATTGCTTTGGAAGGTCAATGGTTCAATAGTACTTTATTTGTCACTAGACCAACTGGGACCCATTGGGTCCCTGTCAGACGGGAGGCCTTGTCCCCCAACGCAACCAGGTCCCCAACGCAATATTGTACCGTTAACCTGCAGCCCCCACGGGAGGCATAGCCCCCCAACTCAACCCTTTGTCGAACGTAAGATTCCAGCGCTCCCCTGCCTCTCCCAGCTCTGGACTTTAAAATAAAAATCCAATTGCTCTTCCCCTGCCTGCTAATTGTAATAGCAATTCAACCTCCCCCTCCTGTTGAAGCTCCTGCTGCCAGGAGCTGGAGTAAGTGTTGTATGATGGCAACATTGTTGCAAACGTCGGGCGGAGGACTGTGATATCCCATTCAGGTGAAAAGTTGGTGGAAGCACAGAGTGTTCCTGTATTGCAACTTTGTATCGAAGTCTGTTGGAAGCTGGTGCAGCAAGGGTTTTAACAGTAAAAAAGTTTGTTAAAGTTGGCTTTTTAAAACCTTGAAGTATCAATAACTTGTGAAATATAACATAAAATCTGAAGGAAACTTGATTAGAACGACCACGGGGAAAAGCTGAGTAAGATTCTGCAAGGAATTTCACACTATTGTGTACCGTTTTGGCGTAGCTCCTTGGGATCGCAGACAGACAGACAAACAAGTCGAGACTTTTAATAGTATATAGAAAGATAGATATGTATGTGGGTACAGTGAATTCCACTTTTTGTATACCATTCAGAACTGGCATCATTAGACATAAGTCGTCAAAGGTTATGGGGAGAAGGCAGGAGAATGTGATTGCGAAGGAAGAATAAAGGCAAGTGAGCTAAATATCCTCTTCATTACTTTATCCACCTGCATCATCATTTTAAGGGAGCTGTGAACTAGCGCACCATGGTCCCTCTGTTTTATCTTGTGTTTTACATTACTAGAATCTACAATTTTTTTAGTTTCCAAAACTCTCGGAATCTGAAATAAAAAGCGATGATGCCGAAAGACTATACATGATTACAGTCAAGCCGTCCGCAGTGTACAGAGACAAAATAAAGGGAATCATGTTTAGGGAGAGTAAGAAATGCTGCTGTCAACATAAATATTGAAAGGAGTGGATCGAATGTATGATTGTAATGAATGATTACAGATCCAGAGTTTAGTTTCGTTATTTGTCACGTGCACTGAGGTATCCCACCATGTGCAGTAGGTCAAAGACAGACCCAAACTGCTGGAGTAACTCAGTAACAGGAAGCATCTTTGGAGGGAAGGAATGGGTGACGATTTGGTTCAAAACTCTTCTAAAGACGTTCTCGACCCGGAACATCACCTATTCCTTCTCTCCAGAGAAGCTGCCTGTCCCGCTGAGTTACTCTAGCATTTTGTGTCTGTCCTCGGCGTAAACCAGCACCTGCGGTTCCTTCCGGCACATGTGCAATAGGTCTGTGGGTTTGCGATATTGAATGGTGGTCTTGCATCGATACGATAGTACCTCATTCATCCCAGGAGGTAAATTGGTCTGCCCACAGTCATAAAACACAAGATAAAGGATTGGTGGATTGGGGATATGCAAGGATTGAGGGGGGGGGGGGGGGGGGGGTATGGGAGTCAGTGTCAATCTACCCCACGACGGAAGGGGGAGTTGTTGTAGTTTGATAGCCATAAGGGAAAAGGATCTCCTGTGGCTTTCTGTACTGCAACTTGATGCAACCAGTCTGTTGCTGAAGGTACTTCTCAGGTCTGAAGAAGGGTCTTGACCCAAAACATCACCCATTCCTTCCCTCCAGAGATGCTGCCTGTCCTGCTGAGTTACTCCAGCATTTTGTGCCTACCTCAGGTTGACCAGTGTGTCATGGAGAGGGTGAGCTGTATTGTCCAAGATACTCCGCAGTTTGAAGAGCATCCTCCCCTCCAAGACCACCTCCCATGAATCCAACTCCGACTCTGCCCCCCGGAGTATCCCGGCAGGATCCACAGATCCCTGGATGGCTTAGCGCTGGGAACAGTGTTGGATGGGGAATGTGTGATCCGAGCTTTTACAGAACTGCGATCTTCGTGGTTGTGAGTTGTGAGTCTATCTTCACCCTGGTGATTGGCAGCATTCAGTCCAGAAGTCTTCCCAGAGTCATAGATTCATAGAGTGATACAGTGTGGAAACAGGCCCTTCGGCCCAACTCGCCCACACTGCCCAACAATGTTGCAGCTACCCTAGTTCCACCATCTGCGCTTGGTCCGTAACCCTCCAAACCTGTCCTATCCTTGTACCTGTCCAACTGTGGGTTGGCAGTTTTCCAGTCAAGGTCCTGATGTTTGGGCGCAGTTTGGGGAGCTTGGAACTTTCCAAGTGTTTGACTCTCTTCAAGGAAGCTGGCACCAGCGCTGGGAGAGTGAAAGGGGATTTCCCTGGTTGAATTTAGCTCTTCAAATTCCAAGAACAGTAGTGTGCCAAACCGGTTCTCCATCTGCTCCCTACCTCCACCTTGCCACCATTGTAACCGGTCCTCGTGCTGGAAGAGAGAATGGAAAAAACTCATCGGGATCACCGGGAAGCTCTGGATCACTGCCGGGAAATCTTCAGGGGGTTTTGGGGTTCAGTGATCATAGGGAGCAGGAGAGGGGAAGATCTACAAAGCTGCCAGCTGATGTCAGACTCTCAACATGAAACACCACCACCAGAGGAAGCCCTGACATATGATCCATTTCCTGGTATTGAATGTCTAACATTTCCAAGTCTTAGTGAAAGGCTGACGCAGTGGAGAGGGACATGGAGGTCAGACACAACCATTTCTGACTTTCTATCCATCTCTTATCATTCTGGGGATGGAGCTCCAAGATTTCCCCCGATATCAGTTTGTGTCGTGCTGAGAACCTTGAAGTATAAAGGGCCTGTCCCACTTGCCGATTTTTTCTCGCCAAGTGGGACAGGCCCTTAACAGTCAGAGTAGAGCTTTAATCGGAAAGGTCTTTCCCACACTGGCCAACATGTCCCTACACGGATCCCACCTGCCTGCCTTTGATTCATATCCATCCAAACCTGTCCTATCCATGTACCTGTCTAACTGTTACTTAAACGTTGAGATAGTCCCTGCCTCAACCACCTCTACAGGCAGCTCGTTCTATGCACTCGCCACCCTTTGTGTGAATAAATTACCCCTTGAACAGGAATTCTTCAATAAGGACACGGTGTAATAAAAAATCACTAGCACCTATTAGTTTTATTATGCATTGGAAATGGAAGCAAATTCATTAAATATATTCAGGAAGGAATTGTTCATTGGGCTAGAGTGGTCAAGCCGTATGGTGTGAAGGTCCCCTTCTCCACCTTGAAAGGCCTGTCTCCATGCTTTATGACTCTAAGTGTTGACATCATAAATCTGAAATATAACCTTGAAGGGAAAAGAGCACTGATAGGACGAGGCAGCATCCGTAGAAAGAGAGACAGAGGCAATGTTTCAGGTTAAAGTAAAGACGGGTCTCGACACTAAACGTCACCCCTTCCTCCTCTCCAGAGATGCTGCCTGTCCCGCTGAGTTACTCCAGTTCTTTGTGGCCATCTTCAACAAAACTCTTGTTCCACATTTTCTGTCTTTATAAGAGGTCCTTCTGCAGTTGTACAGGGCCCTAGTGAGACCATCCCTGGTGTATTGTGTGTAGTTTTAGTCTCCAAATTTGAGGAAGGACATTCTTGCTATTGAGGGAGTGCAGCTTAGGTTCACAAGGTTAATTCCTGGGATGGCGGGGACTGTCATATGCTAAGAGAATGGAGCGGCTGGGTTTGTGTACTCTGGAATAGTAAGGTTAAATGAGAACTTACCAGTTTGAAGTTTGATCTTTATTTTATGAGGAGTCGAGTTGAGGGACTACGTGAATAGAAGCCCGTACAGCCGTTGGTGCGTCAATCTTCAAAGCAGCGGAATGAATTCACAGCTAACAACGACCGAAGTATAACGGTAAGATGATAAAACTAGAACTACCAGATGAGATCTATGAGGGTGGGAGCGGAGGGCACGTAGTCCCTCAACTCGACTCCTCATAAAATAAAGATCAAACTTCAAACTGGTAAGTTCTCGTTTTAATCTTACTATTTTACTTCGGAGTCACGTGAGTGACTACGTGAAGACTTCAAAGCACTGTGAATTCACGCCGCAGACCCAAATCCAACGTTCACACTGCCTGGATTGACTCAAAAGTCGTTAACAATCAATCATGCATCAGTAATACATTTGTTAAATGAAATAACAGTTTATTTACAAACAAATCATAACAAACCCCTCTAACTCAGGGAAAAGTGTAACAGTACTGAAACCAGAATCAGCAAACACCCGAGCCTTGAAATCGGCTTGTGATAAAACCTCTGAAAAGTTTAGCTCACTGGACCATCCTGCGGCCGCGAGGATATGGTCTATTGGCACGTCCATCGCCCTTGCCGCGGAAGTTGATGCCGCCCTGGTGGAATGAGATTTGAATTTATCAGTATCAATTCCAGCACTTGCAGGACCTGCTTTAGCCACCTTGAAATCGTTTGCACCGACACCCTTACTGTGTGGTTTTTGTGACTAATAAACAAAGCCAACTCTGTTCCTCTCAGAGGTTTAGTAATCTCAATGTAACGAGATAAATGTGAGACTACACACAAGCGATCGTCTGCGGGGTATGCTGAAAAACACAATCTTACATCCTGTCATGCCTCTTCTATTATATTTAAGCAAATCATAGACATAAAATATAATGGCATCAGCCGACACATGCATTCTATCTAGCCGTAGCTTTTGCAACATTTGTACACGTTGAGCTGAAACCAACGCCATAAGCATGACCACCTTCATAGATAATTTGGCTACTGATAGGCTTGTAACCGGAGCCCACTGGCGAAGAACCATAAAAACCTCACTCACATTCCATACCTGGGTTTAGGAGGATTAGAATTGAAAACTCCCTTCATGAATCGTGAAACTAACGGATGTGTCCCTACTGTATGCAATTCTGCATTCATAGGTAAATAAGAAGACAGCGCACTTCTGGCTGAATTAATCGCACTGTAACTTAATTTTTTGGTCAAAATAAAGAGTTGACAAACTCCAATATTGCTGCTGTGTACTATCCCTGCAGGCCGACGTGAGAACATCCACAGTCCGATGAGACAGTCCTCTCCCCAGGTATGGCCTCCTTAAAATCTGCAAATTAACAGATCAATACGATCATATAAAGGATGTTGATCCCCAGTGACTGGATTTACCAGTCGATTTTTATTCTTGGGCATAAGCATGTAAGGCTCCCTAGCCATTTGTAATACAACGGGAAACCATGCTTGTGTAGGCCAATCTGGCACTACCAATACCCCTGAAGCGGAGTCCTCCTTGATCTTTTGCAAACATCTGCTGATGAGACAGAATGGAGGAAATACATACACAAACATTCCTCCCCAATGCAGCGAAAATGCATCCACTGCTACTGCCCCAGGATCTGGTTCCCATGAACATATCTAGGTAACTGATGATTTAATCGAGATGCAAACAAGTCAATATCTGGTAATCCATACTGATCAATCATTTGGTTAAATACATCCTGATTTAACATCCATTCAATGTTGTCATTAAACTGACGTGACCTCTTCCTGGCAAATAAAGTGCTGAAAGCCAGATATTTTGGTCAACACACCAGCTCCAAATCTGGTTAGCCAGTCTATCACAAGACTGTGACTTAAATCCACCCATGTAGTTTACATATGCCACTGCTGGGGTGTTGTCAATCTGACCTGCACATGCAGATCCCTCCTTGTAGAACAATAAGCTTTGAGCCCATACCAGGTGCCCAACAATACTAAATAATTAATCCCTCTTAATTGAGGAAGCGATGTCTCATCCACATTCCATCTGCCTCCACAACTAGAAGACATATCTGTTGCACCCCAACCAAGTGCACTTACATCAGTCTGTAATATCAGTGACGGTGATTCCACCAAAACCTTCCTTAAACTTTTTGAAACATATACTATCCACCATTGTATGTCAGCAATCGCCCCAGCTGACAACTGCATAGGCCTATCAAAAATGGCCCCTTTGTATTCTCAGTGCCTGTTCCTTTGATCGTTGTAATTGTTGATAATGCAGAGGACCATACTGCACAGCTGGAAAGGCTGCAACAACTTCCCAATTAAACTGGCTACTTGTCTAATCGAAGGCCGTTGTTCTCCAACGAGATTAACACAGTCCTCAATTAACTGATTCAATTTATCCCTGGGCAAAGCTACCAACATGTGATTGGAATTAATGGTAAATCCCAGATAATCAATAATTTGGACTGGTGATAATTTAGATTTATCTGGGTGAATAACAAATCCCATTTGTTCAAAAGTGATTTTAACAACTGAAACTGATGATTGAGTTTCAGCATGAGTCTTTCCAACAATCAGAATATCATCTAAATAGGCCATTACCACATGCCCCTGAGCTCTAAGTAATGCTAACACAGGTTTTACCAATTTAGTAAACAATCTAGGAGCTGAAGTTAATCCATTCGGCAATGCCCTGAATTGCCACAGCTCAGTCAATCTTCTATCATCACCATGAATAGACACTGCGTAATACGCATTCTTTAAATCAATGGTTGCCATATAATACCCTTTGGACACTAGATGTTTGCCCGTGGTAAAGGTCTCCATTTTGAAATGCCTATAACAAACAAATTTGTTCAAATTCGATAAATCCAGAATAATTCTACATCCCCCAGTCTTTTTAGATCTGGGAAATATACTTGACAGAAATTGTTGACTTTGATAGACAGAAGGCTCAATTACCTTTCTTATGTAACGAATGAATCTCTGCTTGAATAAGCACATTTTCCTCATCTGAAAATAAGTTTACGACTAGGAAAATGTTGATTAGGTAGACTGTCCTTAGAGTAAAATTCAATTTTTCACCCCTTCAATACACTAAGTATGAACAAATCTAATGTCAACTGCTGCCATTGTTTGAGAAACAATTTTTAACCTTCCCCAATTTGAACAGGAACATCAGTTAATTCATTGTCTGTCAATGTTATATTCCTTACCTGCATCTTTCCTTGCGGACCTTGTTGTCCTCGACTTCGTGTAGAGAACCCTTTTTGCCTTGCTTGCCAGCTGGCTTCATGAGGGCCATGGTTATAACAACCTCATGACAGTCTTTGAACCTTTTTGCAAGGTTACCACCAAACAACAGATTTCGTGGTGGTACACTGGTCGGTTTGCACAAACTCGCCAAATTCGGGTTAGCACTGGCCTAATAGCGGCCCTCCCGATATTATTAATTTCAAAATGCATTACAAAGGAATCCCAGTTCATCCTGGTGTGCTTCAACCATATCGTTTGTATCAATAACTTTCACCACAGCTGTAATACCTGCTGACAACAGTTTAAGCACTTTTTTAAACTTCATCTCCTGGGCCCTAGCAGGCATACCCATCTATGACCAAATTTGGTGATTAACCACCGGTACCTTCAGGAGATCACAATTAACAGGAGCTTTATAATTTTTTGCTACTTCATCCATAGCTAGCTCCTGTAACTGGTGGGAGAGCATATACTGAATTGCTTCGGCCAATTCTACATCAATCGCCTTTCCTGCCTCTATGCTCAGCAAACTTCCCAGCAATGTTCGGAATTACCTCCAACCGAACACCTTTACTGCTCTCCCCCAGCATAGAATCAGTGTCAGCAAACTGCACTGATAGAACATCCTCCTCACAGGCAGGATAGTTCTGCAGCCCTGAAACAGGTGCTGCTAGCACAAGCTCTCCATCAGCCTGGCTTGGGCACCACTCCTCCTCACGGAGCTGGTCCCTGTCGAGCATTCTTTAGTAATAGAATCTCGACGTGGGAGAGCCGTGAGCAAACGGACTCTCCTATGGAGGGTATAACCTCCAGGCCCGACTCATCTACGGGCCACAGAGACTTGCCAGTGGCCTTCCACCCTACTGACAAGCCTCCACTGCCCCCCGGCAGTGGGTCCGCAACCACTGGCTGTGTAGCCAGCACCGGACCAGGTGTACCAGACGGGCCTCCATCCTCAACACTCTCCTGGCCACTTTTCCTTTCTACCCCCGGAGCGCCTCGCTCCTTCTTCACTTTCTGCAACATTCTCTAAGAACTCCAAACCGTCGCAGAAAATGACATGTGGTAAAAATTTTTTTTAAAAACCTTACCTCTTTAAACTTGTTTAACGAAGAACTGCAAATGCTGGAGAATCGAGGGTGAAGTCTGAAGAAGGGTCTCGACCCGCAACGTCGCCCATCTCCTTCGCTCCTTAGATGCTGCTGCACCCGCTAAATTCTCCAGCTCTTCGTGTAACCCGTGGTTTAAACTTACCGCTTGGAGGAGCGCTGCTGCTCCAACCGCCCGACTGCACCAGCGTCTGACGTCATGACGCACCAACGGCTGTACGGGCTTCTATTCACGTAGTCACTCACGTGACTCCGAAGTAAAATTTAGAAGGATGAGAGGGGATCTTATTGAAACATATAAGATTATTAAGGGTTTGGACACGCTAGAGGCAGAAAACATGTTCCCGATGTTGGGGGAATAGGAGCAAAATCTTCTGGCTTTGCTGTGGAAATAAAGCAAGTGGATTATAAATAGAGTGAAGAGCAACTCTCGCCACAGAAGATGCTGGAACCTTGAGCAACAAGGTGCTGGAGGAACTCAGCGGGCCAGGCAGCTTCTATGGAGGGAGTGGACAGGCGATGTCTCGGGTCAGGGCCCTTCTTTAGACATGGCACAATTAGCCGACAGGGTTTGGGAACATATAAGAACACGGAAAACAGAAAGTGCAGTCAGTGTGAAGTAGATGAATGGGACACGGAGATCCTAACTCAACTAACTGAAGTATGGCATTATCATTGTGACACTCACATGTGTAACATTCTTAGCCACTTCACACCATGTGACTTTTTTAACATGATACCGGACGATGGTTCAAATTACTCTTCAATTATTTACGAGTAAACAAAAACACTTCAATGGAAATCACCCCATTGAAATTACCCTATGGAGCTAGGTGGAAACTCGGGAATTCCCCATAGCAGACCGCGTCTGTACATTCCCTACACATATGTTTGCCAAACTGTGGGCATTTCCTGCATTTTCTTTTTGTTTTCAGATTTCTGCTATCTGCACAAATTCGCTTGAAAATACGACGTGAAGTTCTTTGCCACAGACGGCTGCGGAGACCAGGACTTTGGGGATTTTTAAGGCAGAGATTGATAGGTTCTTGATTAGGAAGGGAGTTAAAGGTTATGGGGAGAAGGTGAATGGGGTTGAGAGGGAAAAAAAGATTAGCCACGACTAAATGGCGGATCAGACTCGATGGGCTGAATGGCCTAAATCTGCTCCTATGTCCTGTGGTCTTTCAACCAGCGATTGGAAACTTTGAAATTGAATTAACAAAAATCCTCCAACTTCTAATTTATTACTAACGATGTTTACAACCAATGCTAGACACAAAGTGCCTGAGTAACTCAGTGGGACGGGCAGCATCTCTGGAGAAAAAGAATCGATGAAAGTTTGGGTCAAACCCGAAACGTCACCTATCCATGTTCTCCACAGATGCTGCCTGACCCGCTGAGTTACTCCAGCACTCTGTGAAACGTCACCTATCCATGTTCTCCACAGATGCTGCCTGACCCGCTGAGTTACTCCAGCACTCTGTGAAACGTCGCCTATCCATGTTCTCCACAGATGCTGCCTGACCCGCTGAGTTACTCCAGCACTCTGTGAAACGTCACCTATCCATGTTCTCCACAGATGCTGCCTGACCCGCTGAGTTACTCCAGCAGTTTGTGTCTATCTTCGGTATAAACCAGCATCTGTAGTTCCTTCCTACACTAAAGGGCTTGTCCCACTTACGCGATTATTTCGGCGACTGCCAGCACCCGTCATAGTTGCAGCAGTCGGCGAAATTTTTCAAAATGTTGAAAATCCAGCGGCGACCAGAAAAAGGTACGACTCTTTGGGCGACTACTCATGTCCATGTAGGTGTCACCCCGCGACATTGATCGATTTTCTAATCTTTTAAACAAATAAAGCCCTTATTGATTGCCAATTTAAGTTGTGTTATTTGAAAGCTACGGAGGACCTGAGAGCAAAGGTGGAATACATTAAACAGTTATTGGAGTAATGGACGCATAGCAGGCTAAAGTATGGGTGGCACAGAGGTGCGGCAACACAACAGTTCAAGACCCTGGTTCGATCTTGACCTCAGGTGCTGTCTGTGTGGAGTCTGCACATTCTTCCAGTGACCAGTGAGTTTCCTTTGGGTGGCTGACATGGGCATGGTGGGCTGAAGGGCCTCTTTCTGCACTACATCTCTGTATGAGCCTTTCTTTACGTTTTGTCTGTAGATTTGTGGTGCACAACTAAAGCGCTCACTGCTCACAGTTTGGGAGATGCTTGTGTTGCATTACACATTTGGCCAGCACGGTGACACAGCGGTGGAGATTTTTCCTGGCAAGGCCAGAGACCCCGGTTCGATCCTGACTGCAGGCGCTGTCTATACGGAGTTTGTAAGTTCTCCCTGCGACCACAAGAGTTTTCTCCAGGTGCTCTGGTTTCCCCCTACACTCCAAAGAAATACAGGTTTGTGGGCTGATTGACTTCTGTAAATTGTCCCAATAGCTAGCGTAAGGGATTATTGTTGGTCGATGCGGACTCGGTGGGTTGAAGGGCCTGTTTCCACGCTGTATCACTAAATTTATCAATTTGTCTTAAGTTGATTTGTGGCTCGAGAGTTTTTTGGCAAAGACGACCAGTTAAAAGTGTAAGTAATAGTTGGAGTTTTTTTAGTGCTTGTGTTCCAGGTTTTATATATTTCGTGTAATAATATTTTTATTAGAAGTAATCCATCATAACAATGGTATAACAACTTTTCAAATACACAACCAACCTATTTCAATAAGTATACGAATGTTACGAGTAATTCTTATAAACTTCTATTTTTTTAGAAAGTAGAAAAAGAAAAGAATAGATTTTAATCAATAAGAATAGTAATTAAATAATAATTTTGATTATATAGAAAGAGAAGAGAGAGAGAGGGAAAAAATATGTATATATTCTTGTTATATGTATTTAATTAAAACAAAGTATTTTATATATATATATTAAAAAAAGAGAGATTATAGTATACATCTTAATAGTGAATAACACAATTTCAAATAGCGATATCAATAGAGACATGTATACAAATCAAAAAGAAAAACAGAAAGTTATTTTCATCTGATCCTGCCGGGTACCCATTGAGTTGTGATGCCAAGAACAGCTACCCCTTCAAATATTCTGTATATGGTGACCAGATCTGTTCAAAGAGTTCGTATTTGTCCATTAGGACAAATCTGATTCTTTCCAAATGCAACGTCTCCAACATTTCCACTGTCCACATTTTAATTGTGGGGGATAATGTTCCCTTCCAAAATTTCAATATTAATTTTTTTCCCTATTATCAAACAGTAATCCAAGAAATTTCTTGGTTTTATATATTTCCACTGTTAATACATTTCCTAAACTTTGAGGGCACTTCCATTGTTTGGTGGGAATTGGAAGCACAGTGATATTTACCGTGTGACAGTCAGATTTGATGAGAGTGTTACAGGTAATCGTTGCAAAGGGGAGTTTGTCCGTTTTTGGCAAAGGGCGATATCACAGCTGTTTAATATTTATAGGCAAAGGGTATCAACCAACCTTACTCTGTGGCTTTTACAGAAGGTTCTGGTTTCTCAGTGTGCTGAAGATTCTCTCTGATTAGCCATCATGGATTCACAACGGGATAAGAAAAAGTGTAGAAACAAAGAACTGCAGATGCTGGTTTACAAAGAAAAAGGACACAGTGCTGGAGTAACTCAACGGGTCAGCAGCATCTCTGGAGAACATGGAGATGTGACGTTTCAGGTCAGGACCTTACTGTTGACTGGAGAGGTGACATTTTGGACCGGGGCCCTTCCTCAGTCTGAAGAAGGGTCCCGACGTGAAACGTCACCCATCCATGTTCTCCAGAGATGCTGCCTGACCCGCTGAGTTACTCCAGCACTCTGTGAAACGTCACCTATCCATGTTCTCCACAGATGCTGCCTGACCCGCTGAGTTACTCCAGCACTCTGTGAAACGTCACCTATCCATGTTCTCCACAGATGCTGCCTGACCCGCTGAATTACTCCAGCACTCTGTGAAACGTCACCTATCCATGTTCTCCACAGATGCTGCCTGACCCGCTGAGATACTCCAGCACTTAGTGCCTATTTTTGGGATAAGAAAAAAACATGGATTCATTTTATGATTTTAAATAACATGGAGACGGAACAAGGGGCAATGCAGCAGATAAACTACATTAACAATAACATTTTGGTCTCATCTGTGTTTAAAAAGTGTTTGGAAAAGGATATTTGTCTTCTACTAGAGTGGATTGTTCACCACAGGTATGTCCTGCTCAGTTTTTTATTATTCATTCATGGGTATTGTGACCACTCCTGCCTGTCCTTGGAAATGTGGTGTGTAGGAAGGGACTGCAGATGCTGGTTTAAACCGAAGATAGACACACAGTTCTGGAGGAACTCAGCGTGGCAGGCAGCATCTCTAGAGTGAAGGAATGGGTGGCGTTTTGGGCCGAGACCCTTCTTCAGAAGATCTGAGAAAAGGGTCTTGAGCCAAAACGTCTCCCATTCCTTCTGTTCAGAGATGCTGCCTGTCCTGCTGAGTTACTACAGCATTTCGTGTCTATCTTGGAAATGTTGTGGTGGGGAGAGGCATTCTGGATTGGGTGCTGTGAATAGAGTCAAGGTACTGCTGTGGTGCTGTTAGGTGTGAAACTCATGGACATTTCCCAGGGATGATGGATGAGCAGGAATATTTTTCCAGTCAGGATGTGTGGCCAGGAGGGAAGCAGGCAGCTGAGGATTTGCTGTAACTTTCTGGCATTACTCTTGTAGATGGTAGAGGTTGTGTGTTTGGAAGATGCTACAGAGGTTATAAGGTCATAAGGTCATGTGATAGGAGCAGAATTAGGCCATTTGGCCCATCAAGTCTACTCCGCCATTCAATCATGGCTGATCTATTTTCCCCTCCTAACCCCGTTCTCCTGCCTCCTCCCCATAACCCCTGACACCCGAACTAATTAAGAATCTATTTATCTGTGCTTTAAAAATATCCATTGACTTGGCCCCCACAGCCTTCTGTGGCAAAGAATTCTACAGATTCACCACCCTCTGACTAAAGAAATTCCTCCTCATCTCCTTCCTAAAGGAACATCCTTGAATTCTGAGGTTATGGCCCCTAGTCCTAGACTCTCCCACTAGTGGAAACAACCTCTCCACATCCGCTCTATCCAAGCCTTTCACTATTCGGTACGTTTCAATGAGGTCCCTCCTCATTTTTCTAAACTCCAGCAAGTGGTGGTCCAGTGTTGTCAAACGCTCATCATATGTTAACCCAAAAAGTGCTTTGTGATCGAGAGCAGTGGTTCTTGAACACAGTCTGTGTACAGACCTGGTGCCAGGGTGATGGCAGGAATTGAGACGTAACGGAATGGAGGAATGGAGTTCGAATGGAGCAACAAGGTCCTACTGCAGTGTACAGGGCCCTGGTGAGACCTCACCTCCAATATTGTGTGCAGTTTTGGTCTCCTAATTTGAGGAAGGACATTCTTGCTATTGAGCGAGTGATGCGTAGGTTCACCAGGTTAATTTCCGGGATGGCGAAACTGACATATGATGAAATAATGGATCAACAGGGCTTATATTTACTGGAATTTAGAAGAATGAGGGGGAATCTTATAGAAACATATAACATTCTTAATGGATTGGGCAGGCTAGATGCAAGAAAAATGTTCCCGATGTTGGGAGAGTCTAGAACCAGGGGTCACAGCATTAAGAATAAGGGATAGGCCATTTAGGACTGAGATGAGGAAAACGTTTTTCACCCAGAAAGTTGTAAATCTGTGGAATTCTCTGCCACAGAAGGCAGTGGAGGCCAGTTCGCTGGATGTTTTCTAGAGAGAGTTAGATATAACTCTTCGGGCTAACGGAATCAAGGGATATGGGGGGAAAGCAGGAACGGGTTACTGATTTTGGATGATCAGCCATTATCATGTTGAATGGCGGTGCTGGCACGAAGGGCCGAATGGTCTACTCCTGCACCTATTTTCTATGTTTCTATATAACGTGGTGTATGGACTGGCAGTGGAGCAGACTGCTGGTGGCTCCGCAGTGCTGTGTTTCCCGAGTTCACACACACACACACACACACAGTGTTCCTTCACGTTCCCTCTGAAAACACAATGTGGCTCCAATCCATTAAAGGTAGACACAAGGAATAGTAGATGCTGGAAACGTGGGCAAACAAAAGCCACAAAGTGCTGCGGTCACTCAATAGGTCAGGCAGCATCTGTATGGATGGTTGTGAAGGAGATATGGAACAATCGAGTACTTACTTTAAACCTTGCTCCTTTTCAAAAGCACTTTACTTGTCTACAGAGGTTTGCTTGGTTGACCAGGTATTGGTTAAAGGTTAAGGAAAATATAAAGTAAGCACATTGTAAACTGAGTACATCAGCCAAGTATTTGTTTACACATAAATTACCTTTGGCAATGCCCAGGATGTCTTATGGATTATAAGGTTTTAATATATAATTTGTGCAGTGAATGAGTGGCAGAGAGGCGGAGAGCCATGGGTGGTTTAACACGCACCCGTGAGTGCCCGCACTGACTGCTCCTCACAGTGTATACGGAGGCTATGAGGTTAAATAACTGATAGGAGCAGAATTAGACAATTCGGTCTACATAGTCTGCTCTGCCATTCAATCATGGCTGATCGATCTCTCCCTCCTAACGCCATTCTCCTGCCTTCTCCACATAACCCCGCACTTTCTTTCTTTTAAAATCTTTTTATTAGCTTTTTTTCCAAAAACAAAAACAAAACAAAAAGAATAATGATAAATATAACAATGGCATTGATACATAGGGATTAGGATTACATTAATAACAGGTATAACCTAAATATGAGTCCAGTGTCAAAATACACATTGAATATAGACCTCCCGGTCTCTATGTAAATATAGTTAAATGTTTAAAAGAAAACTTACAGTGGCTTGCAAAAGTTTTCATACCCCTTGAACTTTTCCACATTTTGTCACGTTACAACCACAAAGATAAATGTATTTTATTGGGATTTTATGTGACAGACCAACACAAAGTGGCGCATAATTGTGAAGTGGTAGGAAAATGATACATGGTTTCCAAATTTTATTACAAATAAAAAACTGAAAAGTGTGGCGTGCAAAAGTATTCCGCCCCCCTGAACCAAGGGTTCAACAATGTCACTCCAGATTTTTTCTAAATTTAAACATGATATCGTTTCAGAGTACCAATGGAGTGTGGTCGGAGGGTTAGAGTCTTTCCATTTAAATAAAATAGATCTTCTGGCAATTAATGTGGTATAACCCCGTACTAATCAAGAATCTATCTATCTCTGCCTTAAAGAATATGCATTGACATGGCCCCACAGCCTTCTGTGGCAAGGAATTCCACAGATTCACTACCCTCTAACTAAAGACATTTCTCCTCATCTCCTTCCTCGAGGAACGTTCTTTAATTCTGAGGCTATGGCCTCTGCTCTTAGACTCTCCCACTCTATCAAAGTTTTTTTTACCAGCCTTTCACAATGTTGAGACTGTGGCTTGAGAGATTCCAAATGAATCAAATCACACGACACTTGAGCAAAATCAAGTCACACACTAGCACAACAGGTAGTGTAAATAGAAAAACACCAGAGTGCAGCATATAGAGTTACAGTGTTACAATGGTGGAGAAAAATTCCAAGGTCCGCAATGAGGTAGGTTGGAAGAATGAGACTACATCCTAGCTCATGGGACGATCAGTATCCCGATATCAACAGGGAGAGGAAACCATTTCTGAATCTGGTGGTATGTGCTTTCAAGTCTTCGTATCTTATGCCCAATGGGACCAGAGAGAAGGAGGAATGACTGGGGTGGGAGTTGTTCTTCATAAGGTCAGAAGTCCTAGAAGCAGACAGGCCATTCGGCACAACAAGTCTACTCTGCCATTCAATCATGGCTGATCTGTCTTTCCTTCTCAACCCAATTCTCCTGCCTTTTACCATAACCCCTGACACCCGTATTAATCAAAAATCTATCTATCTCCACCTTAAAAATATCCATTGGCCTTTCCACCACAGCCTTCACTACCCTCTGACGAAAGAAATTCTTCTCATTCCCTTTCTAAAGGTACGTCCTTTTATTCTGAGGCTATGGACTTTGGTCCTAGACTCTTCCACTAGTGGAAACGTCCTCTCCACATTCACTCTTTCCAGGCCTTTCTAGATTCGGTAGGTTTCAATTAAGTCCCTTTCCACATCCATCTAAACTCCAGCGAGTACAGACTGATTATGTTGACTGCTTTTCCCAAGGCAGCATGAAGTGTAGATGGAGTCAATGGTGGAGGTCTGATCTATATGATGGACTGGGCTACATCACAATTCTCTGCAATTGTGGGGACATTTTTAGGGGGGGAGTGGAGGATGGTTTGAGTTCGTCTTCCCCCTGACTCAGTCTGAAGACGGGTCTCTACCCAAAATGTCACCTATTCCTTTTGTCCAGAAATGCCGCCCAACCCGCTGCATTTTTGTCTACTCTTTAATCTCTCAGCTTAGCTTTGGAGTAATCTACTCTCGGCTCGGGTAGATCTACCCCGAGTGGAGGGGGGAAAGAGAGTAGAGGGGTACAGGGGGAAGAAAGGGGTAGACGGGGAGGGGTGTGAGAGGGGGAATGGAGAAGGGGGAGGTGCCCTCACGGTCCCGGGGCAGCGCTCCCGCCCCTCCAGTCGCCGTGCTTCACGTACGGCTCCCCTCTCTCTCCCCGGGAAGACGCGGTGAACAATACAGGGAGGGCCGGGCCGGGGGTTGGAGCAACGTTTACAAACCTCGGCCTCAGCTCACACCCGTCCGCCCGGACCCCGGCATCCGCTCCCACCGCCGGCCCTCTCCCTCCCTTCTCTCCTTCCCTTCCCTCCCTCCCCTCCCTTCTTCCTTCTCTCCTTCCTTCCATCCTTCCTCTCTCTTTCCCCTTCTATCCATCCCTCCTTCCCTTCTTTCTCTCTTTCCCTCCCTTCTTTCTCTACTTCCCTCACTCCCTTCTCTCCCTCCCTCCCTTCTCTCCCTCCCTCCCTCCCTCCCTCCCTCCCTCCATCCCTCCTCTCCTTCCCTCCCACACACACACACACATAACGCACAGACAACTAACACACACACACATCATGCACAGACAACTAACACACATACAGCTAAGACACACACACACACACACACAACAAAGTTTAGATGGGGTAGAATCCCAAAGGGTAGGATGGAGCTGAAGCCCAAAATTTAATGCCTGGGCTGGTTTTTCGCCAATAGTTATTGGTTTTCCAGGCTCTAGTTAATTCATTTCACAGTCACTAAAACAAGTGGTATTGTAACTATGTACTACTAGGCTTACATGTATGCAATTTTATATTAAAATGTAGCTCAGATCTGTTTGGTCCATTAACTCGAGGGCACTTTTTAAGCACACATTTTGATTACTTTCCATTCTACCATAGAGATATAAAGTCTATAATAGACTTTATTTGTATTTCTACGATTCTACAGACCTTGGCTAGGAACCTGAGGCTCACCAAAATTGTTCCCAATTGGGGCCCCCACCTCCTAAGGCAGGCCCGGTCTGGGGTGACAGAGGAACTGAAGGAAATCCACATTAATCAGGAAATGGTGTTGTAGACTGATGGGACTGAAGGCTGATAAATCCCCAGGGCCTGATGGTCTGCATCCCAGGGTACTTAAGGAAGTGGCTCTAGAAATCGTGGACGCATTGGTGATAATTTTCCAATGTTCCATAGATTCAGGATCAGTTCCTGTGGATTGGAGAGTAGCTAATGTTATCCCACTTTTTAAGAAAGGTGGGAGAGAGAAAACGGGGAATTATAGACCAGTTAGCCTGACATCAGTGGTGGGGAAGATGCTGGAGTCAATCATAAAAGATGAGATAGCCGCACATCTAGATAGCAGTAACAGGATCGGTCCGAGTCAGCATGGATTTACGAAGGGGAAATCATACTTGACTAAACTTCTGGAATTTTTTGAAGATGTAACTAGGAAGATGGACAAGGGAGAGCCAGTCGATGTAGTGTACCTGGACTTTCAGAAAGCATTTGATAAGGTCCCACCTAGGAGATTAGTGGGCAAAATTAGGGCACATGGTATTGGGGGTTGAGTGCTGACATGGATAGAGAAGTGGTTAGCAGACAGGAAACAAAGAGCGGGGATTAACAGGTCCTTTTCAGAATGGCAGGCAGTGACTAGTGGGGTACTGCAAGGCTCGTTGCTCGGACCACAGCTATTTACAATATACATCAATGATTTGGATGAAGGGATTCAAAGTAACATTAGCAAATTTGCAGATGACACAAAGCTGGGTGGCAGTGTGAACTGTGAGGAGGATGATATGAGAATGCAGGGTGACTTGGACAGGTTGGGGGAGTCGGCAGATGCATGGCAGATGAAGTTTAATGCAGATAAATGTGAGGTTATCCACTTTGGTAGCAAAAACAGGAAGGCAAATTACTATCTAAATGGCGTCAAGTTGGGAAAAGGGGAAGTACAACGGGATCTGGGGGTCCTTGTACATCAGTCTATGAAAGTAAGCATGCAGGTACAGCAGGCAGTGAAGAAAGCGAATGGCATGTTGGCCTTTATAACACGAGGAATCAAATTTAGGAGCAAAGATCTCCTTCTGCAGTTGTACACAGCCCTAGTAAGATCACACCTGGAGTATTGTGTGCAGTTTTGGTCCCCTAATTTGAGGAAGGACATTCTTGCTATTGAGGGAGTGCAGCGTAGATTTACAAGGTTAATTCCCGGAATGGCGGGACTCAGGGAGGGAGAGAGGGATAGGGAGGTAGGGGGCGGGACGGAGAAGGAGAGAGAGAGAGAGAGGGAGAGAGACCAGTAGAGGGGAGAGAGAGTCTGAGAGGGAGGGAGTTCCTCCCTGTTGTTAAATGCTCCCACAAATCTTAACCAATGAACTAATTTCCTTGGTGCACTGGGCGAGTGAGAATGCTTGATGGCAATCCAACTCATGTGAACATTAGTCGTTCCGCAATAGCTGGATCTCTCACCACCCCCCCACCTCTCACTACCCACCTCTCACCACCCACCTCTAACAACCCATCTCACAATAGCTATCTATCGCCAGCCATCCCTCACCAATTCCCCATCACCACCCACCCATCACAAGGATGGGGTTGAGAGGGAAAGATAGATCAGCCATGATTGAATGGCGGAGTAGACTTGATAGGCCGAATGGCCTAAATCTGCTCCTAGAACTTAATTAAAGGATGGTTGCCTATGATGATAATGCATTTAAGGTAAGGAAGGCGATCACAAAGGAAGTTAAAATGTACATAATTACACGATCTAAAACGCAGAAACGACATTGAGAATTGCGTTGTTTGTTCAATATTCGGTACCATCATATAGGATACACTACGCCGTCTTGTTCCCTTCTCCCGCTCTCCCCTTTATATTAGCTACCTTCTCTCTCCACCCCCGGTCCTCATGTGGGTCTCGACCGGAAACATCACCAATTCCTTTTCCCCCCGCAATCGCTGCCTGTCCCGCTGAATCCTCCCGCACTTTGTCTTTTTTGCTCCAGATTTCAGATTTCTGCAGTTCCCCGTGTCTCCAGGTTACAAATTTGGATCTTGAAGGAGGAATAGGAAGTGGGGAGGTAGAGGTTGCTATACCCAAGGAAATGAAGATACGGCTGTGAAGGAAGAATTTTAGTTCATTATTGTCACGACCGAGGTACAGTGAGCAGCTTTTGTTTGCATGCGATCAAGTTAGCGGAAAGACAACACACGATTAAAATCAAGCTGTCCATGGATAAAGTGTATCATATTTAGTGCAAGATAAAGTCCACGAAAGCCCGATTAAAGGTTTAAAGATCTCCAACGAGGTAGAGGAGAGGTCAGGACCGCTCTTTAGTTGGTATGAGGACCGTTCAGTTGTCTGATCACAGCTGGAATGAAGCTGGCCCTGAATCTGGAGGTATGCATTTTCACACTTCTGTACCACTTGCCCGATGTGGGGGGTGGGGGGGGGGGGGGGGGGGGGGGGGGGGGGGGGGGGGGGGGGGGGGGGGGGGGGGGGGGAGAGAGGGGAGTGGGGAGAAGAGGGAGTGAGCTGGGTGGGAGTGTGTGAAGAAGCCAGCATTTCAAGGGATGTCCAATTTCAGGAACTCCCTGTCTGAAGAAACAAGGTGAAGTTGAGGCCATGGAGGATTTCAACAATAAAGTGAGGTGGAAGTGACGATAGTATCTGTGATAAGATCAAGAAGATCGACACAAAAAAGCTGCAGTAACTCAGCGGGTCACACAGCATCTCCGGAGAAAGGGAATAGGTGACGTTTCGGGTTGAGACCCTTCTTCAGACTGAGAGTCAGGGGAAAGGTGGGCTCATAGTAAGGAACAGAATGAAGCTACGAAATGGGGTTCAGCTCTGGAGGAAGGATAATTGACAATCACTACTGAATTGCTACTGAATGATATGATCAAGTAAGGTCATTTTAACCTTGCCTGGGAGGAAGCTGCCCATTTTGTACGCTGTCCAAGTTGATTTTCCATTCACTTCAATGCAATGCAAAAACCCGATGGAGTCTAATTGTTCCAATCCCATCAATTTCCTGGCTGGCATGTTAGGTTAAATATTATTTAATTTTCTCTGATTTGCTATTATGTGCAGTGAAAAATTGTAATGTAGTTAGGAAACCAAATCATTAATCTTTGGCCTCAACCCACTTCTTTGTTTTTTTAACTTTCTAGAATGTTTTTTGTGGAATATATTTTTGCCTTAATGCTTGGTGTTCAGGAGGCTATGTGACGTGTAGTTACAGAGTACCCTACCCGTTGCAGCATTTTGAGGAATGTCCGTTCTCCCGTGCAAAATGCACAAATCCCTATCATTGAGATATGGAATACCATTTTCTCTCGAAATCTATGGGAAAAGAAAGTAAATAAATAAACAGAAGTACATATTTTTTCAACTCAGAGCCACACAATAGCCCAGCAGTACAGTTGTTGCCGTATAGAGCCAGAGACCCGGGTTCGATCCTGACTACGGGTGCTGTCTGTATGGAGTCTGTATGTACGTTCCCCCCACATGGCCATGTGGGTTTTCTCCGGGTGCTCTGGTTTCCTCCCACATTCCAAAGATGTACATGTTTTAGGTTAATTGGCTTCTGTAAAGTGATAAATTGTCCATGGAGCGCTGGATGGTGCTGGTGTACGGGTGATTGCTGGTCGGTGGGGACTCGGCAGTTCCACACTGCATCTCTAAAATCTAAAGTCTAAACTCCCATTTCTTGTCACATGAGCAATGTATAACATCATGAGAGGAATAGATCGGGTAGATGCACAGAGTCTCTTGCCCAGAGTAGGGGAATCGAGGACCAGAGGACATAGGTTCAAGGTGAAGGGGAAAAGATTTAATAGGAATCTGAGGGGTAACATATTCACACAAAGAATGGTGGGTGTATGGAACGAGCTGCCAGGGGAGGTAGTTGAGGCAGGGACAATAACAATATTCTGCGGATCTGCAGTTGTACAGAGCCCTAGTGAGACCACACCTGGAGTATTGTGTGCAGTTTTGGTCCCCTAATTTGAGGAAGGGCATTCTTGCTATTGAGGGAGTGCAGCGTAGGTTTACGAGGTTAATTCCCGGGATGGCGGGACTGTCATATGCTGAGAGAATGGAGCGGCTGGGCTTGTCCACTCTGGAGTTTAGACAGATGAGAGGGGATCTCATTGAAACATATGATTGTTAAGGGCTTGGACACACTAGAGGCAGGAAACAGGTTCCCGATGTTGGGAGAGTCCAGAACCAGGGGCCACAGTTTAAGAATAAGGAGTAAGCCACTGAGAACGGAGACAAGGAAACACTTTTTCTCACAGAGAGTGGTGAGTCTGCTGAATTCTCTGCCTCAGAGGGTGGTGGAGGCATGTTCTCTGGATGCTTTCAAGCGAGAGCTAGATAGGGCTCTTAAAAATAGCGGAGTCAGGGGATATGGGGAGAAGGCAGGAACAGGGTACTGATTGGGGATGATCAGCCATGATCACATTGAATGGCGGTGCTGGCTCGAAGGGGCGAATGGCCTACTCCTGCACCTATTGTCTATTGTCTAATATTTAAATGACTTATGGATAGGAACGGTTTAGTAGGAAAATGGGAGGAGCTTAGATGGGGCATCTTAGACGGCATCGAGGAGTTGGCCGAAGGGCCTGTTTCCATGCTGTATGACTAATCCTCCACTTTGTGCAATTTGTATTAAGTCTATAACTTTCTTTGGAGATTGGCCTACGGCACCTGTACATTCAGCTCACGTTCCTCGCTGATGTGTGTTTAATCAAAATCAGTGGAAGTTAAAATATTAAAAGTGACATTTTGTGCAGTAAATAAAGAAAAACATAAGTGGGAGAGAAGAAATAAAAATACATTTTAAATGCTTTTTCAAAAGTAAATAAAAACACTTCTTCTAATAAATAAAATCTAATGCAATGAATACAATTGTAAAATTTGTGCTGTTGTAGTATTATGGAGGTAAGGCCAATGAATTGATTAAAGTTAACGTGCTCAGATCCATAAAGGCAAACTAACTCAGGCATGTTCAGTAGGTAAGTATTGCAATATAATATCATCATTACATATGAATGCCCTCTACCACAATATATTAGTGGCAAAGTTGAGGAAGATTCATGAGGAGGAATTTCTTTAGTCAGAGGATGGTGAATCTGTGGAATTCATTGCCACAGACGGGTAAGGCAATGGATACGTTTCAGGTGGAGTTTGACAGATTCTTGATTGGCAAGGGTGGCGGGGTTGATGGGGAGAAGGCGGGAGAATGGGGTTGAGAGGGAAAGATAGATCAGTCATGATTGAATGGCCTTTTAAATGGGCCGAATGGCCTAATTCTGCTTCTAGAACTTATGAGCCTATGGACAAAGCCCGTGGGCAGCAAGGCAGACTGGACAGGAATGAAGTACTCAATTGCCTGGACATGTGCGGATGTTGGAGTTTGCTGTCCAGTTTAGAAGAGATCAGTATGAATCACATTATTTTTACTGCACTGCTGTGCTTTGAGTGATAAAAATATTAGATCTAAATGTAAAACATTTTTTATTCAGTATAATTCCACTACAATCTCCAAAAGTTTTTTCTCTGAGATGAAAGTTTTAATTTCATTAATAATAGGGTGGCAGGGTGGTGCAGCGGTAGAGTTGCTGCCTTACATCGCCAAGGACACGAGTTTGATCCTGACTACGGGTGCTGTCCTTACGGAGTTTATACGTTCTTCCCATTTACTGCCTGGGTTTTCCCCGGGGGGGATCCGGTTCCCTCCCACACTCCAAAGGCATGCAGGTTTGTAGGTTAATTAGCTTTGGTAAAATTGTAAATTGTCCCTAGTGTGTGTAGGACAATGCTAGTGTATGGTGTGATCGCTGGTCGATGCTGACTCGGTGAGCCGCAGAGCCTGTTTCCGCGCTGAGTCTCTAAACTAAACTAGTGTATGGGGTGACCGTTGGTCGCTGCGGACTTGGTGGGCCAAAGTGCCTGCTTCCATGCTCTATCCATCACAATGAGCAATGTGGAGGAGTCACTGTGGTGGATGTTTATGTTAAAATGTATTTTGTGTGTTCTGGTGCTTTTTATTGGTATGACTGTGCGGCAAGTGAAATTCCTCGTATGTTGCAAAACACACTTGGCTAATAAAGTGTTATTATGATTATGATTATGGTGATGATTATCTCGAGACTAGACGGAACTAAATTAGCAAAAATTTGCATCTCTTTTTCATTTTGCCAAATTCGTGCCTTTTGTAATTTTGTGCACAATTATAAATGACTGATCATTTTGGACAAGTGCCAACTGCATGATGAGCAAAGGGAAAATCATACCTGGATCGTGGGTTCAAAACCAGCACCGGCCGGCACATCGCCCAAACTGTTATTTGTCACATGTCACATTTACTGGCCATTTGACATTGTTATAGAGCACTCTGGGAGGGCGGTGCTTGAACGGAGCTCCACAAGCTAATTACCTTATTTCCCACTGTGCTCCAATTGAGGCCTGTCAGACAACGGGGATGCCTTTTCATCTTAGTAGCAGACAAATGCCTGCCAGCAACTAATGAAGGCCACAAAATCCTGGGTCTACAGACATTAAGCTTGTTTATTAAGGAGCCCCATCGCGTGAGTGTGGGGACAAATGACACCCACTCAACATAAAAGCATCTTCTCTGAATGCCTTTGCAGCTCTGGGCGCGCATGTACGTCTGCTAATGTGCTCCCCCTCAGCACCAGAATGTAGTTGAAAACCGCTCACTTCTGCGAAGAATTCTCTCTCTCAACCAGCCGCAAGAGGCAAGAGGGTTTTATTGTCACATGCACCCAAATGCAACAGTGAAATCCTCACTTGCATGAGCACAACAGGTTCGTAAACACAGTACTCAATAGATAACGTAGGAAACACACCTAGAAAGAGTTCAAGAAATCTGTGCAAAGAATAACAAAGCAAATGCCAAAGCAACCTTGTGTAATAAAGGCAATTTGTAGTTCAGAGTTTAGTTGGAGTTTGTGACGTTCAATAGCCAGACGGTTGTTAGGAAGCCTGGTCATATATTTCAGCAATCAGCCCCTGATCCATGTTGTCCAGAGATGCTGCCTGAACCGCTGAGGTACTCCAGCACTTTGTGTCTTTCTCTGTAAACCAGCATGGGCAGTTCCTTGCGTCCACGTATATTTCATGAGTTCCACAGGCACTAGAGGACTTCCAATTGTTTACTAATCTTCCCCATCTCCCAGCAAAGACAATGGGAGAATCTAGATTGTATCACAGCTGTCTTCCCCCATCCCCGGAGGTCATCTTTTGTGTCGGCAACCACCATCACTTTCTTCTTCCCTTCCTTTCCAAAAATGTTTGCTTTTCATACACAGTCGCAGAGTGATACAGTGTGGAAACAGGCCCTTCGGCCCAACTTGTCCACGCTGGCCAACATGTTCCAGCTACACTGGTCCCATCTGCCTGCATTTGGTCTATATCCCTACAAACCTGTCCTGTCCATGTACCTGTCTATCTGTTTCTTAAACGTTGGAATAGTCCCAGCCTCAACTACCTCCTCTGGCAGCTTGTTCCATACACCCACCACCCTTTGTGTGAAAAAGTTACCCCTCAGATCCCTATTACATTTTTTCCCCTTCACCTTGAACCTATGTCCTCTGGTCCTCGATTCACCTACTCTGGGCAAGAGACTCTGTGCATCTACCCTCATCCTCCTGCGCTCCAAGGAATAAAGTCCCAGCCTCGTCTTGCCATCGTCTACCTTCCCTCTAGTTCTACTGCTCATTTCATTTCAGTCAGCAGCAAAGAAAAACACAGTTGCTCTAAATTGTTAAGAATCTTCATTATTGTAATAAAATGAAAATCTGCAGGGATAGTAGCAGTAGCATTGGAAGACACTTCTGATAATTTGTTAGATTATTCCTCATATATGAGAGGCTTTCTTTTCAATTTTGCTTCGCCCCTGAGTATCTTGAAGTAATGTTGCTTCCCCCCTGAGTATCTTGAACATACATTAGGTGAATCAAATACAAATTTCTGTCAGAACTCAAGGGGCCGGGCAGCTTCAGTTGAGGGAATAGACAGGTAACGTTTCGGATTGAGGCCTTCTTCATTCACACTCCCGCCACAAATGCTGCCTGACCCACTGGGTTCCTCCAGCACTGTGTGTTTTTTCATCGAGGTTCCAGCATCTGCACTTCCCTGCGTAAACGTTGGGTGAATCTATTGAAGCCCCCACACCACGTCCTGGACATGTCACTTCCAACGTGTTTCCTTGCGTCGTAGCCACAGTGTTAATAGGTTTTCGTCCACCTACTTATTCCTGCCGTTGTGCTGGGGATTCCTGCATTGGTAGATGAATAATGAAGTGTTGATGGATGGGAGCGGAGGACATGATTGAAACTCGTTTGTGGTTTTTGGAAGCTGGCATCTGCAACAAAGCAGACACAAGGAACTGCAGTTGCTGGTTTACAACAAAAAAAGGACACAAAGTGCTGGAGTTACTCAGCAGGTCAGGCAGCAGGCGAGGTCTTGGTCGGGTCCCTTCATCAGATTTATTGCGGCCGGAGGTCGGATGCTGGGTGGGGGTTGGGACAAAGTCTGGCAAGTAATAGGTGAAGTGTGTAGGAAGGAACTGCAGATGCTGGTTTACACCGAAGATAGACACAAAATGCTGGAGGAAAAATGGGTGCAAATCCAGGTGGGGCACGGGGAAGGTATGTGGGAAAAGAGGGGGGAGATTGTGAAGGTTGTTTGTAATGTAGTTCAATGATGAACAAAGGGAACCTCCTGTTGCATGCAGTTACATGCAGTCAGTGAGTCTGATGTGTTAATATGCAAGTTCCACAGAGCAGCCACAGCCAGAGCAAACCTGCTGCCGATGTATTTCGGAGGGATGTGCAGTGTAAGGTTTTGATTATGGGAAATGTTCGTGTAAGTTTGTTCTCTCCAGACATGCACTGACAATAAACTGATTTCCTCCCCTCAGGCTGGCACTAAAGTTAATTGATTAATTAATGAATTAATTGATGGATTTGTGTTGATGAGAGGAGTTTCCGAGATTCTGCAGGTTGATCAATCTATTGGCATCAGTACCGAGCTGCCCGGACTGAGGTCTCCGGATGTCGCAATATTCTTCCATTTTTATCTAGCAACCCCTTCCAGGAAGCAACTATGTGGATGGGACAAAAGTTGGAAAGGAAACGGCAAAGCAGTAACCATGGGCGGTCACGGTGGTGCAGCGGTAGAGTCGCTGCCTTAGAGCAAAATGCAGCGCCGGAGACCCGGGTTCGATCCCGACCTCGGGTGCTGTCTGTACGGAGTTTGTACGTTCTCCCCGTGACCTGCGTGGGTTTTCTCTGAGACCTTCGGTTTCCTCCCACACTCCAAAGACGTACAGGTTTGTAGGTGAATTGGCTTGATTAATAGGCTTGATAAGAATGCAATATTGTCCAAGTTGGCGATATGCAGAGTACTGCCCTGCCGACTACAATATTCAGAAGGTTCAGAAGGTTCATGGTATGTAGGACGGAACTGCGGATGCTGGTTTAAACCGCAGATAGACACAAAATGCTGGAGTAACTCAGCAGGGCAGACAGCGTCTCTGGAGAGAAGGAATGGGTGACGTTTCGGCTCAGTCTAAAGAAGGGTCTCAACCTTTTCGGGCCGCGACACGACTTCAGTCCCTATTCCTTTTCTCCACAGATGCTGTCCGACCTGCTGAGATACTCCAGCTCTTTCTGTCTATCTTCAGGACGCAAATAACGAGCAGAAGGAAATGTTTACAAAGCTATTTCATTCACTGTTGTGTATCTCATGATAGAGCGGCAAATAAACTGTGCTGGGATGCAAGGCTCTTCAAATGTCAATGAACGGCATTCCAATACTGGTCATTATTTCAGGGAATGACGCAGTAACAAAACAGAATTTTAAGATGTACTTACAAGCAAAGGAAAATGGAGAGGATGCGAAAGAAGATACAAAGTGTTGGAGTATCTATTCCTTTTCTCCAGAGATGCTGTCTGACCCACTGAGTTACTCCAGCACTCTGTCATTGAATCATAGAGTGATACAGTGTGGAAACGGGCCCTTCAGCCCAACCTGCCCACACCGGCCAACAATGTCTCAGCTACACTAGTCCCACCTGCCTGCGTTTGATCCATATCCTTCCAAGCCTGTCCTATCCATGTACCTGTCCAATCATGGTGTCTTATCATGGTGTGGTCCTCTCTTTTAGTTTGTGAGCCCTTACCTTACGTCAATTTTACCTTCAGTTTAGTTTAGAGATACAGCGCGTAAACAGGCCCTTCGGCCCACCGGGTCCGGGCCGACCAGCGATCCCCACATATTAACACTATCCTACACCCACTAGGGACAATTTTTACATTTACCAAGCCAATTAACCTACAAACCTGTACGTCTTTGGAGTGTGGGAGGAAACCGAAGATCTCGTAGAAAACCCACGCAGGTCACGGGGAGAATGTACAAACTTCGTACAGACAGCGCCCGTAGTCGGGATGGAACCCGGGTCTCTGGCGCTGCATTCGCTGTAAGGCTGCAACTCTACCGCTGCGCCTCCGTGACTGCCCAATTCCCAGGGTGGCATTTGGGAAAGCGCCTCTCGTCTGTCACTTTGCCAGTCACTTCGAGAGTATCTGAGTGGCCAGAAAGTCACAGTATTGGTAATAAAAACAGTGGTCTGACACTCATTATAAATCTTCCCTCAAGCAGTGATTCTGCCTGATCCCCATTACCCTTGATTTGCGAAGTGATCAAAAAGTTATCAACATCAACCTTCAGTATCCTAAATTACTGATCATGGACAGACATTGCAGGCAGGTGGGCATGTTGGTCGGTGTGGGCAAGATGGGCCGAAGGGCCTGTTTCCACGCTGTATCACTCTATGACTCTATAAGAACTCCAAAGGTTTATCACTCTCAAAGTTAATAATCTTCTCTATATTTCAGTGCTAAACAACACCAAGCAAGGACTCGGCAACCATTTCGCCGAACACTTGTTTGTACGCAGGGAAGGAAATTTTGCTAATGATAGGAACAGAGTTCTGGAGTAACTCAGCGGGTCAGGCAGCATCTCTGGAGAAAAAGGATCGATGACAATTCAGGTCTGGTTCCTTCTCGAAAATAACTGCAAGATTTCTTTAGAAATGAAGAACTGCAGATGTTGGTTTACACCGAAGATAGACACAAAATGCTGGAGTAACTCAGCGGAACTGGCAGCATCTCTGGTGAGAAGGAATGGGCGACGTTTCGGGTCAAGACCCTTCTTCAGACCGGAGAGAGTGGAGAGATTTAAGAGGGACCTCAGGGGTACCTTTTTCATTCAGAGGGTAGTCTGTATCGGGAATGGGCTGCGAGAAGAAGCTAAAGAAGTGGGTACAATTATAACTTACAAAAGACATTTGGACAAATATGTGGATAGGGAGGGTTTAGAGGGAAATGGGCCAAATGCAGGCAATGGATATGTCAATGGCCAAAGGGCCTGTTTGTGAGCTGTGTAGCTCAATGACTGATTTTGTATTCCTTATATACTAATATAACTTTTCCCCATTCCGTTGGAGATTATATCCAAAATATCAGGTGTGTCATGATTCAAAGTAAGGCAAACATTGGCCTTTTTCTGACTAAACTGTTCTCAATTATAAAGTGCAGAATGATTACATGCAAATAGCAAATGCTAAAAATTCTCTACAGGTTTACCAGGAGGGAAGAGAGAAAAGGTGAGTTGACGTTTGGAATGTCGAGCCTTTGTCCGAATTCTAGCCCTGTAACTTTAAACGACCTTCTTCTCTCTGAATGCAAATGAACTTGCGGCGTTTGGTCACTTTCTGATCTCCTCCATTTGCAGTTGCCCGGGTTTTGGCATCAATCCACCCACAGTTTATGGAGGGCAGGGATTTCAAAAATCCGTTTGTGAACTTGCTGGCATTCTCATCCTTCCCCTGCCGTGTCCGTTGCTGAGAAATCTGAACTTTGTTCAGAAGTCAACATTCGTACTGCAAACAAAAAGGGGAAAACCTCAACACATTAAATTAATGAAATTCTCTGTATCTGACACATCTGATGCTTGCTGCCAGGTGACTGTTTTTGCTCGCTTTAATGGTGATTTTTTTTTTGGGTTGCGTCACCGTGTGGAAATAATCTTTCTACCTGTTGTTCGCTGTCCAAACGTTGACCTGTGCCTCAGAATTAGACTTACAACGGCAGCTCTGAGAAGTTTGTTAATCTGCCCAGACGGCATTAATGAGATTATTCACCATTTTAACTCAGCGGTTTACAGTTCTGCGCATTCTAATAGATGTCTTGCAAAAAAAAGTTAGAAGCTGTGTTTAATGAATTACTCTTGGTTCAACAATAGCACAAAATCTTTCCCAGTTCGAATGCAAACATAATTACAGCACATTCTCACTGAACTCTACGACAGGACTAAACAGCTTGCTTGACAATCAACAGTCATTCTTTTATTCTTTGTTTCTTGTTTCTTACTTATTGTTTCTTTTATTTGCGCATGAAATGAGAGTGGCGGTTTGCTGCCAGTCTAACAGTAATACACTTCAGCAGGTTACTTGTGAATGTTAAAGGCCTGTCCCACTTACGCGACCTTTACAGGCGACTGCCGGCACCCGTGAGAGGTGGCCGAAATTTTCAACATGTTGGAAATGCAGCGGTGGCCAGAAAGACGCTACGACTCTTTGGAGACCTCTCACGACCAAAGGAGACCTCTCACGACCACACAGGCTGTACGGTTGTGAGAGGTCTCCTATGGCCGTGAAGATTGCATAAGTGGGACAGGCCCTAGCGGCTATTGCCGAAATCAGGTGAAGTTTAGTAGCTCTGTCAGAAATATATATGTTCCTTCCTACCCAGCTGTATGAATATTGATTTCACTAGCTTCAAGTAACCCTTGTTTCCTTCTCTCTCCGTCCCTCCCCCACCCTAGTTTTCAGATTAGTTTCACTGTCCTCTCGATTAAACATAACTGACTGTACGCCTTGTTGTCAGCATTTCCTCAGCCAACAACGAACCATTCTATATTTCCTTGAGCATTGTCTGCTTTGATCTGTCATTTTCACACCTGACCCTTCCATATCTCTAGTCTCCCCCTCCCCTGACTCTCCGTCTGAAGAAGGATCCCGACCTGAAACGTCACCCATTCCTTCCCTCCAGAGATGCTGCCTGTCCCGCTGAGTTCCTCCAGCATTGTGTGTCTATCTTTGTCAGAAAAATACATACCACCTCAGCTTTTTTAAACCAGGCTTTTTATATTATCTTGGAGAAAGAGCATTTAAAGATGAGTAGTCTTTGCTGAGTAAGTTCTGGGGGACTGCTACTTCATCTATCTTGGACGTTGGCGCACAGAGCATTTTGGCATTTTCTCGTTGAATTGCATACTGCCACATTGTCCCTCCAAGTTAGTCCGTGGTTCTTGGGTCCAAATGGAGCAGCATTCTGGAGGCTCGAATGGCTGCTTTAGTCAGTTCATGTGTGAGGTATTAGGGCTGTGACAGTTGGCAGCTCCCTGTCATTAGTTAATTAACCCAGATAACTGTTATTAATGCCTGCTACCTCTGTGGGATGCCTCCATTTTAATCAACACTGCAGCTTATCTGCATCACACTGCATTCTTTCCTTATCATTTCTTCAGATGTGGTCTAGTTAAATTACTGCTAGCCACAGGTGACACAAAACTGCAGCTCGGACCAATATATTCCAAGAATTTAACATTTGGAAGATCTGTACTTATTTATACCCAACATATCTTATTGGTTAAGGAAAGGACCCAAAGTGCTGGAGTAACTCAGCGGGTCAGGCAGCATCTGTGGGGAACATGGATAGGTGACGTTTCACAGAGTGCTGGAGTAACTCAGCGGGTCAGGCAGCATCTCTGGGGAACATGGATAGGTGACGTTTCACAGAGTGCTGGAGTAACTCAGCGGGTCAGGCAGCATCTGTGGAGAACATGGATAGGTGACGTTTCACAGAGTGCTGGAGTAACTCAGCGGGTCAGGCAGCATCTGTGGAGAACATGGGTAGGTGACCTTTTGGGTAGAGACCCGAGGCAGGGTCCTGACCCGAAACGTTACTTATCCATATTCACCAGAGATGCTGCCTGACTCACAGAGTTACTCCAACACTCTGTGAAGAACACTTTGTGTCCTTTTGTGTAAACCAGCATCTGCAGCATCCTTGTTTCCACATATCTTGTTGGTTAACCAAGCAGATTTGAAATGTTGAATTCAGAAAGTTAAAAGAGCATTACTTTTAAAATGCATCAAAATTGTGATCTTTTCCAGCTGGGCACAGTAATGCCATTTTCATTCTAAAGTTGAAGATATTGGTTTCAATTCCCATCAAAGGATTCAGCAGATAATCCAAGCATTGGTGGTGGCGTGTGGAGGTTTTACCTTGTATAAAATACTGTTCTCTGATTTTGAAGACCGGCTAAATATGTGAAAAGAGAAATGGGTCTGAAATTAGTTATTGGGTACATTGGGTAGAGCTGTTGGGTACACAGCGGGAGGTAACACGGTGACGCAGCACTAGAGTTGCCTTACAGCACTTACAGCGCCGGAGACCCGTGTATCATCCCGACTACGGGTGCTGTCTATACGGAGTTTGTACGTTCTCCCCGTGACGGCGTGGGTTTTCACTGAGAATGACAATAGACAATAGATAATAGGTGCAGGAGTAGGCCATTAGGCCCCTTGAGCCAGCACCGCCATTCAATGTGATCATGGCTGATCATCCCCAATCAGTAGCCCGTTCCTGCCTTCTCCCCATATCCCTTGACTCCGCTATCTTTAAGAGTTCTCTCTTGAAAACATCCAGAGAACCGGCCTCCACCGCCCTCTGAGGCAGAGAATTCCACAGACTCACCACTCTCTGTGTGAAAACGTTTTTCCTCATCTCCGTCCAAATGGCTTACCCCTTATTCTTAATCTGTGGCCCCTGGTTCTGGACTCCCCCAACATCGGGAACATGTTTCCCCATAACCTCTAAACCTTTCTTATCCAAGTACCTGTCCAAATGACTGAAATGTTATATAGTACTCAGCCTCAACAGCCTCCTCCGGCAGCTCTTTCCATACACCCGGTGTAAAAAAACTCTGTGTAAAACTCTCTCTGAGGAAATATACTCAGAGTTACCCCTCAGGTGGTGAATCTGTGGAATTCTTTGCCACACAAGGCTGTGGTAACCATCATTGGATATCTTTAAGGCAGCGATAGATATATTCTTGATTAGTACAGGTGTCAGAGGTTATGGGGAGAAGGCAGGAGAATGGGGTTAGGAGGGAGAGATAGATCAGCCATGATTGAATGATGGGGTAGACTTGATGGGCTGAATGGCCTAATTCTACTCCTATCCCTTATGACCTTATGACCTACTACATCTTCCCGCCTTATCGTAAACCCTCTTGATGGAAATATAGAATCATGGATAGACACAAAATGCTGGAGTAACTCAGCGGGACAGGCAGCATCTCTGAAGAAGGAATGGGCGACGTTTCGGGTCGAGACCTTCTGAAGAAGGGTCTCGACCCGAAACGTCGCCCATTCCTTCTCTCCAGGGATGCTGCCTGTCCCGCTCAGTTACTCCAGCATTTTGCGTCTATCTTCGATTTAAAACCCGCATCTGCAGTTCCTTCCTACATATAGAATCATGGAAGAGTTCCTACTCATCCTTCTACAGAGCTGAGACCACCTCTCCTGCTCCCACCTGCACAAGCTGCACTTGTTGCTCTTTCATTTTTCTATCCACTTCCGTTCTGCCGTTTATTGTTGAGTCTCCATCCATGATCCCACCAGGCAGTGCGCTTCTGATCCCAGCCACTTAACACATTGAATCGCTCCTTCCAACATCACCTCTTCCCTCATCATTCTTTCCCAACACCAAAGCTTGTTTCTACTTCTGGTAGCCTTGGAGATGTCCTCTGTTGGGAGAATGCTGCATTCTTCCAAAGGACATACAGTACAATGTACTCTTCCAGGCTCTATGTTAATGGGTAAATGTTGATTTTTAGAAAACAACTAGAACATTTTGTTTTTCCTTCTCATTAGTTAGCCCATTGCTTGTTGAATAATAATTTGCACATTTGGATGTCTGCTTTACTTTTCCCTCTCTGGCTTTATGTAGATTGGCCAGCTGCTGATAAGGCTGAGGATCGTGAGTATATGTGATGGTGCTCTACCCCCTTAGCACAATGCCTTTCCCCCTGCGCTTGCAATATGCATCATATTAAAACAAATAAACCTTTTGATACGGCATCAGTTAATCCGGCCACTTTGTAGAGGATTAAAATTCCCACATTGATTTCAATTTCCTTCGACTGCTTTGAACGTGGAGAGGATGTTGGGCGAGTCCAGGACCAGGGGGCGCAGCCTCAGAAATAAAGGACGTACCTCTAGAAAGGAGATGAGGAGGAATTGATTTGGTCAGAGGGTGGTGAATCTGTGGAATTCATTGCCACAGAAGGCTGCGGTGTCCAAGACATGGACATGGAGCTTTTTGATTAGTACGGGTCTCAGGGGTTACGGGGCGAAGGCAGGAGACTGGGGTTGAGCAGGCAAGATAGATGAATGAATGATTCTAACAGACTGCAAATCATCCACACCCCCCCTGCTTTGAAAAATGGCTCAATGAAATGATAATAATTGTACAGATGGAAAGGATACGCTTCCACAACTCCAAGATACCCAACAACTTTTTAAGTGTTTGGGGACCATTTATCAACCATCTCAAAGACCAATAATTTCATATTTTCTGCAGCGATGTGGTCCTGTGCTCTTGACTTGTGCTCTTGCAATGCCTGACTGTGTAGCACCACCTGGATTGCACCAATAGTCTTATGTCTGGCGGCTTTTTCCCCGTCGTCTTTCTTCCCCTTCTTTTCTTTCTCTTTTTCGTTTTGTATAGTTATAATAAAAAATTAAAAATAATAAAAAAAACGAACGAACGGCAGAGTGAACTCGGTGGGTCGAATGGCCTAATTCTGCTCCTTTGACATGAATTTTATGAAATGCGAAGGACTAGATTTAATGTCAATAAACGTTACATTGTTTATAGTTTGATAGTTTAGTTGATTGCCACGTGTACCGAGGCACAGTGAAAAACAGTTTTTATCGCGTGCGATCCAGTCAGCAAAAAGACCACACGTGATTACAATCAAGCCATGCGCAGTGTACTGATACAGGATAAAGGGAATGTCATTTAGTGCAAATAAAGCACGATAAAATATAGTCCGAGGGTCTCCTATGTGGTATATGCTAGGTCAGGACCATTTTCTAGTTGGTGATAGGATGGCTTATCATACAGTAAGATGATATAAAGACAAGTTGTTGATATCCTATCCCATTGACCATGGCGTTGGATGGCTTGTGGGCATTTTTGCCAATCAGCACTGTTGAGGGACACTAATCGTTCATAATTGGAGTGCCTTTGGGGCGGAGGGGTTGAATACACACTAGAACATTAGAGATACACACAACAGACGAGGAGCATCCTTCTAATGTCTGTGGTCACAGAGGCAGGAATTGTAGATCGGTACCGTTGGAGAGGGAAGTCTGGTTTCTGCGAACGTTTACGGTGATAATTAACAGATCCGCTCTCCTGCCACACAGAATATTCTGGGATTGGTTTTTTAGTCAAATTAAGCAGCAATGGTGTTATAAATTCAGACAAAATAAATGCGTAGGTTCTGCAGCAGTTACGGTGACAATTATCTATACCTTGGTCATTCCCACAAACTATCACCAAAGGTAACAATATTTAAAGACATGAAAGTGTACGTGTCAACCCAAGGAATAAGTCTGGAGACATAAGAGACTGCAGATGCCGGGATCTTGAGCAAAACACCAAGTGCCGGAGGAACTCACTGGGTCAGGCAGCGTCTGTGGAGGAAATTGGCAGACGACGTTTGAAGCCTGAAGCAGGGTCCTGACCCAAGACCTCGTCTGCCCGTTCCCTCCACAGATGCTCCCTGACCCGCTGAGTGCCTCCAGCATTCTGTGACTTGCTGATAAACACCTTAAAAACCTCCAATAAGGTTGTAAGATTGCGGACAGCTCTCAACTGCCCAGGATCCAGCTGGTTCTAGCATGCTGTTGAATGGAAAGTAACCAGAAATACAATTCTCCTAAACTCAAGTCTTGGGTATAACTGGTTTGCATCACTTGCATTGCATGAAACATGCAGAGAACGACGTTTGGTTTTTTGTAATGCAAACTTTAAATGTATATATTTGGAGCATTGTCGACCTTTAGGAATCTAATTCAATCTGCAACGTTGCAAAAAGAAATCATTGAATTTAATTTAATGTAATACTGTATTGTCACATGTGACAAGTCAGTGCAATACTTTGCTTGCATGCCCAAGGTATGCAAATAGTTACCAGGTAAAGGGCACTGACAATGTTGCAAAGTACCCCTGCGCCAAGACATAGAAACATAGAAACATAGAAATTAGGTGCAGGAGTAGGCCATTCAGCCCTTCGAGCCTGCACCGCCATTCAATATGATCATGGCTGATAATCCAACTCAGTATCCCGTACCTGCCTTCTCTCCATACCCTCTGATCCCCTTAGCCACAAGGGCCACATCCAACTCACTCTTAAATATAGCCAATGAACTGGCCTCAACTACCCTCTGTGGCAGAGAGTTCCAGAGACTCACCACTCTCTGTGTGAAAAAAGTCTTTCTCATAAAGGATTTCCGCCCCCTTGTCCTGGACTTCCCCAACATCGGGAACAATCTTCCTGCATCTAGCCTGTCCAACCCCTTAAGAATTTTGTAAGTTTCTATAAGGTCCCCTCTCAATCCAGAGAGTATTCTATCCAGTCTTTCTTCATAAGACAGTCCTGACATCCCAGGAATCAGTCTGGTGAACCTTCTCTGCACTCCCTCTATGGCAAGTACCCCTGCGCCAAGTCCTCCTCTGTCCCCCCCCCCCCCCCACGGCGATCCCCCCAAGCTGGGTCCTTTGTTCTAAAGAGTCAGTTTCCAAGTTTCTAAGATGAAATCTACTCGGGCTATTCTATTTTAAACAATATTTAAAATATATTTTAGAAGTCACTAGTACACAGTGAGCAGAACATTCTGTCGCAATAAAAGAAGTTAAAGAAACAAGCCTGTCAGTATTAACATTACAGGTGTAGAATTTTTCCTTCTCTGTAAGGTATTGTGTGTTTTGGGTTGTTACCTAATCAAAACACAAATATCTAAATACCCTGAGCTCGCTCTGGCCCCAAGGTAGGTGGATTGGTGCCAGTGGGCACTGGAAAACTGTGCGGGACAGGGAGGCCATTGAATCTCACAATGCAGCAGCGCAAAAAAGGAAAATAAATGTTAGTGAGCAATTTTGGGCACCATGTTCGAGTTGGGATGTGCTGGCTCTGGGGAGGATCTAGAGGAGGTTTACAAGAAGGATCCCAGGAATGAGTGGGTCAACATGTGATGAGCGTTTGGCGGCGCTGGGCCTTTACTCGCTGGAGCTCAGAAGGATGAGTGGGTACCTCATTGAAACTTACCGAATAGTGAAAGGCTTGGATAGAGTGGATGTGGAGAGGATGTTTCCACTCGTGGGAGAGTCTGGGACTATAGGTCGTAGCCTCAGAATTAAAGGACGTTCCTCTAGGAAGATGAGAAAGAATTTCTTTAGTCGGAGGGTGGTGAATCTGAATTATTTGCCACAGAAGGGTGTGGAGGCCGTCAATGGATATTTTTCAGTCAGAGATAGATAGATTCTTGATTAGTATGGGTGTCAGGAGTTATGGGGAGAAGGCAGGAGAACGGGGTTAGGAGGGAGAGATAGAACAGCCATGATTGAATGGTGGAGTACTTGATGGGTCGAATGGCCTAATTCTGCTCCTATTACTTATGACCTTCTGATTGTGTTAAAGAGGAGTCAGCAATTAACAATTGGTAATCATAGACAGACACAAAATGCTGGAGTAACGCAGGCAGCATCTCTGGAGAACATGCAGAGGTGGACACTTGTTCCGACTACTGAATGCACCAATTGGTAATGGTGTGGTGGGTTGGGAAAATGTCCCAGGTTGGAAGACTGGAACTTTATTAAAAGCAAAACTGACCAGCCATTAACATGAGGATAGTAGAAAGATACAAAAAGCTTGAGTAACTCAGCGAGAGAGCGAGAGAGCGAGAGAGCGAAAGAGAGAGAGAGAGAGAGAGAGAGAGCGAGAGAGAGAGAGAGAGAGAGAGAGAGAGAGAGAGAGAGAGAGAGAGAGAGGGGGGGGTGAGAGAAAGGGGAGAGAAAATGGATTAAGGGGGAAGGTTTTGGGAGGAAGTTCACAAGCAAAGGACGGTGATGGTTGAAGGCATGGGCGTTAGAGTAATTAAAATTGGTGAACCTTTTGATGCCAGAATTGAGGTGCAGGTACCACTGAGGTGCAGATACCTCCTGAGGTGCAGACACCACTGGTGCAGATACCACTGAGATGCAGTGACCACTCTGGTCCAGATACCATATAACCATATAACCATATAATCATATAACAATTACAGCACGGAGACAGGCCCTCTCGGCCCTTCCAGTCCGTGCCGACCATTTGTTTTCCCCTAGTCCCATCTACCTGCACTCAGACCATACCCCTCCATTCCCTTCACGTCCATATACCTATCCACTTTACTTTTAAATGTTAAAATCGATCCTGCCTCCACCACTTCTGCTGGAAGCTCATTCCACACAGCCACCACCCTCTGAGTAAAGAAGTTCCCCCTCACGTTACCCCTAAACTTCTGTCCCTTAATTCTCATGTCATGCCCTCTTGTTTGAATCTTCCCTACCCTCAATGGGAAAAACTTATCCACGTCAACTCTGTCTATCCCTGATAGACTTATCCACGTCAACTCTGTCTATACGACAGTGGTCCAGATACCACTGGTGCAGATACCTCCTGTGCTGCAGATACCTCCTGAAGTGCAGATGCCACTGGTGCAGATACCTCCTGTGCTGCAGATACACCTGAGGAGCAGATACCACTGTGGTGCAGATATGTCTGAAGGTAGAGAGACAAAGTTGGTAGATAATGGAGTGAGCCTCTGGAAATGTTTAAAAGCAAAGATGAGAATTTATAAAGTGACTCAAACCTGCATTTTACATACTAGCGACTGAATGTGGCCAATCAGGTAGTGAAAACTCTCTAATGAATTCATTGAAGAATTTGCAAACCACTATCCCAAAAAAATTGAGATGTGGAATAATATTCACTCTCACAGAATTTACATGATAAAAAGGTTAGAGAACTATTTTGTTTCCAACTGGCCATCGTTTTGTGCTGCTCGCCCAGACCATGCAGCTTCACATTGTAGAAGATCCTGATCCATGTTGGTCCCTAGGAAGGCGAGCCTCCTGTGCAGCATCTCTCCGTCTAGTGACGTTGGGATCTGCCGGTGCGAAGGGCGTATTTGCGTGGTGGTTCGCTGCAGTAAGGGCAGTGATGCATAGAATACCAAGCACGCAAAGCTGCCTCCGCGCACAAGTACATCACCCATACACAGGGCAGTCAAATGATTTCCTCATGTACGCCTCTACACCAGCAGCTAAATGATTTCCACCAGCACGCTCTACAGTATGCTGCTAATTTCCAGGCCTAATTCTGTGCAGCAGCATATTGAGCTACATATCTGAATTTCAAGCTGCATTGAAGCTCGAGCTACACTCCGAGGCAGTGCGTGTGGGACCTGCGCCTGTCTGCATACGCTGCGCTGTGTAACATCACTTGTCGAAGAGCTCACGGATCTGAAATCTGTTCATTTTCATTGGTGAATGCAGACAAGTGAGCATTGTGTCTAAAAGTCTGGCTTATCATCTAAACCATGAATGACTGGCAGATCTGTTGGCTTTATCTCGCACTGCATTCCTCGTGGTATTATGGCATCTGCATTGTAATTAAGTGCCTATCCTTGCTGTGATGGATCCTTTAATGAACTTCAGCATATCTCCCTTTAGGCAGAGATAGGTCCAACTGGGATTTATCAGAGATACCAAGTGAACATTGTTCTGAACTGTACTTAAATCCTTAATGGATCCTGTTACCTACTTATCTTTCTTGCCATATCAACGATAATGCACTTAAAATTATTTTCAAGTACTTTCCTGTGCTACAAATTCTGCAGCATTTGGCTGTGGCAATTTAATAGCTAATCCCAGCCTCAAAGATCTCACTGCATTAAAATGATCTTTAGTTGCTACAAGCTTCAGTGGAAACTTTTCCTTTGTGTTTTTTTGTGTATATTGATGGTTGCTCATACTCATGCAGTCATGAGTACAGCGTGGAAACAGGCCCTTCGGCCCACCTTGTCCATGCCGACCAAGTACTGGGCTAGTCCCATTTGCCTGCATTTGACCCATAGCCCTCTGAATCCTTTCTCTCTCTGTCCAAATGTCTTTTATAAGCCGTCATTGTAACCACTTCTATAGCTTCCTCTGGTAACTCATTCCAGAGAGGGAGTATCCCCTGAGTGAAAAAGTTGTCCCTGAGGTCTTTATTAAATCTCTCCCCACTCACCTTAAGCCAGTGCCCCCCAGTTTTAGACTCCTCTACCTTCGGAAAAAGACTGTGAGCGTTCATTGTATCCATGTCCCTCATGATCTTGTACACCTCAATAAGGTCACCCCTCAGCCTCCTACGCTCCAAAGAAAAAAGTTCCAGCCGATCCAACTTCGCCCTAATTACATTATGTTGGAATTTCTTTTATGTGAGGGATATTCTTTCTCTCTGATACTTTTCATTGATTTCGCTAGTTCTGGTTTAGGTAGTTCCGCTAAAATATGATAGTTGCGTTCTGAAGAAACCTAAAGGGGCTGCGGTGACCTAATCCGCGAGTTCTGGCGAGTTTGCCCTCGACTCATACTCGCAGCTTGGTCGACACGAGGTCCTAGGAGGTCTTTGTAACTCTCCTTCATGCTCGAGAGTGGTCCCCGCGTACTCGAGGCCTCAGCTAGGTCTCGGCGTATTTTTCAACATGTTGAAAAATGCCCGCGAGTAAATAAAGGTCGCCATGGAAAAAATCGATTCGTAGGTTTAGTCGAAGTAGGTCGTAGTAGGTCGGCATGTTCGTCGTAGGTAATCGACAGTGGTCGAAGGTAGTCATAGATAGTCTTCATCATAGTCGAAGGGAGGTCGAAGGAGATCGAAGGAGGTCGTCTTCACTCTCCACTATTCGGTGTCCAATTTTTCCAACGTTAGTCGTAGCTAGTCGTAGCTAGTCGAAGGAGGTCTTCTGCATAGTTGAAGGAGGTCTTCAATATGACATTTTTTCAAACTCTCCTAAACTCTTCTAAACTCGCCAATTAGGTCGCCACAGTGGGACAGCCCCTTAATACTGTGGGAAATCTGGCTATAAAGACAATTGTGTCAATGGGGATAAGAGGCAACTTTCAGACTTGCAATAACAAAGTTATTTTTCTTGCATGATTTTCAAAATTCAATCTCTTTTGTAGGTTTCTTTTGTAAATCTCCCTTGTAAATACATTTGAAAATATATATTCCAAATGTTATATACTTTGTTATATAAAAATATATAACAATATTTTAGTTATATTGTATAAATTATGATTATATATTAATGCAATATAAGATAAAACTTATTTATATAATTATATAAATCATATAAATCATTATACGATTTATACATATAAATGACAATTTATGTAATTTTATTAAAAATACTATTAGTATAAGCTAAATATACTAAAGGCTGCATGTTACATTGTTTAATTGAGTTTCACTGCACAGGTGTCAATAGAAGCTCGATAGACACAAAAAGCTGGAGTAACTCAGTGGGTCAGACAGCACCAATGGAGGAAAAGAATAGGTGACGTTTCAGGTCGAAACCCCCCTATTGATGTTCAATTTCAATGGCCACCCATGGTGTGTTCATACCACTGGGGTGTAAGCTGCCCAAGCAAAATATGAGGTGCTGTTCCTCCAGTTTGCGTCGGGCATCACTCTGACAATGGAGGAGGCCCAGGACAGAAAGGTCAGTGTGGGACTAAGAGGGGGAGTTCAAGTTGCTTGGCAACCGGGAGACCATGTAGGCGAGATAAACTGAGCGGAGGTGTTCAGTGAACTAATGGCCAAGCCTGCGCTTGGTCTCGCCGATATATAGGTGTCCACACTTGGAACAGCGGGTACAGGAGATGAGGTTGGAGGACCGCATTTAAGTGGTCCTGATTGAAGGCGCACATAGCAAATTTGCTCTGTGTAGTACCAATAGTGTTTCATCAATCGCATTATATCCAACTCCTGCTGTGGAAATGTGTTAGCGCATTTACAATTAAAACACAAAAAGTACTTGTGATTATAACATCAGGATAAGCACTCAACCAAGAAAACCAAGCCCAAAGCCAAAGTGGTATCTAAACTGATCCTACTGTGCTCACAACATTAACTGACTCCATATGCAACAAGCAGCTACACACATGTTAACAAGCTCATTAAAAAAAAACCTGATTGTGTAGATGCGAGTGTATCATTGGGGTTATCAAGTGGGCACCTCCCTTCACAGGCTTTTCATTGAGTTAGGCCCACGACACCTCAGGAAGGCTCAACAGTTGGTTCTGGTGTCCCATAACCACCCCCGTCAATACCGACTCTCACCTCCTAAGCTACCAGTATCTACCTGTGTTCTCATTCATCTAATTTACCATTTTTTTTAGCTTCCTTTTGTTTTCTCCCATTTAGTTTTCTCCAGTGGAATTAGTCAAGCCCTCATATTTTGCTTCATGACTGTATTATTGATATCTGGATGGATGGATGGATGTGTGATATCCAAATATTCTACCTCAATTGCAAATTTCTTGATTTCTTGTAATCAATTTTTCCATTTCCATTTCCATTTTAATTTAATGTTAATTTGCCAAAGGTGGCGGGCGTGTGGAATGAGCCGCTAGAGGAGGTAGTTGAGGCAGGTGCAGTGACATTTAAAAGACACTTGGACAGGTACATGGATAGGAAATGTTTAGAGGACTATGGGCCAAATGCAGGCAAATTGGACTGGCGTAGATGGGGCATGGGTGAGTTGGGCCGAAGGGCCTGTTTCTGTGCTCTATGACTCTAAGATAAGTGCTCAGCTAAGCCCTCGGGTACAGACTGGGGAACAGACCTGAAACTGGGAAATAATCAGGCTGAAGAACGGTCCCGACCTTGAGTGTCACCTGTCCATGTTCTCCATAGATGCTGTCTGACCCGCCGACTTACCCCATCATTTTGTGTCCTGCAGTGACCAAGCTGATGCGTCTTTTATTGGTTGCCATTTGCAATTCTGGGCTAAATATTCCATCAAAAGCAAATGCTTGGCGCATATTTTCATCTGATGGAAAAATATCTGTTTTATACTTTGTCACATGTTTGTTGCGAAAAATAAGTATCATTGGTAATTAATTCCAGTTTCTGCATTATGAGTGGAAAGATATCAGAGGTTTCATGTGGTTCAGGTAGAATTTCACTGTAATCTCCGCTGGAAACCTAATGGAACTGGTAAGATTCTGATCTAGCTCCTACTGTCATAGGTATTAAATAGTTTACTGAAGCTCTTGCCCACGTTCCTGTAAAGGTTTCATAACTGTGGGTCACCCTATACAGCCTGGACTCAACTGTGCTTTGTTTCATAAAACACGACTTTACATAACTTGGGTTAAAATTAAGCAAGACTGAAAGCTACGTCCAATAAGATTGAATTTAATTGAATGAAACCAAATAGTTTTGATGAAAATAATATTCACTTGATGGGAAGGTGGGATGACTTGCAGAATTCCGATTGCCAAGGCTGAAGGAATGGGAGATCTGTGATAAGCCAGCAAGATGAGTTTTATCTGCAACTTTCTACTTCCTCGAAAGTTGCTTTGTGATTTTAATTAAACACACAATTAAAATGCAAGTGAATGGTTAAGGGCCTGTTCCACTTGGCTGTCATTTGCACGCCATTTACGCGCACCTCCAAAAATGTGGTCGTTGCGTTGTGACGCACGGGTGGCGTGTGGGTAGCGGGGGACGGGCGCAGGGAGAGGCGTGGAGGAGTGTGGAGTTGCGCGCGGTATCGCGCGGCGCTCCAGGATTTCGTGCTGCACGAAATCTTCGCGCGCCACCGGTGTGGCGTATCGCTTACGTACGCGGACGTACTGCGGTCGCACGCTGACGTCCTGACCTCGTACGTGTAGTGCGGGTGATGCATGATTACATCACCGTGCGTAACCATGCGCCGCCGCGCGCCACCCATACGCAGTCGGCCCGCCTTGAATGCGTCAAGGATATACGCGCACGCGATTTAAAAATTTGCACAGTTTCGTAGAGAAAACTACGTGGTGAACACCAAAATACACTAAACCGGAAAGTGCACAAGTGAATCGATGCTTCACTTGCAATGACTGCTTGGGTCCCTGGATTGAGGTTAAAAAGACAAATGTTGTATCTCCTACAGTTGGATGAACGAATGACATGAGAAGGGGTGCAGTTGGTAGAAATGGAAGAGCAAACCAGATAAGTGATACAAAATGCTGGAGTAACTCAGCGGGACCGGCAGCATCTCTGGAGAGAAGCAATGGGTGACGTTTCGGGTCAAGACCCTTCTTCAGACTGAAGAAGAGTCTCGGCCCGAAACATCAACCATTCCTTCTCTCCAGAGATGCTGCCTGTCCCGCCGAGTTACTCCTGCATTTTGTGTCTATCTCCAATTTAAGCCAGCATCTGCAGTTCCTTCCTACAGAATAATTTGGTCTGCAGCTTGCTACTTTTCATTCACCTCTTTTTTTGAATAGGGGCATTACATCTGCAGTTTTTCCAATTGCTAGCACCACTCAAGAAACTGGATCATTTTAGAAAATCACCATAAATATCAGAAACTGGGTAAATATCATAAACCGGGTATTCAAATGACGGCACCCGCTGCAGACGGCGTTGCTGACGCATGAAGACGCGTGATGACGCGTGCAACTGTTGCGCTTCACTCACTACCAGCCTGTCGTGTAAATGACTGCCAAGTGGGACAGGCCCTTTACTCTCATTGTAAGTGTTGGACCGGCCCTGGTAACGAGGAAAATGCCAATGTATAGAAGGTGCAGAGAGAACATCGGTGGATCAGAGATATTCACAAAGCCCTTGGGTTCGTAGTCAAGGTCCTCGTTTAGATCAGTTTAGTTTAGATATGCAGCTTGGAAACAGGCCCTTTGTCCCACCGAGTCCACCCCGTACACTAGCATTGTCCTACACACTAGGGACAATTTATAAAGCCAATTAACCTGCAAACCTGTTAGTCATCTTCTTCTTATCGAGTCCACACACAAGATTAGAAGTTGTTCAGAGCTGAACGCACTTCTCGGCGTCTGCGTACAACGGTGTCTGTCTTGTCGTTTCTTGCGCTTCTTGTGTGTGGTGGTGGAAAAGATTGGCAGAAACAGAGCGCTCTTTCCTTGATAAGATCACAAGATCATAAGTGATAGGAGCAGAATTAGGCCTTTCGCCCATCAAGTCTACTCTGCCATTCAACCATGGCTGATCTATCTCTCCCACCTAATCCCATTCTCCTGCCTTCACCCCATAACGCCCGGCGCTCGTCTTTGGAGTGTGAGGGGGAAACCGGAGCACCCGGATGACACACACAGGGTCACAGGGAGAACGTGCAAACTCTGTACAGACAGCACCCGTGGTCAGGATCGAACCCATGTCGCTGGCGCTGTGAGGCAACAACTCTACCACGGCACCAACTTGCCGCCCAGTTAAAAAAAAGCAGCACATGAATAGTGGAGAAAGTTAACACCATCTTTCCTGTAGCAGAGTAACTTAAGCTGAACATAATACTCCAAATGTTGCCTCAACAACATCTTGTACATTTAGACCATAAGGTCAGCAGAGATAGGAGGCCATTCGGCCCATCGTCAATACCCTGACTAATGAATGGGAACGTGCCAAAAGCCTTTTGACCACCCTATCCACCTGTAACATCACTTTCTAGAAACGATATACCAGCACTCCTAGACCCTCTGCCCTGCTACATTCCCCAGGCCCCTGCCATTCACTGTATAGGTCCTTCCCTGGTTTGGCTTCCCAAACGCAACATCTCACCCATATCTGCATTCAATTCCATTAAGCGTTCCTTAATCCACCTGCCCAACTGGTCAAGATCCTGCTGTCATTTTTAATAACCACTTTTGCTATCTACAATACCACCCATTTTAGTGTCGTTTGCAAACTTACTAATCATGCCTTGCACACAATGGGAAGGGAAATTTCCTGAGAGGGCTAAGTTAAAGAACAAAATTGTTGTATATTGTGCTGAGCCACATTCCAATGGCATGTTGCCCATTTTCTTAAGTTGTATGAACACATTTATTGTCCCATAATTATAGTGCAGCAAAGTATTATTCAACGTGAGTCATATTGTTCAGGTCGGTGTCTACCCACTGCTGTTGCACTAGCTTACTTTAGTTTAGTTTAGGAGCCCACACTTAGAACAACGGATACAGTAGATGAGGTTTGAGGAGGTGCAAGTGAACCTCTGCCTCACCTGAAAGGATTGTCGGGGTCCCGAGAGAGGGTCCAGGGAGGAGGTATAGGGACAGGTGTTGCATCTCCTGCGGTTGGAGGGGAAGGTACCTGGGGAGGGGGTGGTTTGGGTGGGAAGGGATGAGTGAACCTTAAAGCCCTGTCCCACGGTACGAGTTCATTCCAAGAGCTCTCCCGAGTTTGCCCTGATTCGAACTCGGAGATTTACGGTCATGGCCGCTCGTCGGTCCTCGGGGCTCTCGTGGACATTTTTCAACATGTTGAAACATCTTCACGAGTCTTCCCGAGCTTACCTGCCGTAAGCGAGTCTTCCCGAGTATCTTCCGTTAGCGTCACGAGCCGCTAAGTGATGTCCCCGAGCTCCGACGTACCCGCTACGCTCATTCTCCGTGCTTACCACGAGTTAGATTTTTTTTTAAACTCGGGAGAGCTCTTGAATGAACTCGCATCGTGGGACAGGGCCATAGTGGTATATGCCTCTATATGTCTCTGAGATCATACAGCTATACGTCCCAAACTGTAAAATCTAAAACATGACCACGTTTGTCCTCCAGCAATACCTGGTATCTGGGGCTTCCCTTGTCTCAAGAAGCTTCCATAACGCCTCCACAGACCAACAAGACCTTGCATTTTCACAGCAACTTTACTATAGTGCGTTGATAATGAAAAGAGGTGTTTGTAAAGAATAAAAAATAAAAAGCTGGATAAAATGCTCCAGAGATGCTGCCTGTCCCGCTGAGTTATTTGTGTCTATCTCCGGGAGGACATGGATAGGTGACGCTTCAGGTTGGGACCCTTCTTCTGAAGAAGGATCCCGACCCAAAGCATTACCTATGGCCAATCCACATTTTGTGTCACGTTTTGTAAACCATCATCCTCGTCGTCATCATGGTTGAAAACACCAACGGGCACGGTGCCTTACGATGCCGTGTACGACAGTGATCGCAACTTCTACTGAAGTGTGGATGGCCGTCGGCTCGCTAGGAGCTCATCCGCCCTTTGGCAGGTCTCGTTTTTGGTCCTGCCGGGGGTCCACAGCCCCCTCCTCACCTGGCAAACCAGGTGGGGGAGACGGTTTAGCGGCCGACTATCTGACCATGGAACGGGATTACATGCTACCCATGGCGGGGGGAACTCCCCCCAACCTGACAAGAAAACCAGAATCTGCAAATCCTTGTTCGTCTGTTCTTCAACTTCACAGGCCAGGTCTGAATTTCCTGCACAGAGATAAATGGTAATAAAATAATTAGGATTAATCAAATCCAGGATTTATGTAAATTGGTTGGGCTCTGAGCAACTGAAGAGTAAAGAACATGAGATGACAAGTAAAAACACATTGCCTTTCAATAGCAGTAAAAGGGAGATCTATGCGTTTTATGCTTTTAAATAAAACGCAATTTTAATTGCTCTTTTATCTGGCGTTCTTGTTTGTTTAATTTCTGTTTCTGCACCCGATTATCTTGTAATGCTCAGGCACACGCACAGATTCTGGCACCACTAAACCTGACAGAATGAGTTGATGTGCTGCTTCATTGCAATGTTTCCGTTTATCGTGGGACATTAACATTTTTGAGCTAACCAGCAATGTACAACTTACCTAAATGCCAACTCTCGTGCCTTACTCTAATGAGGTAAAACAAACCATGTTCAATTAACTGCTTCACTGCTTCTCGATCTGATAGCATGTGCCTGCGAGTAAAGTCCACAACGTTGTGGACTCGGTGGTAAAATTAAGTATGAGTGGTGACAAAGTGTGTCGAGGGTGCAAGGGGAGATCGGCACAGACGTCGACAAGCACTTGGGAGCGTGGCGTTCAGTTTTGGTCACCCTGCTGTGGATAGAAGGCCACTCAGCTGGAAAGAGCTCAGGGAACCTTTATGAGGATGTGAGCAAGACTCGAGGGCCTGAGCTGCAGGGAGAGGTTGAGCAGGCTAGGACTTTATTCCTTGGAGCCAGGCACGGAAATTGCTATCAAAACATGGGGGGGGACACACACAATTTCTTGGCGGCCACGCGCGCGCATGCCCACACACACACACACACACACACACATACACACACACACACGCACACGCACACGCACGCACGCACGCACACGCACACACGCACACGCACACACGTGAGGCCTTGGCCGTGGGCCCTATGGACGGTAACATCGGGAGCTGACCTGGTTGGTGACCGCCTCCGAACTCCAGCAACAGCAGTTTCGTCCGCCTCGAATCGTGGGGCTTGAATCGGCCCGTTCGCGGGGCTTCTCATCGGCCGGTGGAGGCTTCAACATCGGGAGCCTCGATCGCCTCGATGCAGCAGTTTGATTTTAAGCCGCGTTGGGCGCTGAAAGGCCCCTGCGAATGGGCCGATTCAGCCCTTAGAAAGCATCTGATGAAGTCCGGATTACAAAACATGGGGGGGGGGGGGGATTGTCCCCCACCTCTCAAAACATGGGGGGGGGGGGGGGGAAATGTGTCCCCCCCCGCCCCCCCCCCAGGATTTCCGCCCATGCTTGGAGCGCAGGAAGATGAATGGTGCTCTTAGAGGTGTATAAAATCATGAGGGGAACAGATAGGGTAAATGCACAGAATCTTTTACCCAGAACCAAATTAAACTAATCTCCTCTGCCTGCGTGATCTTCATTCCCTGCACACCTGTGTGCCTATCTGAAAGCCTCTTAAACACCACTATTGTATCTGCCTTCACCACCACCCCTGGCAGCACGTTCCATGTAGTCACCACCCTCTCTGTAAAAAGGTTGCCACGCGCCTCCCCTTTAAACTCTGCCCCTCTACCATGAAGCTATGCCCATACTCCAGTACTAAGTGGCCCACCCCTTCCCACCTGCCTACCAGGCACAACCCATTCCTTTGCTCCAGAGATGCTGCCTGTCCCGCTGACCTACTGCAGCATGTTGTGTCTATTGAGTTATAGTAAGTTTTGCCCAGCTCACTTTACTTCAGCAGTCCTCAATCATCTCTGCTGTCACCCACACCAACGCATCTCCACTCAGCAGAGCCACACTGACCATTCTGACAGAGCAACAGGATTCAGCTGCAGTCTGTACTTTAAACTTAAGAGACTAGTTGCTTAGACCAGTCACTTCTGTACAACTGACTGGGATGGGTTCAGCAGAGTATGTGCAGAGTTAATCGGAGAACCATATAACATGGCTCTGGATAAATGTCATATCTTGTGAATGGAGTAACTGTGATAGAATCAAAGAGCATGAAAACAGGCCCTTCAGCCCAACTAGCCCTTGCCAACCAACATTTCCCATCCATGTCTCAACCTGAAATGCCACCTATTCCTTTTCTCCAGGAAGCTGTCTGACCCGCTGAGTTACTCCAGCTTTTTGTATCTATCTCATCTACACTAGTCACACCTGCCTGCTTTTGGCCCATATCCCTATAAACCTGTCCTATCCATGTACCTGTCCAATTGTATCTTAAGCACTGCGATAGTACCTGTCTCAACTACCTCCTCCTTTCTCCATACACCCATCACCCATTGTGTCCAAAATTTGCCCCTCAGCTTTCTATTAAATGTTTCCAACCCTCACCTTAAACCTATGTTCGCTGGTTCTTGAATCCCTTACTCTGGGTAGAAGATTCACCCTATCTATTCCTCTCATTATCTCATACTCCTCTATAAGATCACCCCTCATCCTCCTGTGTTCCTCTCCCTGCATCTCAGGCCCTCGAGTCCTGGCAACATCCTTGCAAATCGTCTCTTCTCCCTTTCCAAACAACATCTTTTCTATACCAGGGTGACCAACCCGAATGCATTGCTCTAAATGTGGCCTCACCACTCTCCCCTCCTTGTGATCTCTCCCCTCTCACCTTAAGCCTGTGCCTTCTGATTCTTGATTACTCTGGGTAAAATACTCTGCGAATTTTCCCGATCTACTCCCCTCATGATCTTGTACACCTCTACATCTGGAGGTGAGTTGCTAAACACAGCAAGATGGCAACCACTTGCGATGTCCAGTCACACAGCCGTACCGCATGGAAACACAGGCCCTTCGGCCCACCTTGTCCATGCTGACCAAGTTGGCATACTGGGCTGGGCCTATGGCTTCCTATCCATATATCTGTCAGTTATTAGCACAGAGACATGTATCTCAGCCCTTTGGTCACCTCTGTAAACATAATATATTTGGAACATGTTCATTTGTAGCTTAGTATTTTCATGGAGAAATTCTCTTTCAGGTTAAAATGCATCCGTGCCTATTAATATGTCTAAATAATATAAAATTGCAGGATTAAACATTCCTAAATAGAACTGAATTGCGTAATCATTATGATCAATAAAACTAAAACTGCGAAATTCCACAGGCGTGTAGGAGGCTGAGGGGTGACCTTATTGAGGTGTACAAGTTCATGAGGGGCATGGATAAAATGAACGCTCACACTCTTTTTTTTCCCAGGGTAGAGTATTCTAAAACTAGAGGGCACAGGCTTAAGGTGAGAGGGGAGAGACCTCAGCAGGCAACTTTTCTACTCGGGGTAGTCCATATCTGGAATGAGGTGCCAGAGGAAGCTATAGATCGGATATAATTACATCTTTTAAAAGACAATTGGACAGATATAGAGGGCAAATGGGCCAAATGCAGGCAAATAGGACTAGCCCAGTATGCCAACTTGGTCAGCATGGGCAAGGTGGGCCGAAGGGCCTGTTTCCGTGCTGTACGGGTGTGTGGCTGTAAATGTCACGTGGTTGCCCTCTGGTTCTGGTTACCATGCTTTAACACAGAGGCATGCATCTCCGGCCTCCTGCTTGGTCATCTCTGAAAACGGAGAACATTAATTGCCCAGTACACCCGGTTTGAACCAGAACATTGTCTAACCTTCACTTCGACACAAAATGCTGGAGTAACTCAGCGGGACAGGCAGCATCTCTGGAGAGAAGGAATGGGTGACGTTTCGGGTCGAGACCCTTCTTCAGACGGGATTCCTTTGTTGGCTGAGGCTTTCAGTTATGTGCTCAGTTATAGATTATCCAAGCTCAGGCGTATTTTTGTTACACAGTAAATTATTTACCCAACTTGTCCAACATTCCCTTTCCAAATGAAGGGTCAGATAACTTTGTTAATTTGTGCCAATTCAGCGGATATCAGTTATAGCCCAAAATAATAGTTCTGTTTGTTTTTTACCTGCAGTCTGTTCAGAGTCATAGACATACAGCACGGAAACAGGCCTTTTGACCCACCCCTTCCATGCCAGCTGAGATTCCTCATCTACACTAGACCCGTTTTGGCCCATATCCCTCTAAACTTTTTCTATCCATGTTCCTGCCCGAATATATTTTAAATGTGGTTGCTATACCACATGGATTTAACTACTCCACGAAGCACATCTCCCTAATGAATCTGCGAATGGTCCAATTCATGGGATAGGTTCATGGGGTCATACAGCAAGGAAACAGACCCTTTGGCCAGGGAGCCCCATCTATGCTAGTTCCACCTGCCTGCATTTGGCCCATATCCTTCTAAACCTTTCCTAACCATGTACCTATCCAAGTGCCTTTTAAATATTGTTATAGTACCTGCCTCTGCGTAAATACATTTCCCCTTAGGCGCCTATTAAACGCTTCCCCTCTCACCTGAAACCTATGCCCTCTGGTTCGTGGTTCCTTGAAGGTGCTGGAGGGACAATGCAAAAGATTCATAAACAATCCTCCACACAGTATCCCAGAAGAGAGCGGAGCTAGCAGCAAGTTGGCAGTGGTTGTAAGGGTCATGGTAACCTTCGGCTCCAGGTATTACATTTGTTCCAGATCGGTGCTGGAGGTGTTCTTTGGTTTGAAGCACACCGTTGCATTAGGGAGGTTGCCCATTCTCTCTGTTCTGCAGAGTGTATTTAAATTATCCTTGCAGAACAGATTGCAGGCCCAGCCCCAGGCAGGTTGCCACCTATAACACTGCCATCTATTAAAAGTGCCACCTATAACACTGCCACCTATTAGAGGTGCCATCTATATTTTCAGAACCAAGGATAACAGACCGGTAATATTGTCTCCACTCCTTCTCCCTCCTTCTCCCCACCTTTTCAAGGACTTCCCGTACACTGTGCTTTTTAATTACAGCGCCAACCTCCCTGTTCATCGCGGTGTGTGTCTGTTTCACCTTGGCTTTGCACCGTGTGAATTTCACTCAGACAGCGCTCCCTCCACGTACCCTGCCCCCCACCTGCATAATGGGCTGGTGAAGGAAGCGATGTGTGTGTGTGTGTGTGTGTGTGTGTGTGTGTGTGTGTGTGTGTTCCACTCTGACAGTTGTCGTTCCAGTCGCCGGTTTTTCAGGATGACTGCCGGCAACTTGACAGTCCGCTGAAAAATCGCCTAAGTGGGACAGGCCCATTAGGCATTGAAGGCTGAGGCGGCATCTCTGGAGAACGTGGATCGGTGATGTTCCAGGTCGGGGCCCTTCTTCGGATTGATTATGTGGGGGTGGGGAAGAAAGCTGGAAGGGAGCAGGGGCAGGACAAAGTGTGGAAAGTGATGGGTGGATGCAGGCGAGGGGGATTTTGATGGGCAGATGGTTGGACAAAGGCCAGAGATGAAAACAGGAGGCGTGAGACACACTGATTGATCGAGTGGATGTGGAGAGGATGAGTCCATTAGTGGGAGAGTCTAGGACCAGAGGCCAGAGCCACCGAATAAAAGGATGTACCTGTAGAAAGGAGATGCGGAGGAATTTCTTTAGTCAGATGGTGGTGAATCTGTAGAATTCATTGCCACAGACAACTGTGGAGGCCGTCAGTGGATATTTTTACGGCGGAGATTGATAGATTCTTGATCAGTACGGGTGTCAGGGGTTACGAGGCGGGGCAAGAGAGTGGAGTTGAGAGGGAAAGATAGATCGGCCCTGATTAAATGGCGGGGTATATTCGATGGGCAGAATGGACTAATTCTGCTTCTAGAACTTATGAACTTATTGCAGAGTTGCAAATTGTGAAGCCAGAGGAAGGAATTTTTAAAGTTTAGTTTAGTTTAGAGATACATCGCGGTAACAGGCCCGAGTCCGCAGCAATCAGCGATTAGCGATCTCCGCACATTAACACCATCACACACACACACACACACACACACACTAGGGACAATTTACATTTATACCAGGCCAATTAACTTACAAACCTGTACGTCTTTGGAGTGTGGGAGAAAACCGAGGATCTCGGAGAAAACCCACGCAGGTCACGGGGAGAACGTACGGGCTCTGTACCGACAGCACGCGTAGTCAGGATCGAACCCGGGTCTCTGGCGCTGAAAGTGCTGTAAGGCAGCGACTTTATCATGTCGTCCATGGAGAAGACTGTAGAAGGAGGGGGAGGCAGGTTGGTTCTTCAGCCCTTCCCGGTCCCGAGCCAGAGAATCTGGGACCGCACAACACTGTTTTTCAAGACGCTAGATTTTACTTGGATGGTATCAACAGTCCCGTTTGCTTTCTCCTCATCACCATGGCTTTCATTTGCTTTCAGCTCCGTTGACCTCGACCTGTGCAGCAGATGAGTTCAGGTGCGTTGGAGATGGTGAGTGTATTCCCCCCAGCTGGGTGTGTGACGATGAAGCGGATTGCGATGACGGATCTGACGAGCGTCAGCACTGCCGTAAGTCCAGCCTTTTACTACAACCTGTCCAAAGCAGAGGAAACCTGGATAAAAGTGTGAAACTCACGTACATCTTCTAGCTCATTTACAAAATATACAGACTTTCTGAAATTAAGAACTGTTACAGTTAAGAAATGGCAGTCAGAATGTCAACCCGGCACAGACCTATTTGCACTTTATACTGCATTAACAGTTTTAAAAAAAATCCTATTTCTCTGGGTGTCTAAATTTTTAGCTAATACATCGGATGGAAGCTGCATACCAAATCTCGTTGTACCTCTGTGCAATGACAATAAAATATATTATTATTGTTATTATTATTATTAATTGTTCTATCTAGGACATATGACAATAAAACAAACTTGACTTTTCTCTCTTGACTCTTGAATTTCTCCCAAGATGCTGCCTGACCCGCTGAGTTACTCCAGCATTTTGTGGTCTACCTTCGATGTAAACCAGCATCTGCAGTTCCTTCCTACACATGTACAGAGACTAACGTGATCCACTCATCCAAGTTTTCTGAATGAAGTTCGGAATGAATGATCTGCACTTTACGTAGAAACAGGGAACCGCAGATGCTCGGTGTTGGGGCCGCAACTGTTTACCATATATATTAATGATTTGGAAGAGGGAATTAGGAGCAACACGAGCAAGTTTGCGGATGACACAAAGCTGGGTGGCAATGTGACCTGTGAAGAGGATGTTAGGAGGTTGCAGGGGGACCTGGATGGGTTGAGTGAGTGGGCAGATGCGTGGCAGATGCAGTATAATATAGATAAATGTGAGGTTATCCACTTTGGCGGCAAAAGCAAAGGGGCAGATTATTATCTTAATGGGGTTAGGTTAGGTAAGGGGGAGGTGCAGCGAGACCTGGGTGTCCTTGTACACCAGTCACTGAAAGTTGGCGTGCAGGTACAGCAGGCAGTGAAGAAAGCTAATGGAATGTTGGCCTTCATAACAAGAGGATTTCAGTACAGGAGTAAAGAGGTTCTTCTGCAGTTGTATAGGGCTCTGGCGAGACCACATCTGGAGTATTGTGTACAGTTTTGGTCTCCTAATTTGAGGAAGGACATCCTTGTGATTGAGGCAGTGCAGCCTAGGTTCACAAGATTGATCCCTGGGATGGCGGGACTGTCATATGAGGAAAGATTGAAAAGACTAGGCTTGTATTCACTGGAGTTTAGAAGGATGAGGGGGATCTTATAGAAACATATACAATTATAAAAGGACTGGACAAGCTAGATGCAGGAAAAATGTTCCCAATGTTGGGCGAGTCCAGAACCAGGGGCACAGTCTTAGAATAAAGCGGAGCTCATTTAAAACTGAGGTGAGAAAAACTTTTTCACCCAGAGAGTTGTGAATTTATGGAATTCCCTGCCACAGAGGGCAGTGGAGGCCAAATCACTGGATGGTTTTAAGAGAGAGTTGGATAGAGCTCTAGGGGTCAGTGGAATCAAGGGATATGGGGAGAAGGCAGGCACGGGTTATTGATAGCGGACGATCAGCCATGATCACAATGAATGGCGGTGCTGGCTCGAAGGGCCGAATGGCCTCCTCCTGCACTTATTTTCTATGTTTCTATTCTATGTTTCTATGCTTGTTATCAAGGAACGAGCACAACGTGTTGGAGTAACTCAGTGGGTCAGTCAGCATCCCTGGAGAACATGGATAGGAGATGCTTTGGGTTGGGAATGATCTTCAGACGTCACCTATCCATTTTCTCCTTGGATGCTGCTTGACCTGCTGAGCTGCCCCAGCACCTTGTGTCTTTCCTTCGATATGCACTTTCCATAACTGTTTTGCATGTCCCCAGGATCAGTCTTTTGAAATCCATGCAAGTTCATGAACTTAGGATGCAGCGTTCATTTTGACGGGAGGACCCATTTTCGTACAATTGGTCAGCTTAATCTTAACATTGCAAGGACGGACCCAGAATCTTGATTTAAAACTGTGTTAGCCGTGTGCAGGTTTCGCCTGCTTGCCCAGGTGATCAGGGAACTCATCCAGTGTCTGTAGTGGATGCAGTATCTGCAGTTTCTTGTGCCCTGCCTATTTTATCGCACCGTTTCTGTCCAGTCAATCGTCCAGCGTGTAGGAAGGAGCTGCAGATGCTGCTTTACACTGAAGGTAGACACAAAATGCCGGAGTGTTGGTGTCTCTGCTTGCTTTGTGACAGGGAGGTTGCACGAGGCATTGACGAGGCCACATTTGGTCACCCTGCTGTAAGAAAGATGTTGTTAAGCTGGGAGGGGAGCAGAGAAGATTTACAAGGATGTTGCCCGGACCTGAGATAAAGGGAGAGGTTGAGCACTTTATTCCTTGGAGCACTGGAGGATGAGGGGAGATTCAAGATTCAAGATTCAAGAGGGTTTATTGTCATGTGTCCCAGATAGGACAATGACATTCTTGCTTTGTTTCAGCACAACAGAATATTGTAGGCATAAATAAATACAGAATAGATCAGTGTGTCCATATACCATTGAATATATATATATACACACACATGAATAAGCATATAACGTGCAAAATGCTATTAAAGTTCAGATTTTTGTTTGAGTTGAGTTTAATAGTCTGATGGCTGTGGGGAAGAAGCTGTTCCTGAACCTGGATGTTGCAGATTTCAGGCTCCTGTACCTTATAGAAGTGTATGAGATCTATCTTATGGAAGTGTATGAGATCAGGAGAGGAATAGATCAGGTGAATGGGTCTCTTACCCAGAGAAGGAGAATCAAGAACCAGAGAACAGAGGCTTAAAGCGAACGGGAATAGGAACCTATAGAGCATCTCTTTGACACAAAGGGTGGTGGGCCTATGGAACGAGCTGCTGGAGGATGCAATTGAGGCAGGTACTGTGACGACATTTGGGCTAGAACATGGATAGGATAGGTTTAGAGGGATGTGGCCAAATGCAGGCAGGTGGGACCAGTGTAGATGGGACATGTTGGCGGGAGTAGGCAAGTTAGGTCCAAGAGCATGTTTCCATGCCGTGTGAGTCTATGGCTTGATGAGGACGTCGCATCAGCATCTCCACGAAGTGAAACACTAGATTTTCTAATTAACCATATAACCATATATGGTTTATTAACCATAATTAACTATATATATATTCTATAATTAACTATATATATTTTCTAATTAACCATATAACCATATATGGTTTATTAACTAATTAACCATATAACCATAATTCTTAAATAATTTGGTGTGTGATGTATTATTTTAATAATAGGTTTCATTTTTTCCCATGTGTTGATTTTTTACTTGTATATAGGGGCTTTACTGATAGAACAAAAGTGTTGATGAACATGACTTGCTTTTTAATTGCTTCCTTTTGTCTGCTAAACAAGGGCTGAGTGGAGTGTTCAGGAAGGTGATCTGTTGCTCATCATGTTCTCCAGAGATGCTACCTGACCCACTGCCCGACTCCAGTACTTTGTGTCTTTTTTTTATAAAGCACTATCTGCATCTCCTTGTGCCAGACATATTTCATCGCTCGGTTTCCATCCAGTGAATGGTCCAGCGGGTAGGAAGGAACTGCAGATGTTGGTTGAAACCGGAAATAGAACAAAATGTTGGAGTAACTCAGCGGGTGAGGCATCATCTCTGGAGAGAAGGAATGGGCGACGTTTCGGGTCGAGACCCTTCTTCAGAGAAAGGAACTGCAGATGTTGGTTTAAACCGGAAGTAGAACAAAATGCTGGAGTAACTCAGCGGGTCAGACAACATCTCCAGAGGAAGAGAATAGGTGACGAGACCTTTCTCCAGACTCACGTTCTGTGTTGATACCCTTCTTCAGATGAAGGAAGAAGCGTCCTGACGTGAAGCGTCACCTATTCCTTTTCTCCAGAGATGCTGCCTGACCCGCTGAGATACTCCAGCATTTTTTGTCCATCTTCAGTGAATTGTCATACTGAATGTCCAGGTCTGTGTGGTGAACCATAGCACACAGGCTGGAGTGACTTTAATGCCCAATACACCTTCCTTTCCATGTAGCCAAAGGATATGTCTCTAATTATTTTATCAGCCTGGTGTAGTTTGTTAAGGGATTCTAGTGTGAGGTAGTGGTGACCAGTCCGTTAAGAGTGCAAGGGCAGGTTTTGTTAACATTAATTTTTTTTTTTTCTGTGCAGCTTCGAAGAGTTGCTCCAGTCAGCAGTTTACCTGCCACAATGGCGAATGTATCCCAAAAGAATACAGATGTGACCACGTTAATGACTGCAGTGATGGACTTGATGAAACAGGATGCCGTAAGTCCCCGAATTCCCTCCCCACCCAACCGCCAACCCCGTCCCCAGATAGTTTCCCCAGCAACCATAGGAGATGTGTAACACCTCTCATAGAGTCGTAGAGTGATACAGGGCAGAAACAGGCACAATTTCCCACCCAGAACAACATACCCCATCTACACTAGTCCCACCTGCCTGCATTTGGCCCATATCCCTCCAAACCTGTGCTATCCATGTACCTGTCTAATCGTTTCTTAAACATTGCAATAGTCCCTGCCTCAACTATCTCCTCCAGGAGCTTGTTCCCTGCACCAACCACCCTTTTTGTAAAAAAGTTACCCCTCAGATTCCTATCAAATCTGTTCCCATTCACCTTAAACCTATGTCCTCTTCTAGTTCTTGATTGCACGACTCTGGGCAGAGACTCTGTGTGTCTATCCGATCTATTCCTCTCTCATGATATTATACGCCTCTATAAGATCACCTCATCCTCCTGCGCTCCAAGGGCCAAAGTCCCAGCCTGCTCAACCTCTCCCTATAGCTCGGACATTCGAGTCCTGGCACCACCCTCGTGGCCTCGTGTCTCAGGCGTGTTGCTCTAGTTTTCCTGTCCTTATACCTCCTCCCCCGACTCCATCCAGAGACCCTGTTAGTCCTTTCAGACGAGGCAGAGGATCTACTTGCATCTCCTCCAACCTCATCTACTGCAACCAGTGTGTCCGAGGTGGGCTCCTGTACATCGGCGCCACCATACGTAGACTCGGTGACCGTTTCACCGAACACTTGCACTCGGTCCGCCAAGGCCTGCTGGATTTCCCGGTTGCCAACTCCCCTTCCCATTCCCACACTGACCTTTCCGTCCTGGGCCTCCTCCATTGCCAGAGTGAGTACAAACCGCAAGCCGGTGGAACAGCACCTCGTATTCCGCTTGGGTAGCTTACAACACAGCAGGTATGAACATCACATTTCCCAATTTCAAGCAGTGCCCTCTGACCCCATCTGCCCCCCACCCCGTCCACCCCCCCACCCCCTCACCCCATCACTTCCAGCATGCAACCATTTCTTCCACCAACCCTTTCCCTTTCTACTCCTCCTTCCACTCCCTACTCCAAGTTCCCCAGATGATTTTAATCCCCCAACCCCCCCCCCCCCCCCTTCTTTCCCCACCCCATCCCCTTTCCCCTATATCTTTCCCTTCGCTTTTACATTTCAAGAGAGTTGTGGATATATCCCGGATCATCACACCAGTCAACCTCCCTTCCATGGACTCCAGCCACACCTCACGCTGCCTCGGCAAGGCCAGCAGCATAATCAAGAGCGAGTCACTCCCTCCTCTCCCCCTCCCTTCAGGCAGGAGGTACAGAAGTGTGAAAACACACACCTCCAGATTCAGGGACAGTTTCTTCCCAGCTGTTATCAGGCAACTTAACCATCCTATCAACAACTAGAGAGGAATGCTGAGCTAACTATCTATCTCCTCGGACTATCTTTTATTGGACTTTATTGGGCTTTATCTTGCATTAAAATGATTCACTTTATCCTGCATCTATACACTGCGGATAGCATGATTGTATAGTCATGTATCGCCTTTCCGCTGACTGGTTAGAATGCAACAAGAGCTTTTCACTGGACCTCTGTGGACGTGACAACTAAACTAAAGGGCCTGTCCCACTGTACGAGGCAATTCAAGAGCTCTCCCGAGTTAGAAAGAAAAATCAAACTCGTGGAGAATGTAGCGGGTACGTCGGCGCTCGGGGACGTCTCTTAGCGGCTCGTAACACTAACGGCGGGTACTCGGGAAAGGCGGTGAGCTCATGAAGACTCATGAAGATTTTTCAACGTTGAGAAAATGCCCACGAGAGCCCCGAGTACCTACGTGCGGCCGTTACCGTAATTCTCCGAGTTTGAATCAGGGGAAACTCGGGAGAACTCTTGAATTAGCTCGTACAGTGGGACAGCCCCTGAACCCTTTTGTTGCCTTGCCGCCTCTAGCTCTTGTCACTTGCACCACCCATCGGCCCATCATCCTCCCTCCCTCCCTCACATGTATCCATCTATCACTTGAGCGGATGGGGGGAGCGGTTCAGTGACTGCATTAAATTGATAGCTGCGTCTAGTGATACCATCGCGGTCACCCAGTGGAACACTTGACCCGGGTTGGCCAACAAGAAAGAACACTGTAGTTCTATGTGTGATTGTGTGCACATCATTGCTGATGCCATCATTTGGAGTAATTTAACGAGGTGAATGTTCTACACCTACTCCAGCGTGAAGTGCACGGTTGCATCCATTAACTCAATTAGCAGGAGCGCGGTGAACCTGTGCGATTCAGCCTTCAATTGAGATTTCATGCTCAGCTGAGTTTGAGAGTGTCCAGAGCCAAGGTAAACAGATGTGATCGTGGATAACAAACTTTAGCAGCCTGGGGGTGGGGGGAACAAACCTCCATTATATAATTATTCCCAGAAAGCCTCATTGTACAATGTACTGTACCTGACAAAACATTCTTCCAACAGCTAACGATTTGATTGCCACGACATTACAATGGTTTGTTACATTTATTTGTGGGAACATTTATTTGATTGAAAACATTTTGCTTAGATTATTATTCTACCTTTGCAACATTGATATTATAAAATAGATTTTTACATTAGTTGCTTAGCTGTGTTGCTCCAGTTTACCCATTAATGATTACATATGGCACAATAGGCTCATGTAGGCTGATGAGGTGAAATACATATTTATAAATTGATAAAACGCACGTTGGCCGCCTAACTTCATTAGAAGTTGGCAGGACATTTTGCAGTCACATGCGTAAGACGTTGGTGAAGTCACGTTTAGAGTATTGTGTGCCGTCTTGGGCACCGTGTTGAAGGAAGGATGTTGTCAAGCTGGAAAGGATGCAGAGAAGATTAACGAAGATGTCGCCAAGACTCGGAGGCCTGAGCTACAGGGAGAGATTGAGCAGGACAGGACTTTATACCTTGGAGTGCAGGAGGATGAGGGGGAGTCACATGGAAGTGGGCAAAAACACCAGAGGAAGAGACTCTTGCCCCGAGTAGGGGAATTGAGAACCAGAGGACATTGGTTTGAGGGGAAAGATTTAACAGGAACCCGAGGAGTAACTTTTTTACACAAAGTGTGGTGGGTGTATGGAATGAGCAGCCAGAGGAGGTGGTTGAGGCAGGGACTGTCACAACGTTTATGAAAAATTCAGACAGGTACATAGATAAGAGGGATATGAGCCAAACGCGGGCAAGTGGGACTAGTGTAGCTGGGACATGAACACACTTGGAGTACAGTGTGGAGTTGTGATCACTCAGTTAGTGTATAGGCAGGATGTCATTAGGTTGGAAAAGGTACAGAAGAGATTCATCATCTCTTCCTGAAGCCTCACCCATTCCTTCTCTCCAGAGATGCTACCTGACCCGCTGAGTTACTCCAGCATTTTGTGTCTATCATCAGGATATACCTGGGCTTGTGGGCTTGAGTTCCGGGGAGAGGTTGGATAGGCAGGGAACTTTCTCTTTGGAATGCAGGAGGCTGAGGGGTGACCTTATTGAGGTGCACAAGATCATGGAGGGCACGGACAAAGTGAGGGGAGAGATTTAAGACGGACTTCAGGGAGAACTTTTCAGATGGTAGTGAGCTGCCAGAGGAAGCGACAGAAGTGGATACAACTTGACGTTTAAAAGACAATTTGAACAGAGATATGAATGAATAGGAAAGGTTTAGCGGTCTATGTTACCAAATACAGGGCAATGGGATTAGTGCAATATACCAACTTGGTTTGCTTGGACAAGGTGGGCCGAAGGGCCTGTTTCCATGTTGTGCAACTCTATGGCTCTAATAACAGTTAAAAGACATTTGGACAGATATTTGGATAGGAAAGGTTTAAAGGGACATGGGCCAAATGCAGGTAAATGGGACTGGCTTAGATGGGGCATCTTTGTCGGTGTGGATGAGTTGGACAAAAGGGCCAGTTTCTCCACTGTAATTCTCCATGACTCTAAATTTAGAAATCATAGTTAATTTTAGAACAATGTTTTAGAGAGTCCTATCATCTCTATCTTGAAATTGTTTGTAGAAGAAGTTTCTGACAAAGTCAATATATGCAGCAGCATTTTAACGAATCCTTCATATTTTGATGTTTTCTCTTGAACTTTGTAACCACAGTCTGATGGCGGTTTCTGGTCTCACCCAGTTATTTTTACTTCAAAGTTAGATGTTTTATTGAAAATATGAAATGTTAGACAGTATAATGGTTTAAGAATTCAGAGTTTATTAAAAATCATGTAAGAATGTATTGAGATGAATGAAATGACAAAGATTAAAGCAGATGAATTAATTGGTCATACAGCAGATATTTTCCTACAACAGGGTGACTAAAAATGAACACAATACTCCAATTGAGGCCTCACCAGCATCTTGTACAACTGTAACATAACATCCCAACTTCTATACTCAATGCCCTGGCCAATGATGGCCAATGTGCCAAGAGCCTTCCTGACCACCCAATCTACCTGTGATGTCATTTTCAGGGAACTATGAATCCGTACTCTTAGATCTTTCTGCTCTACAATACTACCCAGAGCCCTACATTCATTGTGAAGGTCATGTCCCGGTTTGATTTCTCAAAATTCAGCACCTCACACTTATCTTCATTAAAGTCCATCAGCCACTCCTCAACCCACTCTCCCAGCTTATCAGGATCCTGCTTTACTTTTCGATAACCAAAGTCAAAGTCACTTTTATTCGTCACATACGCCCGAAGGTGCAGTGAAATGAATTTGCCAGCAGCGATACAATAAAAAAGAACACACAATACACAATCGGTTTTAACACAAACATCCACCACAGCATTCTTCATTGTGGTGGAAGGCAACAAAGTCCAGCCAGTCCTCCTCCTTTGTTCACTCGTGGTCGGGGCCATAAACCCTCCGCAGTTGCCGCTACAGATGGCCGGATGTACAGGCCCTCTCGTCGGGATGATCCAAACTCCGACGTTGGGACAGTCAAACGCACTCCACGGCTTGGAGGGCCCAAATTCGCACTTTCTTACCGGAGACCGTGGCTTTAGGATGTTATAGGCCGCAGGCCGGCGGTCGGAGCTCTTCTCTGGCAATCCCAGGCTCAAGATGGTAGGTCCATGCCACGCCCGCGGCTAGAAGCCCTGCAGATCACAGCTCCACGATGCCAAAGTCACCAGGCCAGCGATCGGAGCACTCCTCTCTGGCGACTCCCAGCAAGGGTTCGTCCCGCTCCGCGATGGAAAGTCCACGCTGCGCCCGCTGCTGTAGCTCTGGGCACGACTCCGGAAAAGGCCGCTCCAATCCTTGCTGTTAGGCCGTGAGGGAGACGACATGGAAAAAGTCGTTTCCCCCCTTTCCCCTCCCCACCACCCCCCCCCACACAAGACATACAAGAGAGACACTAAAACAGACATTTGGATACACTAAAAAAACAAACAAAAGTTGAAATAACGGACACGCTGCCGGCAGGGCAGCTGACTCGCAGCGCCCACCACCCTAACCATCTTCGTTATGTACGATATCACCCACTTCATGTTCAGATTTACTAATCATGCCTTCTACATTCTCGTCTAAATCATTGACATCAACCACAAACAGCACTGTCACAACAGCACCAGCACAAACAGTAAGTCGCACTACTGGTCACAGGCCTCCAGTCCAAAGAACAACCTTCCACCATCACCCTCTGCTTCCTTCCATGAAGCTATTCCTCTATCCATTTGGCTAGCTCTCTCTGCATCGTAACCTAACCTTCCAGAGGAGCCTACTATGTGAAAACTTGTCATAGGCCCTGCTGAAGTCCATATAGACAACATCTACAGCCTTGCTCTTATTCCATCCATCTACATCCACCTATCACATGTCAGGCTTTGCCCTGTCTCCACCACTTTTCCAGCTTTCTCACCCCTACTCCATCTGTCTCAAGAAGGGTCCTAACGCGAAACGTCACCTGTCCACTAGTTCACTGGTTGATTTATTGCCACCAAAGATACAGTGAGAACGTTTGTTCTGCGTTCCATCCAGTCTAATCATAGGTTCATAATGTTCATAAGGTTCATTTATTGTCACATACACCAATTGGTGAAATTTCATTGGCCAGGTCAATTTAAAAAAGCAACAGACTCAAAAACACATTTAACATAAACATCCATCACAGTGACTCCTAAACATTCCTCACTGTGATGGAAGGCGAAATGAAGTTCAAGTCCTTCCTTTTTTGTTTTTCCTCGGTCAGGGGTCTCGAGCGCCCATTGATGGGACGGTCTTGACTCCCGTAGCTGGCAGCGTTTGGGCCCTGCGCGTCGAGGCGATCCGCTCCTGCATCGGGGGAGTTGTCAGCTCCCCCACGCCGGGCGATCGAACCTCGCGTCGGGGCTGGTCGAACCTTCTGCGGCGTTGGAGTTCCCGACTAGCCTCTCCCGAGACTGTGATCTCTTGGTGGTAAGTCCGCAGGCTGCGGTGGAAGCGATCCCAGGCAAGGGATCCGCTCCGATGGTAAGTCCGAGCCCTGCGGTGGGGCTCACGACAATCCGAGGCGGCTTTCCAACTCCATCGATGGTAGGCCGCAGAGCCCGGAGAATGTGATCCAAAACATGATCACATCTCCGGGAAGGTAAGAACCTGAAAAAAAAAGGTTTCCCCTTCCCCCCCCCCCCCCCCCCCCCCCCCCCCCTCCCCCCCCCCCCCCTCCCCAACACATAAAACAAACAGAAGAACATTAATACAAACTTTAAACAAATGCTAAAACTAACAAAAAGGATGAAAGAACGAACAGACTGCCGGCAGGGCTGCCATCTCCCTCCTCCGGTGCCATGAGTGCAATAGAAGGACAACACAAAATGCTGGAGTAACTCAACGTCCAGCCTTTTGTCCGACATCCAACATCCAGCTCAACGTTTTGGGTCGAGATCCTTCTTCAGACTGAAGAAACATCACCCATTCCTTCTCTCCAGAGATACTTCCTGTCCCGCTGAGTTACTCCAGCATTTTGTGTTTCTTCGGTGTAAACCAGCATCTGCAGTTCCTTCCCACACGTGAGTACAATAGATCCTCTTCTGGAACATCAGGCAGAGAGCCACCAAGTTCTGGCACTGTCCATGTCCTCCATAGATGTGCTTGATCTGATGAGTTGCTCCAGCACGCTGTACTTTCCTCAACGCATCAGTCTACAGCCACTCGGGGCATGCAGTGGAGTGTATCGCCTTGTACTCGCTGGAATTTAGAAGATTGAGAGGGGATCTTATAGAGACTTACAAAATTCTTAAGGGGTTGGACAGGCTAGATGCAGGAAGATTGTTCCCGATGATGGGGAACTCCAGAACAAGGGGTCACAGTTTAAGGATAAGGGGGAAGTCTTTTCGGACCGAAATGAGGAAAACATTTTTCACACAGAGAGTGGTGAGTCTGTGGAATTCTCTGCCACAGAAGGTAGTTGAGGCCAGTTCGTTGGCTATATTTAAGAGGGAGTTGGATGTGGCCCTTGTGGCTAAAGGGATCAGGGGGTATGGAGAGAAGGCAGGTACAGGACACTGAGTTGGATGATCAGCCATGATCATATTGAATGGCGGTGCAGGCTCGAAGGGCCGAATGGCCTCCTCCTGCACCTATTGTCTATGATTCTATGACAATGGCTAGAAAGCTTTGTAGGCTTTACAGGTCCAAGCTCACATCTTCCTGACGAGCACAGCACACATGCAGTACATTGTGATAAACAGCATACCTACTGAATTGTCAAAGTCCTGGATTTCTCTGAGAGTTGCCATAAACTCGATGGGCTGTATAGCCCAGCATGCTAGGAGCCAGGTGATCCACACAGCAGGTTGGAGACACACCAAACATGGCACTTTACTTTATTTAGTACTTTAATCATTTTAAATTAATAGTCTTTAGCTTTAGCGCTTTGAACAGCGGTAAAATCACCTTTCACGTTGAATATAGCAAAAACCTGTGTCCGTGTCAGCAACAAATCCCACCTGGCTCTTATCACTGGGATATAAGGGCGGTAACCATAACTGGCGTATTTAATCCTCTTTGCCTCTCTGTCTTCAGATCAGCATCGTCTGCTAACTGATGTTATTGTATCTCTCACTTCCAGTATAATGTTGATTCTGGATGCTGGCTTCAGATGCTCACATTTTAATGGGACTTTTATTTTCCTTGACGTCTCTTCCTGTAGATTACCCCCCTTGCATCCAAATGGACTGTGCAAATGGTGCATGTTACAATTCCAGCCAGCATTGTGATGGAACGCTGAACTGCAGGGACGGATCAGACGAGAGCAATTGCAGTAGGTTCTGTTTTCCTCACGTTTAAATCCTATATTACCAAACCCAAAATAAAAATTGGGTCAACTGGGCTTGTACTCATTGGCATTTGGAAGGGTGAGAGAGGATCTGATAGAAACATCTACAATTTTTAAGGGATTGGACAGGCCAGATGCAGGAACAATGTTCCCGATGTTGGGGGAGTCCAGAACCAGGGGGTCACAGTTTAAGAATAAGAGGTAGGCCAATTAGGACTGAGATGAGGAAACACTTTTTCACCCAGAGAATTGTGAATCTGTCGAATTCTCTGCCACAGAAGGCAGTGGAGGCCAATTCACTGGATGCTTTCAAGAGAGTGTTAGATAGAGCTCTTAGGGCTAAATGGATCAGGGAATATGGGGTGAAGGCAGTAACGGGGTACTGATTGGGGATGATCAGCCATGATCATATTGAATGGCGGTGCTGGCTCGAAGGGCCGAATGGCCTCCTGCTGCTATTGTCTATGTATCTACCCCTCGGTCAAGCACTGTGATAGGCAGAGATTCTCACGCACAAGTCATGCGGGGTAACAATTTAATGTGCACCCTGGCTCATGGCGTTCTCAGCGTTGTACCATCTACGGATGCTGACTGACCCAGTGATTTCCTCTAGTGCTTTTGTTTTTTTGCACAGGATTCCAGTATCTGCACTTTCTTGTGCCATGCCAAGAAAAAAACATGCATGACTTACAACATGAAATCATTAGTTCATAAGAGATAGAAGCAGACGGAGGCTATTCGGCCCATCAAGTCCACTCCGCCATTCAATCATGACTGATCTATCTCTCCCTCCAAAAAGTAACTCCCGACCTAATGGTCAGAAACGAAACCTTGTGTTAATTTTCTTCTCTCTTGACCCCCGCCACCCCTCCCCGACCCGCACAGCCCACAAATGCAGCAGCGGGTACTATCAGTGCGCCAACGAGGAATGTATTCCACGACTCTTTGTATGTGACCATGACGATGACTGCGGGGATCGAAGCGACGAGCAGACATGTGGTAACGTCCTTTTTTTTTTTTTTTTGTTTATTTTTGTTAGAAGTAAGTACAGCAGTCTGGTATTTAAGTACCTAATACATACATACATATTCTCATTCTTGTACAACTTCATACTTTTAGTTCAATAATAAAAAAACAGTGAGAGAAAAAAGAAATAAAGAGTGTCGGAATAGGTAACGTCTTCTTATCATTTCTCAAACTTTGCTTCGATCTGTAAAAGTGCTTGACATGAGTCAAGGGAGAGAATTCATCGAGATAGACACAACGTGCCGGAGTAACTCAGCGAGACAGGCACCATCTCTGGAGAAGGTAATGCAGGTGAGGCAGAGGTTCACCTGAAACCTCCTCCAACCTCACCTACTGTACCCGCTGTTCCAGGTGTGGACTCCTATCTAACGGCGAGACCAAGCGCAGGCTCAGCGCTCACTTTTGCTGAATATCTTCGCTCAGTCTGCCGAAACCTACCTGATCTCCCGGTTGCCAAACACTTTATTTCCCCCTCACATTCCCACACTGACCTTTGTGTCCTGGGCCACCTCCATTATCAGAGTGAGGCCAAACGTAAATTGGAGGAACCGCACCTTATATTTTGCTTGAGTAAGGGATTCGAGTAAGGGATTCGCTCCAAACACCTAGTGGTCACTCCGTGAAACTACAAGGTGTTTTCAAATACAAAGTTATTTTTAACAGATAAAGATGTATTTTTGTGGCGGCATGCTAAAAATACTAAAGACTTTTAGTTTAATTTAGTTTACTGATACAGCGTGGAAACAAGCTCTTTGGCTCGCTGAGTCCTCACCGACCCGTGATCCCCGCACATTAACATTATCCTACACACACTGGGGACAATTTACACTTACACCAAGCCAATTAGCCTACAAACCTGTACGTCTTTGGAGTGTGGAAGGAAACTGAAGATCTCGGAGAAAACCCACGCGGTCACGGGGAGAACGCACAAACTCCGTACAGACAGCGCCCGTTGTTGTAATCGAACCCGGGTCTCCGGCGCTGCAAGCGCTGCAAGGCAGCAACTCTACCGCTGCGCCACCGTGGCCGTACCCTTGTTTAATGGAATATCATTGCCCATGTGTCGATCGAAGCAATCGCTTGGCAATGTCAACGACCTCCCGCAGTGAAACTAGCAGCCTGTTTTCTTAAAGAGACAGTGGTGTCTAATTACTGTGGGAAGCCCCGTTGCTATAAACCAAATCCATTATAAAGAGGTGCATAAAAGCAGCTGCCTGACAGAGCAAGAGACCCGGGTTCAATCCTGACTATGGGTGCTGCCTGTATGGAGTTTATACTTTCTCCCTGTGACCCGTGTGAGTTTTTCCAGGAACTCCAGATTCCTCCCACACTCCAAAGATGTACAGGTTTGTAGGTTCATTGGTTTGGTATAATTGCACATTGTCCCTAGTGTGTGTGGGATAGTGTTAAGGGCCTGTCCCACCAGCATGCGACTGCATGCGCCTAACGCGACCAAACGTGGTCGCTTGAGGCGTATGGCCGCGCGGAGCCGGTTCCACTTCGAACCGCGGAGGCGTCTGGAGTTGTGCGGGGCTGGTCCCGACATCATACTCACCAATCAGCTGGGCAGGAGGCGGGCCGACTGAATTTGGACGTCGCACGGCGTCGGGCGGTGGTGTCATCACGCAACGGCACGCCGGGCGGTGGCGTCATCGCGCAAATCCATGCGCTAGGCACGCGCCGTCAAGACGCTGCATACGCCCTCAATGCGCCTGCGGGCCGACAGGCCATTGGCGTGCGGAATGTTCGAACAGATTAGGATTTTCGGAGCCCCACGCGGTGTCAGGTCCAGGCTCGCACAACTCCATACGCAGCCGTGGTTCAAAGTGGGACCGGCCCGCGCGGCCGTACGCCTCAAGCGACCACGTTTGGTCGCGCTAGACGCATGCAATCGTATGCTGGTGGGACAGGCCCTTAAGTGTGCGGGCATCGCTGGTCGGCGCGGTCTCGCTGGGCTGTATCTCTAAGCTAAACTAAAGTAAAGTAACTAACGAGGGCAGCCTGTTATCTGTACAAGGTAACATGGAGCGGTGATGGTGTTGTGTGTTGCAGCTTACCCTGCATGCTCTGGAGACTACTTCAGCTGCCCCAGTGGACACTGCATTCATCAGTACTGGCTGTGCGATGGGGACGATGACTGCGGAGACAATGCCGACGAACGAGGCTGTGGTAAGAATGTGGGCAATCAGTGCGTATGTAAACGTTTAAACGAGTGGGACCTACAAACCGTGGATTGAGGGTTGCAAAATTCACCAAACGTGAATCATTGGTGGAACAATGTTCCCCAAGCTGACTCTGCACGTTCATACGTGATAGTAGAATTAGGCCATTCAAGTCTTTTTTATTTATTTATTTATTTTTAATTTTTTTTAATTTTATAATACAACTTAGGAGATAGGTCCGTAGGTAAGAAAACAAAACTATTCGTCTAGTCCTGGGTTCAAGCTTCCGTCGAGCCTCAGCGCTGGCCCATTCTACCCCTTCAAATAATCTATGAACGGGGACCATATTCTAATAAATAATTCAGGTTTGTCAATTAAGACAAATCTAATTTTTTCCAGATTTAAGGTCTCCGACATCTCCATAATCCACATTTTAATTGTAGGGGATGCAGGGTTTTTCCAAAATTTTAATATTAGTTTTTTCCCAGTTATTGTACTATAATCCAGGAAATTTCTTTGGTTTATTGTAAGTTTTAGGTATTGTTCAGATATGCCCAATATTATTAATTTAGGATCGGGATCCAGTTGAATATTAACCACTACGGAAATAATTAAAAAAATATCCACCCAAAATGTTTTAACTTTTATGCAATTTACAAAGTTATGGGTTAAATTAGCGAGTATTGACATTTATCGCAGATAGGAGAGATATTAGGAAAAATTCTGTTTAATTTTGTTTTAGAATAATACAATCTGTGTAATATTTTAAATTGTATTAAAGAATGTCTGGCGTTTAACGAACATTGATGTATATGTTGTAGACTTTCATCCCAAATATCTTTCGTTATGGGTTGAACTAATTCATTTTCCCATGCTTGTCTATGTGATTCCGTCGATGGATTCTCGCTATCTAACAGAATATTATAAATATATGATATTAATTTGACTGTGTTGGGATGTTTATTCAAACATTCATCTAGAATCTCTGGCTCTCTAATTCTGTATTCTTGTGTCTGTGATTTAACATAATCTTTCAATTGTAAATATCTAAAAAAATTATTTGAATGTAATCCATAATTCTGTTGTACCTCCAGAAACGAGAGGAACATACCTTTTCTATAAAGATGTCCCATCTTTTTAATTCCATAGTTTTTCCATTGTGTAAAGCCTTTATCCAATACCGAAGGCTTAAATGAGGCCCATCAAGTCTACTCCTCCATTCAATCATGGCTGGTCTATCTCTCCCTCCAAACCCCATTCTCCTGCGTTCTCCCCATAACCTCTGACACCCGCACTAATCATATTGTCGGTGTGTCATAGACAATAGGTGCAGGAGTAGGCCATTCGGCCCTTCGAGCCTGCACCGCCTCGAGCCTGCACCATCATAGAGTCATAGAGTGATGCAGTGTGGAAACAGGCCCTTCCACCCAACTTGCCCACACCAGCCAACATCTCCCAGCTACACTAGTCCCACTTGCCTGCGCTTGGTCCATATCCCTCCAAACCTGTCCTATCCATGTACCTGTCTAACTGTTTCTTAAATAATGGGATAATCCCAGCCTCAACTGCCCCCTCTGGCAACTCGTACCATACACCCAGTACCCTTTGTGATACCCTCGGGTATCCTATTCAATCTTTTCCCCTTCACCTTGAACCTCTGTCCTCTGGTCCTTGATTCCCCTACTCTGGCCAAGAGACTGTGTGCATCTACTCGATCTATTTCCTCTCATGATTTTGTACACCTCTATAAGATCCCCCTCATCCTCCTGCTCTCCATGGAATAGAGACCTAGCCTCCTCAAGGTTCAGGGTTACGATGGATAGCTTAGGGTTAAGGTGGATAGGATCAGTTTAGAGGGATATAGGCCAGGCGCGGGCAGGCGGGACTAGTGTAGATGGGTCGGCATGGGTAAGTTGGGCTGAAGGGCCTGTTTCCCAGCTGTATGACTCTACGACTGACTGCAGTACAGGGTATTTGGTTGTGCTTTGCAGGGCTAGATGAGAAGTATTTAAAACAAACTAGAAACTCAGCAGATAAGTCACCAGTGCTTTTGCATGCTAACTATAATGCAAAGATTTAGCAGTTAAGCATTTCAGGAAAGGTAAAAGACTAAATGCTTCTGGTTGGCCATCTTTCAAACATTCACTGTTTCTCCCTCTACAGCTGCTGCCCGACTGGTTAATATCATTAGTATTTGCTGTATTTATTTTGGTAAAACAAAAGATGTCTGCATTGAATAATATATGCACAATGAGCAAACAAATCTTTTCATATCTCTTGAATGTCCAGATATATAACAGTGCGACTATTTCCCCTGGGAGCTGAATTTTTCAGCAACCAGACAGCTGTTGGAGCAGCTCCGCCAGATGTGGTTTTACAGTAGACAGCGGCATTTTCAGTTTAGCCAGAGGTTGTGCTTGCTTCACGCTGGGCTCCTTTACCAATCTATGTCTGTTTCTCTCCGTTTGAGCAGAGAGGGGGGATCTGCAAGAGTGCTCACCCCGGCAATGGATTTGTCCTGGTTCTCGACACTGTATCTCCCTCAACAAGCTGTGTGATGGCATCCAGGACTGCTCCGACGGGGGAGATGAGACGAACGCTACCACCGGAAATAACTGCAGTGAGTACTCCGATCTTGGAACAAGACTTGTACCCACCTGCCTGCAGAATGTTCTAAGAGAAGCGCGCACACACTTGTAACATCTACTGTATCCGTTGTTCATGATGTGGACTCGTATACACCGGCGAGACCAAACGTAGACTGTGCGATCGTTTCGCTGAACACCTTCGCTCAGCCCGCCTGAACCTACCTGATCTCCCGGTTGCTAAACACTTTAATTCCCCATCCTTCCCATTCCCACACTGACCTTTCTGTCCTAGGTCTCCTCCATTGTCAGAGTGATGCTAAACGCAAATTGGAAGAACAGCATCTCATATTTCACTTGGGCAGTGATATGAAAACGGATTTCTCTAACTTTTAAGTAACCCCAGCATTCCCTCTCGCACCATCCCTCCCCTCACCCAAACTGCACTGGCTTCTCATTTTCACCCAACAAACGCCTGTTTCCTTTATCATCGTTACTTTTTTGCACATGTTTCATTCACTGTTCCACATTTCTCGACGTCGCTGTCTGCAGTATATCTCTTGTTTCCCTTTCCCGTGACATTCAGTCTGAAGAAGGGCCTCGACCTGAAACATCACCCGTTCCTTCTCTCCAGAGATGCTGCCTGTCCCGCTGAGATGCTCAGCTTTTTGTGTCTCCATTCTTTGCAGTGTCCATCTGCCTCGTGATGTCAGGGAAAAGCCAGTGAGATGCCTCACAAGAAAATGCAGATGCTGAAATCTTGAAAAAAAAACATCTGCTATTTATTGATAATCAAAGTGTAATTTTTTAATCAAAACCCCCCTGGTGAATGCATGTGCTTATTTTCAGGTGTATATAGATAGATACAGGTATACCTGTGTTTACTTTCAGGTTGTCATAGAAACACATATACCCGTGTTTACTTTCCCATGTACATAAATACAAGTGTGTGTGTGTGTGCGTTAACATTCAACTGTGCATAGATACAGGTGTGACTGTGCTTACTTTCAGGTGTACATAACTGTGCTGCTCTAAGCTGTGAGTATCACTGTCGTTCCTCCCCATCAGGCGGGATCTGCTTCTGCCCCTCAGGATACATCCTGGGCACTGATGGCCGCTCCTGTGTCGGTAAGTTTCACCGATGCAGCCTGGAAACAGGCCCTTCGGTCCACCGAGACCACGCCGACAGTCGGTCACCCGTTCACACTAATTCTGCGCTATCCCGCTTTCTCATCCACTCTCCACACACTAGGGGCAATTTAACCTAAAATCCAGCACGTTTTTGGGTTGTGGGAGGAAACCGGAGCATCCTCTCCGGAGCGGAAACCCACGTGGTCACAGGGAGAACGTGCAAACTCCACACAGACAGCACCCGAGGTCAGGATCGAACCCAGGTCACTGTGAGACAGCAGCTCTACCCTCTGCGATGATAGAAATATCAGAACGTCATTTGTCAGTAATTTGAAAAGCCATGGGATGATCACAGAGTGCACAGATTGACCCACGTGCTGAAGATGCAGGATCTGGGATAGTCTCTCTGTTGGCCAGACTGGATGACTATGAACTGGATGACTATCCGCTCGCCATGGACTATATCATGAGGTCCAATGACAAGGGGAACTGGCACAGAGGCTACGGGCAGGGGGGGGGGAGAGAGGGGAAGACAGTCTACTTGACTCACATGCCACCATTGTCGGTTGAATAAAGGAACAAATGTTTTTTAACAATTTTGGGAAGTTTGGTCTGGTACCCATCGAGTCGAACAGCGTGGAAATGGGCCCTTTGGCCCAACTTGCCCACGTTGGCCAACCTGCCCCATCTATACTATTCCCACATCCCTCTAAACCTGTCCAATCCTTCCATGTACCTTTCTAAATGTTTCTTGAACACTGTGACAGTCCCTGCCTCAACTACCTCCTCCGGCAGCTCGTTCCATACACCCACCACCCTTTGTGTAAAAAAGTTACCCCTCAGATTCCTATAAAATCTGTTCCCATTCACCTTAAACCTATGTCCTCTGGTTCTTGATTCCCCTACTCTTGGTGAAAGGTAAACGGTAAAAGTGCATTCACCCTGTCTATTCCTCTCATCGTTTGTGCACCTCTGTAAGATCACATGACAAGGGGAGAAGGCAGGCACGGGTTATTGATTGGGGACGATCAGCCATAACCACAATGAATGGCGGTTCTGGTTCGAAGGGCCGAATGGCCTCCTCCTGCACCTATTTTCTATGTCCATGTCTATGTCATAATGGCTGACATTCTACGACAGTGTACAAGTTTCTAAGTTTCACTCATATTAGTTTAATATCGTCTTGTGTACCGAGGTACAGTGTGAAGCTCTGTGTGTTCTCATGACACGGATAATCAACCCGTACACAAATATAACGGAAAGTACAAAGAGAAACATACCAGAGTGCAGAATTTACTGTAGAATTCCTGATAGTTTTGCAATTTGAATGGCGATCTAAGAGTGAAGCTCATGTTCATAAATCATAGGAACAGAATTAGGCCATTCAGCTCATCAAGTCTACTCCGCCATTCAATCATGGCTGATCTATCTCTCCCTCCCAACCCCACTCTCCTGCCTTCTCCCCGACACACGTACTAATCAAGACTCTATCTATCTCTGCCTTAAAAATATCCATTGACTTGGCTTCCACAGCCGTCTGTGGCAAATAATTCCACAGATTCACCGCCCTCTAACTAAAGACAATCCTCCTCTTCCCCTTCCTAAAGGAACATCCTTTTATTCTGAGGCTATTGGATTTGATCCTAATGGCTGCTCTCCCTCTAGTGGAAACATCTTATCCACATCCACTCTATCCAGGCCTTTCACTGTTGCAGTGGAGGATGATAGGTTGTCTTCTGGGACCAGCAGCAAAGAGTGGCCACGCTTACAGTGTGACCGTGCAAAGGACACAGGTGGTTTCAGACACCTCCTATCATCGTATACATCCGTGTCCTTATATAGAGCAGCAAAGATTAAAGAAAGTTCGGATTAGGATTCAGTGATATGAGAACTGATCTCGTTCCTCCCAGCCTCCTTTCCAGCTGGACGTCGCCCGGTCCATCACACAAACCAACCTCCTTTCCATTAACTCCATCTGCACTTCACGCTGCCTCGGCAAGGCCAGCAGCGTAATCAAGGACCAGCCTCAACCTGGTCACTCCCTCTTCTCTCCTCTCCCATCAGGCAAGTGGTGCAGAAGTGTGAAAACGCACACACCTCCAGATTCAGGGACAGCTTCTCCCCAGCTGTTACAGTCAACTGAAACACCTTCCCACCCGCTAGAGAGCGGTCCTGACCTCCCATCTACCTCAGTGGAGACCCTCGGACTATATTTAATCGGACTTTACACGACTAAGTGTTCTTCCCTTTATCACCTATCTGTGGACGGCTCAATTGTAATCATGCGTAGTCTTTCCGCTGACTGGATACAACGCAACAAAAAAGCTTTTCACTGTACACAGGCCAATAAACTAAACTAAACTAATCTGAACTTGTTCTTAATCCTGCCACAACCTTTGTAAGAGATGATACTCGAAAGGCCATAGACATTTGATATGACCCAATGTGTGAACTGTAACTGTGTGTTTCCTTTGCCTGTAGACTTTGACGAGTGCAATGTTTGGGGGGCGTGTGACCAGCTATGTGAGAGCAAGGTTGGAGCCTATTCGTGCGCCTGTGTGCAAGGCTACGTCTTGGAACACCACAAACACTGCCGGGCAAACGCCTCATGTAAGTCCCAGCATTGTGGGGCAGGGTGGTTCCTTCTGTTTACTTTAGAGAAACAGCGTGGAAACAGGCCTTTCAGTCCACTGAGTCCACACCGAGCAGCGATCGCCCGTACTCTAGTTCTGTCCTACACACACTAGGGACAATTTACACAAGCCAATGAACCTACTAACCTGCACGGCTTTGGGATGTGGGAGTGAACCTGAGCACCCGGAGGAAACCCACGCGGTCACAGGGAGAACGTGCAAACTCCACGCAGACAGCACCTGTAGTCAGGTTCAAACCCGGGTCTCCGGCGCTGTGAGGCAGCAACTCTACTGCTGCGCCACCGTGTCAGGCCTTGGGTCTCCCAGCACAACTTTGCCACGCCGCCTCGTGTGTACTAAACCTTCCCGCAGCTGTGGTCAGGTCTACCCTGGGGGCAGTCTGAAGGAGAGTCCCGACTCAAAACGTTACCTATCCACTTTCTCCACAGATACTGCCTGACCTGCTGAGTTACTCCAGCACTCTGTATCTTGCTATCCAATGTCCACTTCCATTTTAAAGGCAGTCCAGGAGCTTCAGCTGTTTGAAGCTAGTCTGTGAGTATATTCAGGGAATCTGTGGACACAGCTTCCAAAAACAAAGCTTCCAAAAATAATGTTTAAGAAGCAACTGCAGATGCTGGAAAATCGAAGGTAGACAAAAATGCTGGAGAAACTCAGCGGGTGCGGCAGCATCTATGAAGCGAAGGAAATAGGCAATGTTTCGGATCGAAACCCTTCTTCAGACTGCAACCCTTCTTCAGACCTTCCAAAAATAATGTTTGTTTTAGTTTAGTTTAGTTTGGAGATACAGCGCGGAAACAGGCCCTTCGGCCCACCAAGTCCGCGCCGACCAGCGATCCCTGCACATTAATGCTATTCTACACACTAGGGACAATTTACATTCATACCAAGCCAATTAACCCAAAATCTGTACGTGTTTGGAGTGTGTGAGGAATCCGAAAATCCTGGAGAAAGCCCACGCGGTTACGGGGCGAGCGTACCGACTCCGTACGGACAGCACCCGTGGGCGGGATCGAACACGCGTCTCCGGCGCTGACTGCGCTGCAAGGCAGCAACTCTACCGCTGGGCCTCTCTGTCAACTGTTGCCGCATTCAGACAGCCACAAATGGTTACTCTACTCGACCATAGGAGTGCGAGTAGAGAAAATGGGACGTTTTTTTCCCGGTTGTACCACACATTGGTGAGGCCGCACTTGGAGTACTGTGTTCAGCTTTTGCCACTCAGTTGGAGAGCGCGCAGAGAAGATTTGTGGGGGTGTTGCCCAGGACTCGAGGGCCTGAGCTATCGGGAGAGGTTGAGCAGGTTTGGACTGTGTTCCTTGGAGAGCAGGTGGCTGAGCGGTGATCTCACTGTTAAACACGCCGTAAAAAAACTCCATATTGATAACAACACCGTTTCAATACATGCAGCACTTGTTGGCTGTAAAAAAATAAGTGGTGACGGACAAACGGAAAAAGGTCCTGAAATATAAATTCTTTGCAAACACAGCCTGTTGACATTTTGCTTAGTTTCCAATGAATCAAAATAGTATTCATTTCTAGTGTAGCATCATTTTTGTACGTATTTCACACTGAATTATATTATATTATGTGCCACTAAGTAGCTTCTTAAAAATGGACATATATTAATTGAGGTGGTGATTCCACTAGTGAGAGAGTCTAAGGCCTGAGGGCATAGCCTCAGAATAAAAGGATGTACCTTTAGAAAGGAGATGAGGAGGAATTTCTTCAGACAGAAGATGGTGAATCAGTGAAATTCACTGCCACAGACGGCGGTGGAGGCCAAGTGGTTGGGTATTTTTAAAGTGGATTCTTGATAAGTACGGGTGTCAGGGGTTATGGGGATAAGGTGGGAGAATGGGGTTGGGTAGGGAAAGACAGATCAGCCATGATTGAATGGTGGGGTAGACTCGACGGGCCGAGTGGCCGAATCCTGCTCCTGTGACGTGCGAACGTATTGCAGCGCGTGTATTATTGTGAACTAGACCAGCGCGCATGGCAGCCAGCGGGAGGGCACTGACTGCGGACCTTCGTCCTTGCCTTGCAGCTGGAACTCCATCCATCATCTTCTCGAATGGTCGCGATCTGCTGATTGGCAACATCCACGGGCGGGGCACGCGGATCCTTGTGGAATCTCACAACCGCGGTATTGCTGTCGGCGTGGATTTCCACTACAAACTGGGCAAGGTCTTTTGGACAGATACCATTCGAAATAAGGTGCGTAACATTCCCGAAACTGGGCACCGATTCGGTGACCCGGAGAAGATGAATTGGTGTTGAAAACCCATGTACCTCATGTGTATTGTGTTTCAATGTTTTGATTTCGCTGAGGCACGTTACTGTTGAGAACGCCACTCCTGGTCTGGTGACACGTACATTATTAAATCCTCCATCCTAAAAATAAACTGGCTTGGAAGTTGTTCAGGTTCTTGTAACTGAACACCCAGAACAGTCAAACTTAGGTTATGCCAGCCGACTCAAGCCGAGCTCTCAATCAACTCCTCACCAAGGAAACAAATTCCACTCTCACCCCAACCGCTACCCCTCCATGCCTTACAAAACTTCTAACAAGCGGGCGCAAATATCAATCCCTTGCCTAAAATGCTCTAACATGCTTACATGCAAAATGCTTATACATCAGCGAGACCAAACGCAGACTGGGCGATCGTTTCGCTGAATGCCTTCGCTTAGTCTGCCTGGACCTACCTGATCTCCAGGTTGCCCAACACTTCCCATTCCCCTTCCCATTCCCACTCTGACCTTTCTATCCTGGGCCTCCGTCGTTGACAGGGTGAAGCCAAGCGCAAATTGGAGGAACAGCATCTCATATTTCGCTTGGGCAACTTATTGAATATTGATTTCTCTGACTTCATGTAAGCCATGCAACCCTCTCTCTCTCTCTCTGTCCCTCCCGCACCCAAGTTGTACCTGTTTCAGTCGTCTTGTTGAGTCTCATTGCCTGTAACTCATTTTCACCTAGCCCACAGCTAACAATGGCCTATTTCCTTTATCATTGTTACTTTTTTGCATATTTTTCATTCATGTGTTCTATATCTCTCGACATCACCGTGTATATCTCTCGTTTCCCTTTCCCCTGACTCTCAGTCTGAAGGGTCTCAACCCAGAACGTCACCTATTCCTTCTCTCCAGAGATGCTGCCTGTCCCGCTGAGTTACTCCAGCTGTTTGTGTCTATCTTCGGTTGAAACCAGCATCCGCAGTTCCTTCCTACACACGTCTTTGAAAAATGTGAAGAAACCGGAGTACCCGGAGAAACTCCACGGAGAAAACCCACACGGTCACGGGGAGAACATACAAACTCCATACAGACAATAGACAATAGACAATAGGTGCAGGAGGAGGCCATTTGGCCCTTTGAGCCAGCACTGCCATTCAATGTGATCATGGCTGATCATCCACAATCAGTACCCCGTTCCTGCCTTCTCCCCATATCCCTTGACTCCGCTATCTTTAAAAGCTCTATCTAACTCCCTCTTGAAAGCATCCAGAGAATTGACCTCCACTGCCTTCTGAGGCAGAGAATTCCACAGATTCACAACTGTCTGGGTGAAAAGGTTTTTCGTCATCTCCGATCTAAATGGCCAACCCCTTATTCTTAAACTGTGGCCCCTGGTTCTGGACACCCCCAACATCGGGAACATGTTTCCTGCCCCTAGCCTGTCCAATCCCTTAATAATCTTATATATTTCAAGAAAATCCCCTCTCATCCTTCTAAATTCCAGTGAAGACAAGCCCAGTCGCTCCATTCTTTCAACATATGACAATCCCGCCATCCCGGGAATTAACCTCGTGAACCTACGCTGCGCTCCCTCACTAGAAAGAATGTCCTTCCTCAAATTTGGAGGAAGCAGCCATAGTCAGGATCGAACTCGGGTCTCTGGTACTGTGAGGCAGCTAACTCTACCTCTGTGCTGCCCCCTTAAGGGCCTGTCCCACTGTACGAGTTAATTCAAGAGCTCTCCCGAGTTTCCCCTGATTCGAACTCGGAGAATTACGGTAATGGCCGCTCGTCGGTACTCGGGGCTCTCGTGGACATTGTTCAACATGGTGAAAAATCTTCATGTCTTCCCGAGCTTACCGCGTTTCCCGAGTACCTGCCGTTAGCGTTACGAGCCGCTAAGAGACGTCCCGAGCTCCGACGTACCCGCTACGTACATTCTACGTGCTTACCACGAGTTTGATTTTTTTTTTAAACTCGGGAGAGCTCTTGAATTACCTCGTGCAGTGCGACAGGCCCTTAAGTTTGTGTCTTTTTTTTGTAAGCAAAGTGATTCTGATTGTCTGCTGAAGCGTTTTACTTACCCGTGTTCTGCTAGGTTTTCTCTGTCAATCTCGACGGCACTGGGATTCGGGAAATCTTGAACGTGTCCGTTGACACTCCAGAAAACCTCGCTGTGGACTGGGTGAACAATAAACTGTATGTGGTGGAGACCAGCATCAACCGCATTGAGGTCACTGATCTGGATGGAGGGAACCGCATCACCTTAATTGGAGAAAACCTGGGCAGGCCACGAGGCATTGCTCTCGACCCCACTGTCGGGTAAGAAATTCACCCATTGCCTTTAGTTTAGTTTAGTTTCTTTCAGAGATACAGCATGGAAACAGGCCCTTCGGCCCACCGAGGCTGCATCGACTACCAATCACCCCGTTCACACTTGTTCTATCCCACACACACACACACTGGGGGCAATTTACAGAAGCCAAATAACCTACAAACCCGCACGTCTTTGGAGTGTGGGAGGAAACCCACGGCGGGTCACAGGGAGAACGTGCAAACACCGTACAGACAGCACCCGTAGTCAGGATCGAACCCTGGTCTTTGGTGCTGTGAGGCAGAAACTTTACCGCTACACCCTGTTAATTCGCCCTTGATATTTAGTTATCGAGAGCAAAACCCAGTAGGTCCCACGGGAGGTCATGATGCTGCAACCTTCTGTTACACAGCTGAGGTGTTTTGGATCACACCCCCTAAATCAAATTGGTGCTCGTTGACCCCTGATGGGCTCAGTACCTCATCATCCTAATGCCAAGAAAATGGGGTGCGATTCAGACTGGAGTCGAATTGTGAATCACGTTTTGGTTCCAGCAAAGATCTGACAGAGTAGGGAGGAGAAACATATCCAGTTGTCGATTTCAAATGTAGGGAGTGGCCAAAGATAGACACAAAAAGCTGGAGTAACTCAGCGGGTCAGGCAGCATCTCTGGAGAAAAGGAAGAGGTGACGTTTTGTGTCGAGACTGAGAGTCACGGGAAAGGGAAACGAGGGATATAGACTGTGCGTCGAGAGATATAGAACACATCAATATTCAAAAAAGTAATGATGATGAAGGAAACAGGCCGTGGTTTGCTGTGGCCTAGGTGAAAATGAGTTACTGACAATGAGACTCAACAAGATGACTTCAAAGCTACTACAACTTGGGTGGGGGAGGGATGAAAAGAGAGGGGTCACTTGAAGTTTGAGAAGTCAATGTTCATACCGCTGGGTTGGGTGTAAACTGCCCAAGCGAAATATGAGGTGCTGTTCCTCCAATTTGTGTTTGACCTCACTCTGGCAATGGAGGAGGCCCAGGACAGAAAGGTCAATGTGCGAATGGGAAGGAGAATTAAAGTGCTTGGCAACCAGGAGATCAGCTTGATCTAGGCAGACTGAGCGAAGGTGCTCAGCGAAACAATTTAACAACAGATAGATGAGGTTGGAGGAGGTGCAAGTGAACCTCTGCCTCACCTGAAAGGACTGTTGGGGTCCCTGGACAGAGTCGAGGGAGGAGGTATAGCATACATCTTGCAAATTATTTGCTTCTAATATTGTAGCTATTGTCGTGAGGACCTGTGACGAAGGTTCCCCCCCCCGTCCCCTCCCACCCCCTGTGTCTCACCTGGCCTCGCACCTCTTTCTCCCCTCCCCCTCTCCATCCCCCTCCTAGATTCCTTCCTCTGGCATCACAAGCCTGTCTCACACCTTTTTTTTGTCTCTGGCCTTTGTCCCAACCATCTGCCCGACACCTGTGTCCACCTATGACTGGCCAGGCTTAGTCCTGCCCCTCCCCTCTTTCTTCCCCATTCCCCTAGAATCAGTCTGAAGAAGGGTCCAGACCTGATACGTCACCTATCCATGTGCTCCAGAGACGCTGCCTGGCCCGCTGTGTGTTACGTCAGCACTCTATGTGTCCTTTTGTGCAGATGTTTTTGAGTTTGAACTCCAAATGAATCTGTTACATAGACAATAGTCTGCTGCGATTGAACGAAACAGCAAGTAGCCAATCTGATCCCATTAATCTTCTGCGCTGGAGTTCGGTTAGAAATAAGCCCCTCAAGTGAGAATTGTGAAGTGGTGCAGCGGGTGGAGCTGCTGGAACGCAGCGCCAGAGTCCCGGGTTCGATCCTGACGTCAGGTACTGCATGTGTGGAGTTTGCACGTTCTCCCCTTGTCTGCATGGGCTTTCTCCGAGGTCTTCAGTTTCCTCACACACTCCAAAGACGTTCAGGTTTTGTAGGTTAATTGGCTTGGGTTTTGTATACTTGGTATAAGTGTAAATTGTCCCTGGTGTGTGTGTAGGGTAGTGTTAATGTGCGGGGATCGCTGGTCGGTGCGGACCCGGTGGGCCGAAGGGCCTGTTTCCGTGCTGTATCTCTAAACTAAACTAATGGCATCTGTGCTACAGCATGCTGAAGCCACACTTGGGGTCCTGACCAAAAATGAGTACACGTGGCCACGCCAACATCTTGTACATCTCGTCTTCCAGAGAAAAGAGCGTCCTCTTCACATTGACGGTGTCCAGACTGCTCAGGGTTTTTTCCAAGTCCCCACAAGCTCACCTGATCTGCTCAAATGCAAGCCAGGGACTTCTTTATATGCGTAGACATGTCATATAATCCTCATGGTGTTGAATAGGGAAGATTTAGTTTAGTTTAGTTTAGTTTGGTCTATTGTGTCTATCTTTGTTTAGTTTAATTTAGAGCACGGAAACATGCCCTTCGACCTACCGACTCCGCTGGTCGGCCCGGCACACTTACACTATCCTACACACACTATGAACAATTCACAATTATACCAAGCCAGTTAGTCTACAGACTGCACATTTTTGGAGTCGGTGAGGAATTCGGAGCCGCCGGAGAGAACCCATGCAGGTCATGGGGAGAACGTACAAACTCCACACAGACAGCACCCGTGGCCAGGATTGTACCCGGGCCTCTGGCGCTGGGAGGCGGAAGCTCTACCGCTGCACCTCGGCAGAGTTCCAATTTTGTTTTTGTGGGCCTGATGATTTTTCTTCAGAACTGATTGATCAAACTCCATCTTTTCTGCCCAGTTATTTATTCTTCTCTGACTGGAACGATGCCTCCGGTGCCCCGAAGCTGGAGCGCGCTTTCATGGACGGGAGCCACCGTTTTGAAGTGGTCAAGACCAAGCTGGGTTGGCCGGCTGGGATAAGCTTGGACCTGATTACCAAGCGCCTCTACTGGGTTGACAGTCGCTATGACTACATCGAAACTGTAACATACGATGGACTGGAAAGGTAAACACCCACCCACTGGAATTATTGTGAAGAAAATCATTTGTTTAGAAGGATATTCATTTGTTTCTCTTGAGGGCTCACTCGGTTATGGTCATTTATTGGGGGAATGTTTAGGTTTAGGTCTATTATTCTGTACCAATTGTTGGGTCAGGTCGGGGGCCGTTCCCCACCGCCACGGGTACCATGTAATCCCGCGCTACCTCCCCGGACAGTCGGCCACTAAACCGCCCCCCCCCCACCTGGTTTGCCAGGTGAGGAGGGGGCTGTGGACCCCCAGCAGGACCAAAAACAAGACCTGTCAACGGGCGGGTGAGCTGCTAGCGACATTCACACTTCAGTGGAAGTTGCGATCACTGCCGTGCACAGCATTGCAATGAGTGAAGAAAAACATGCAATTCTTCCCTCTCCTTGCTTCGCAAAACAGAAGTTGTTAATTTAAAAAAAAAATTGTGTGCAGTGAAAAACTTTGTTCTGCAGGCCATTCAATCAGAGCAAGTATACCATCCATGGTTCCTATCAGACCAAACCCAAGCGCAATAGGTGGCATGAAGGGGAAAATGTGGAGTGTGGAGTGAAAGTGATTTTGTACACGATGAGACGGCAATAGTTTAGTTTACTTGAAAGATACAGCACGTTAACAGCACCCTTGGCCCACCAAGGCCGCGCCGACCAGCGATCCCCGCACACTAACACTATCCTACACACACTAGGGCCAATCTTACATTTATACCAAGCCAATTAACCTACAAACCGGTACGTCTTCGGAGTGTGGGAGGAAACCGAAGATCTTGGAGAAAACCCACGCGGTCACGGGGAGAACGTACAAACTCCGTACAGACAGCACCCTTAGTCAGGATCGAACCCGGGTCTCCGGCGCTGCGAGCGCTGTAAGGCAGCAACTCTACCGCTGCGCCACCGTGCCTGACTCATACGACATGATTGATAGAAGTTGGGGGCTAATGTGTTCTAGGCCTGCACCTACCACAGTTTCATGCTTTCTGCTGCAGGAACTGGTCAAATTAACCTCTGCTACCACACAGCTGTTCCCGTTTCACATAATTCAAGCAACAATTTGCTTAAAAGCAGATTGCGTCTCTTCAAAGGAAAGTAGCATGTTGGTAGGTTTGTGATGCGGAGAGAAAGGGGGTTTATGTTAATGTTATTGGTAAATGAATAGGGAAGATGGGGAGGTGGGGAAGTGGGGAGGTGTGGGAAAGAGGGTATGGGATTAGGTTCCAGACCCTTAGCCTTAGAAATGGACAATCCAGTGGGTAGCCAACACATCTCCTCCAACCAGTGCAGAACATTCAGGTGGACCAATCCTGTCCAATAAGTAGAAATCAGTCCGAAGAAGGGTTTCGACCCAAAACGGCACCCATTCCTTCTCTCCAGAGATGCTGCCTGCCCCGCTGAGTAACTCCAGCATTTTGTGTCTGTCTTCGGTTTAAACCAGCATCTGCAGTTCCCACCCACACAAGTCGAAACGTGTGTTGGAAACTTATTCAGAACCGTCATGACCATTGGATACTCGGACTATCTTTAATTAGAAGGTAGACAAAAGTGCTGGAGAAACTCAGCGGGTGCAGCAGCATCTATGGAGCGAAGGGAATAGGCAACGTTTCGCTTCACTCCATAGATGCTGCCGCACCCGCTGAGTTTCTCCAGCACTTTTGTCCACCTTCGATTTTCCAGCATCTGCAGTTCCTTCTTAAGCACACAATCTTTAATTAGACTTTACTGGTCTTGATCTTGCATTAAATGTTATTGCCTTTATCCCCTATCTTTACACTGATTGTTATCATGTATAGACTTTCCGCTGACTGGATAGCACGCGACACAAAAGCTTTTCTCTGTACCTCCATATACGTGACAATAAACAAGGAACTGGACATGCTGGTTTGCACAAAAGGACACAGAGTGCTGGGGTAGCTCAGCGGGTCAGGCAGCATCCCTGGAGAAATTGTTCTTCACAGTTGCCGCCTGATCCGCTGAGTTCCTCCACCACGTTTTGTCCTTCTTTGTAATGACTTCCTGCCTTGTGCAGGGCCATCCGGCCTCCATGTCCAGCATTTTTCCACGCTTTCGTTCATAATTTCTTTGCTTCTACGCAGGAAAACTGTAGTGAGTGGAGGTCGGTCAGCTCCCCACCCTTATGGAATAGCGAATTTCGAAGATAAATTATTTTATACCGACTGGACGAAGATGGCTGTTATAAGAGTCAATAAGTCTGCAGACAACAACCCACAAGTCATCTATCAGTCCCCACTGAAGCCCTATGGAGTGACCGTGCATCATGCATTCAGACAGCCCTTTGGTAAGTTCACTTTCTAAACGCATTACAAGCTATTCTTTCCAAATTGAAATGATTGCCGATCCAATGGATTTAATAAAAGCAAAAAAACTCAATTGTTATCTCTTCTTTGTTAATTTATCAGTATTGTCACCTACTCCTTTTATCCTGAGATGCTCTGACCTGCTGTTACTCCAGCATTTTGTGTCTATCTTTATTATTTTTATTATATATTTCACCTCCTATCAATATTAAGCTGCTAATTGCTGTTTTTATTCATCTTAACTTTGTAGAAGCACATTGTATTATTTTCCAGAGGGCAGCTATTGAAAATGATTCCAGTTTACATCTCCGCTGAATTCATCCTTTGTGGGTTCACTTGAACATTCGTCTTTTGTGTTGATCCTCATCTCTAATGCTTTTTAATCTCTCCTGTCTTCCATCCGATCAGCATTCTTCCCTCGTCTTTTTCCCTCCTCCTTTCCCTGCCTTAAGGGCCTGTCCCATTTTCACGACCTAATTCGCCTCTGCCGAGTTTGCCCTTGACTCATACTTGCAGCATGGTCGTTACGAGGTCTTAGGCGTTCGTAGGTAGGTCGTAGGTAGGTCGTAGGAGGTCGTGATGCTAGTCGTAGGTACTCGTGGCATCAAGTGGGCCGGGCCGTTTTTCAAGCCTGATGAAAAATGTCCACGAGTAAAAAAGGTCGTGAATCAGGTCGTGAAAGTGGGACCGGCCCTTTACTGATATTTAAAACATTTAAATGAGACCCGGTTTCGATCTTGACCTCGGGTGCTGTCTGTGAGGAGTTTGCACGTTTTCCCTGTTACTGCGTGGGTTTCCTCCGGGTGCTCCGGTTTCCTCCCACATCCCAAAGGTGTGCGGGATTGTAGGTAAATTGCCCCTAGTGCGAAGGGCGTGGATGAGAATGTGGGGTAACATAGAACTAGTGTGAATGGGTGATCGATGATTGATGTGGACTGGGTAGACTGAAGGGACTGTTTCTGTGTTGTATCTCTAAACTTTAATCTGAACAAGCCCACTCTCTGCCTCTGGTTCAGTATGGTTCGGACCAAGGGTAACATTTGTTACCCTTGATCCGCCCTCTACACGTGTTGTCTGACCTGCCAATTAACCTGCTGAGTTATTCCAGCACTTTGTGTTCTTTCGCTGCTAATTATCTCCATCTTTCCACATTTTCTATTTCCGAACTGGAGCGCACAAACACATGAAAAGAGCAATGACACAAGGAGCCTTGAGCAAAACACAGAGTGCAGGAGGAACTCAGCGGGTCAGGCAGCACCTGTGGAGGGAATGGACAGATGACATATCAGGTCGGACTCATAAGTTCATGTTCATAAGTCGTAGGAGCAGAATCAGGCCATTCGGCCCATCAAGTCTACTCTGCCATTCAATCATGGCTGATCAATATTTCCCTCTCAACTGCATTCTATTGACTCCATCTGGGAGCAGCAGACTGATTCTAAAGTTTAAAAAAAAAGTGACTATGGATATGAAAGGAGTAATGGTTAAAGAAGGGTGGAAAGTCTGCCCCGTTTAAATGAGTGATAATGGGCAATATGAGTGTTGCTGCCTCACAGCGGGAGAGACCCAAGTTCAATCCTGACTATGGGTGCTGTCTGTACAGAGTTTGCACGTTCGCCTTGTGACCTGGGTGGGTTTTCCCCGGGATTTTCGGTTTCGTCCAACATTCCACAGGTTTGTAGGTTAATTGGCTCGGTATAACTGTAAAACATGTCCCTAGTGTGTGCCGGATAATGTTAATGTGCAGGGATCACGGGTCGGCCCGGACCTGGTGGGCCAAAGGGGTAAACTATACTAAATGAAAAATGGATACAAATATGAAAAGATGATGGTTGAAGAAAGGGTGGAAAAGCCTGTCCCGTTGACGGTGAGTGACGGTGGGCACTATGAGCGTGCACAAGGTTGGATAATGTTCAAGAAGGAACTGCAGATGCTGGAGAATCGAGGGTTACACAAAAGGCTGGAGAAACTCAGCGGGTGCAGCAGCATCTAAGGAGCGAAGGAGATAGGCGACGAATAATGTTCACAAGGTTGAATAATGAATCTGTTTTGCATGTGTTGGTTGCAGTGAAGAATCCATGCGGCAGTGACAATGGTGGGTGTGAACACATTTGCATCCTCAGTCATGGGATGGATAATCAGGGCCTGGGCTATCGATGCAGGTGCAAGCTGGGGTTCGATCTCTACCACGACCAGAAACACTGCTACCGTAAGTGACTGGCCCCAAGGTATTCTCAATGTTATCATTATCTAATGTGAAATAGTTCTGTTAAGATCATCTTGAATTGTTTGTCCATGAGTACCTTCATTGAAATTCCTCGTATGTTACAGAACATACTTGGCGAATAAAGTGTGATTCTGATTCTGATTCTGATTAACTTTCCAGTATCTAGATAGTGTAGCCAGACCAGGCGGGTGCACTCAATAGTTGTATTAACAAAACGGCATTTAAGCTTTATGTAGCGGCAGATTTTTATATCATTCAAGAGATTACTCCCTCTAGCCACTAAGTAGACGACATGGTTTAAGGAGAATGTCGTAATAGGCATGTGAGCTCTCAGTGAGACCTTCAGAGCTTCTTCACAGATAAATCTTCATAACACAGTCTTTTGGTTGATGGCCACTACATACGCATGCACTTAATCGAGAGAAAACGTTTTTTAAGATCTTGTTGCTGTGAAAAGTACTAGTTACTGAACACACCTCCAAACTCTAAAAACCCTGCCACGTGACAGTCCCGACTTCTGACGAGGGTTCTGCATAATATTAGCTCAACCACTGGGTGCCACTACAATAGAGGAGGTGGAGTGAATGTTTCCAGAGTCTAGGACCAGAGGGCATAAGCTCAGAATAAAAGAATGTACCTTTAGAAAGGGGATGAGGATGAACACTGTGTCCCCCCCTCTGCTCTACTTGAGTTTGAACGGATTGTATTTATGTATAATATACCTGATCAGATTGGATGGCATGCAAAACAAAGCTTTTCACTGTACCTGTGTACATGTGATGATAATAAACCTAATACAGCTTGTTGTGGATGTAGCCATTTATTGGGTGATTTATCATAAACTTGTTCCTTAACTCAAGGTCTCTCTCCACATTTTTGCTGTTTTGGTGGTATTTCTCCGAGAGACACGGAGAGCTGTCTAGCATGGAAACAGGCCCTTCAGCCCACTTTGTCCGAGCCAACCTAGTTGGTGCGCAGGGCTAGTCCCATTTGCCTGCATTTGTTCCTTAATTCAGTGCCAACCTCTTCAATCTTCTCCTTTCCTTTCATTGCCATTCATGCCCACCAATGTTCGCATCTATCGCCTTCTCTCCTCTTTTCTCAACTTGCTCTTTAATCCCCACTCTTTTCTGCTTGCCATCCATTTCCCTGTCCCCTCTCCCCTCTTCTGTAACTTATTCATCGCCTCCCTTTCTCCACACTGGCCTACGTAGCCCTCTGCATTCAGCCCAATTTGATCATGACCACAGAACTTCATTCAAGAGTCAAGAGTGTTTTATTGTCATATGTCCTGAAATGGAACAATGGAATTCTTACTACAACACAAAGTTCTGGAGAAACTCAACTGGGTCAGGAAGCATCTGTGGAGTCTTAACCACAGAGACATGGCGTGATACAGTGTGGAAACAGGCCCTTCGGCCCAACTTGCCCACACCGGCCAACCCGGCTACACTAGTCCCACCTGCCCGCTTTTGGTCATATCCCTCCAAACCTGTCCTATCCATGTACCTGTCTAACTGTTTCTTCAATGTTGGGATAGTCCCAGCCTCAACTACCTCGTCTGGCAGCTTGTTCCATACACCCACCACTCTATGTGTGAAAAAGTTAACTCTCAGATTATTTTCCCCTTCACCTTAAACCTCTGTTCTCTGGTCCTCGATTCACCTACACTGGGCAAGAGACTCTGTACATCTACCCGATCTATTCCCCTCTTGGTTTTATGCATCTCTGTGAGAACCCCCCTCATGGTGGAGACGGTGTTTCGGCCCGTCATCTGCCCATTCCCTCCACAGATGCTGCCTGAGGGTTGAGGTCTGCCGACTCTGTGGTTGGCTGAAGGTCGCAGAGTCCGCAGTTTCTTGCTGAACGCTGTCCACTCTCTCTCTCTCCCGCAGCGGTGACCCAGTTCCTGCTGTTCTCGTCACAGCTGTCCGTCCGAGGAATCCCCTTCAACATCTCCACCCAGGAAGACATCATCCTCCCCGTGACCGGGAATCCCTCGTACTTTGTGGGAATTGACTTCGAAGCGGTGGAGCGGACTATATTTTTTTCCGATACCAGGAATGACCTGATTTGTAAGCAGAAAATTGACGGAACAGGTAAAGACCAGATCAAAGAACCATTCATTTTTACTCAGCCTTTCTGTTTCTTCAAGAGAATGAAAGTTCTACCTCTTACACAAAATACGGTAGAGAGTCATATACCTGTACAGCACGGAAACAGCCCCTTCAGCCCACCTTGTCTTCTTCGTTCGTGTGGCATGCACAGCCTAAAGTTGTAGGATAACTTGTTCTATTTGATCGTCTGTTTGTGCATGTCGAGTTATTATTGCATTAGTCGAAAAAGGGCGGACCACGTGAAGGTTGCAATCTTCCACCCCAGCCCGCTTTGTCCATGCTGAGTCATATACCTGTATAGCACACAAACAGGCCCTTCAGCCCTCCTTGTCCATGCTGAGTCATATATCTATCCAGCATGGAAACAGGCCCTTCAGCCCACCTTGTCCATGCTGAGTCATAGATCTGTACAGCATGGAAACAGGCCCTTCAGCCCACCTTGTCCATGCTGAGTCATAGATCTGTACAGCATGGAAACAGGCCCTTCAGCCCACCTTGTCCATGCTGAGTCATATATCTATCCAGCATGGAAACAGGCCCTTCAGCCAACCTTGTCCATGCTGAGTCATAGATCTGTACAGCATGGAAACAGGCCCTTCAGCCTTAATAATCTTATTGAAACATATAACATTATTAAGGGTTTGGACACGCTAAAGGCAGGAAACGTGCTCCCGATGTTGGGGGAGTCCAGAACCAGGGGCCACATAGTTTAAGAATAAGGGGTTGGCCATTTAGAACAGAGATGGGGAAATACTTTTTCACACAGAGAGTTGTGAATCTGTGGAATTCTCTGCCGCAGAAGGCAGTGGAGGCCAATTCTCTGGTTGCTTTCGAGAGTTAGATAGAGCTCTTAAAGATAGTGGAGTCAGGGGATATGGCGAGAAGGCAGGAACGGGGTACTGATTGTGGATGATCAGCCATGATCAATTTGAATGGTGGTGGGGGCTCGAAGGGCTGAATGGCCTACTCCTGCACCTATTGTCTATTGTCTATTGTCCATGCTGAGTCATAGATCTGTACAACACAGTAACAGGCCCTTCAGCCCATCATATCCATGCCAACCAAGTTGGCATCCTGGGCTAGTCCCATTTGCCTGCATTTAGCCCATAGCCCTCTAAACCCTTCCTCTCCATTTCTTTGCCCAAATGTATTTTTGCAGATCGTTTAACATTTCAGATCTTCAATAAGGTAGCCTCCATATAAATGTGACATCAATTCTAAATAAATGCTACTTGCTTCAAAATCAGATACATTTCATGCATTACAAAGCACACAGTGGGTCTATCAAATGTTAATTTAACATCACTGCAATGTGAAAAGCATCACTAGAACACAACATCTAGTGGGACTCCATCCCCTACTCCCAATTCCTCCGTCTACGCCGCATCTACACCCAGGATGAGGTGTTCCACACCAGGGCATCGGAGATGTCCTCATTCTTCAGGGAACGGGGGTTCCCCTCTTCTACCATAGATGAGGATCTCACCAGGGACTCTTCTATACCCCGTGACTCTGCTCTCTCTCCCCATCCCCTCACTCGTAGCAAGGGCAGAGTCCCCCTTGTCCTCGCCTTCCACCCAACCAGCCTTCACGTACAACAAATAGTCCTCCGACATTTTCGCCACCTCCAACGTGACCCCACCACTGGCCACATCTTCCCATCTCCTCCCCTGCCTGATTCACCTCTACCCCATCGCGGCCATTATCCCTGGAACTGATGCACTACCACGCTGAGAACTATAGTCTGCACTGTGTATCTTCCCCTTTGCTCTACCTATTGTAGTTGAGTTTGACTGATGCGTGGTCAAACCTGACCTGGTTGGATTGCATGTGAAGCATAGCTTTTCACCGTACCCCGGTGCACGTGGCAATAATGGACCTCGACCTGCGTTTTCCTCCGTTGTAATAAGCGTCCGGAGGCAGAGCCGTGTGGCGAGCTGCGAGCAGGCTGCAGCGTCAGTGTCAGTGGTGCTGTGATCTCTCTCTGATCCCCAGGTCGGGAGATCCTCGTGGCCAGCAGGGTGGACGGCGTGGAGGATCTGGCGTTTGACTGGATCTCGAGGAACCTGTACTGGACGGACACGCGCCACAGCACCATCTCCGTGCTGCGCTTGGCCGATAACTCGCGGAGAACAGTCGTCAAGAACCTGAACAACCCCCGCTCGATCGTGGTCCATCCAATCGTGGGGTAAATGAACACCAGCAGTGAGAGTACTAATCCAGCGTCACGCACGCCCGGGTACAGCGTTTCGCATCTGCGTCACGGGGGCAGCACGGTGCAGCAGCGGTAGAGTGACCCAGCGTCCATCCTGACCACCGGCGCTCTCGCCACGGAGTCTGTACCTTATCCCCGTGACCACCTGCTTTTCCTCCGGGTGCTCCGGTTCCCCCCCACGCTACAAAAGACACGCGGGTTTACAGTTTGTACAGGAAGGGACTGCAGAGGCTAAATTTATACCGAAGGCAGAATAAGGGGCAGGCCATTTAGAACGGAGATGAGGAAAAACTTTTTCACGCAGAGAGTTGTGAATCTGTGGCATTCTCTGCCTCAGAAGGCAGTGGAGGCCAATTCTCTGGATGCTTTCAAGAGAGAGTTTGATTGAGCTCTTAAAGATAGCGGAGTCAAGGGATATGGGGAGAAGGCAGGATCGGGGTACTGATTGTGGATGATCAGCCATGATCACAATGAATGGCGGTGCTGGCTCGAAGGGCTGAATGGCCTACTCCTGCGCCTATTGTCTATTGTCTACTGTCTATTAAAAGGAGTAGGTGACGTTTTGGGTCGGAACCTGTTAATTGGCTTCTGTGAAAAATTGTGGATTGTCCCTAGTGTGAGGATACTGTTAGTGTTCGGGTGATCACTGGTCAGCACGGCCTCAGTGGACCGAAGGGTCTGTTTGCATGCAGTATCTTTAATTCCTAAAGTGCAAAGAGTGTTGCTGTTTCCTTCACCCTCAGGTACATCTTCTGGACAGACTGGTACCGGCCTGCCAAGGTGATGAGAGCCTGGTGTGATGGGTCCAATGCCGAGCCCATCGTCAATACCACGCTTGGCTGGCCAAACGGTCTCGCCATAGACTGGAGGTAAGCGCAGCTGACCATCTGAGGGAGATGGCTGTTCAACTCTCACAGGCTCTCCTCCATGTTGTCCTCCGGTGACGATCGCAACGTTTAACTACCACCGCAACGTTTAAGAAACATTTGAACACGTACATGGGCAGGACAGGTTTAGAGGGATATGGGCCAAACATAGGCAGGTGGGACTAGTGTAGATGGGACATGCTGGTCGGTGCGGGAAGTTGGGCTGAAGGGCCTGTTTCCGCCCTGTATCACTGAAGTTGGGCGGGAAGGGCCTGTTTCCACGATGTATGACTCTACTAACCTGAATAGCCTGAACTTTAGCCAAATGAAAGATACAGAGTGCTGGAGCAACTCAACGGGCCAGGCAGCATCTCTGCAGAACATGGATAGATGATGTTTCAGGTTGAGACGCTGCTTCAGATTTTTGAAACGGTATTTGTCGAGCTGTGGTGGTATTAATCAAAGAATCACAGAATGGTACTGCTGCTTCCACCCAACTTGCCTCTGCCGGCCAACATGCCCCATCTACACTAGTCCCACCTGCCTGCGTTTGGCCCATATCCCACTAAACCTGTCCTATCCATGTACCTGTCACCTGCGGAATAACCCAGGATGTGCCAAGGGAATATGTGGCCTTCACACGGACAACATCAGATATGGAATGCAGATCACCGGAGCTGAGGGGGGAGTTCCACTGCCCACACAACTGTGCTGTGAATAGATAGACACAAAGTGTTGCAGTAACTCAGCGGGTCAGCAGCATCTCTGGAGAACATGAGTAGGTGATGTTTCTGGTTGAGACCCTTCTTCAGACTGAATGTCAGGAGGGGAGAGGAATGAAAGCTGGGAGACAGAAAGGTAGGAAAATGTGTGGCAGGCGGGGGGGGGGGGGGGGGGGGGGGGGGGGGGGGGGGGGGGGGGGGGGGGGGGGGGGGGGGGGGGGGGGGGGGGGGGGGGGTTGTGGGACGGACGGCGGGTTGATAGAGATGGTTGGACAAAGGCCAGAGATTGAGACACAAGGACCAAAGAGTTGTGAAGCTAGAGGAAGGAATGTGGGAGGAGGGGGAGGGAAGGAATAGGTGTGCGTCCAGGTGGGGCACAGGGAGGGGGGAGGGCGGAGGGAGGTTGGTTAGAGGTTACCTAAAATTGGAGAATTCATGTGTTCATACCATTGGTTGTAAGCTACCCAAGTGGAATATGAGGTGTTGTTCCTCCGGTTTGCGTGTGGCCTCACTGACAATGGAGGAGGCCCAGGACAGAAAGGCAAGTGTGGGAATGGGAAGAGAAGTTAAAATGGTTAGCAACCAGGAGTTCCAGCAGGCCTTCGCATTAGATGTGACTTTATGTAATGTTGTGAATATCCACTTTCTCCATCCTATCGGGACTATTCCACTTATTCTATCCATATTCCTTCAACAAAATTCCACCAGGGGCACCGCATTATGGCAGCCTCTGCCTACAGTCTGTCTGTTTTTCTATCTTTTTAAAAATTTTTAGTTTGTTTAAACGTATGTTTTGGAGGTTTTTTTTTAGTATTTCTATGTGGGGGTAGGGGGGTAGGGTAAGGGGGAAACCGTTTCCCTGTCACCTCCTGGCGAGGATGCGACTATTCTCTGAGTCGTGTCCTCGCCCCTCCCCCCTTCACGGCCTACCTCCTGGATTGGCGCGGCCTTTCCTGCGGAAACCAGCCAAAGCTTCAGCGGCGGCGCAGCGCTGGATACACCGTGGAGCGGGCGATGCTTTACCTGGATCGCCGTTTGAAGCTCTGGAGTGTTGGGCCTGCTGCTTCAACATCATGGAGCTGTGGTTTGCGGAGCTCCCAGCCTCGGGCGGCGCTGACGTCAACATCGCGGCGTCCTGGGATCCCTTTGCCGAGGGCCACCAGCGTGAATCTCCGCCCAGCTCGGCCTGTGGACTTCTGGAGCCACGGTCTCCGGCAGGAAGTGGCCGATTCAGAGGTCCCCAAGCCGCTGAGAATGTTCTCCCGTTCCATCATCCCGGCGAGAGGGCTGAGCATCGGGCTGCCGTTGCGGCGACAGCGGGGAGCTCAGGAAGCCCCGACCTCGGGTGAACGACAGAGGAGGATGACTGAACTTTGGTGCCTTTCCTCACAGTGGGAAACTTTGATACCGCTGTGTGGGGATGTTTGTGTCAACGACTATCGTGTTCTGTGCTCTTTGTTATTCATATGGCTGTATGGTGACCCCAAATTTCACTGTACCAATTGTTGCATGTGACAAATAAATATATCTTGTCTCTTGTCTCTTGAAAATTCATCCCGTCTCTCTGTTTCATTTTCCCCAGATGTTCCCCGGCCTGCTGAGTGTTTCCAGCCTTTGCTGTTTTTATTTTAGAATTTCCAGCATTATTCTACATTAAAACACAAAATGCCAGAGGAACTCAGGGGGCGAGGCAGTATCTGTGGAGGAAATGGACAGACGAGGTTTCGGGTCGGGACCATTCTTCAGACTGATGGAGTAGGGGGGGGGGGAGAAGAACAGGTGGAACCGAGAGGTGGGAGCGGGACAAAGCCTGGCGAGTGATAGGTGGATACAGGTGAGGGGGGGGTGTGATCGGCAGGTGGGTGGAGTAAGTGACAAAGGCTGGAGGTGAAAAGGAGAGAATAAGGAGATGAGGAGGAGAGGCAAAATGTAAATCTGGAGGGAGGGATGTGGGTGGAAGGGGACAGGAGGAAGGGGAAGATAGCGGGATCGAAGTTAAGGGATGGGATAGGAAGGGGATGGAGCAAGGTGGCTGGGGTGGAGGGAGATGGTGGGAGGCGTGATTATTTCTTGTGCTGGACTCGAGCCTGTTTCCATTAACCAGATACAGCCAACCACCACCGATTAAAAAAAAACTTGTTTTTAATATTTATTTTATGAGAAGCAATTGTACGAGGAGAAAGTAATCGTCATAACAAAATTATACAATTTTCGTACAACTTCAATTTTACATTTTATAAACTAATAACTAAATCGGAAAAAAGGAAAAAGAAAAAAGGGAAAGAAGGAAGAAAAGAAAAAGAAAGGAAAGAATTTCGAGAAAGACACAAAAAAAGAAAAAGAAAAACCCCAGAACTAACGAAGGTGTGAAAGAAACGGAGATATATCCCACTGCCCTTCCATACGCCCGCTCATCCGACCCTAGCGTCAGTTTTCAGTTCGTGTTCAACCATTATGTTGTTGAAGAAATTCAATGAAAGGAGACCATATTTTGGAAAATTGATCTGATTTGTCCGACAAAACAAGCCTTATTGTTTCTAGATGTAGCGTCTCGGTCATTTCTGTGATCCACATCTTCACTGTGGGGACTGTTACCTTTTTTCAGAATTTAAGTATACGATTTTCTCAGTTATTAAACCATAGTCAAGGAAATGTCTTTGAGATATTGTTAGATTAGGGCAGCCCTCTGACATTCTTAATATTATTAGTTTTGAATCTGACTCCAATTGAATTTTAAGTGCTTTAGAAATGATATTGGATATTCCCCTCTAGAAGTTTTGTATTTTTATACAGGATACAAAAGAATGAGTTAGGGTAGCTTCTTAAAAACAACATTTATCACAGAGAGCAGGGACAGTGGGGAAGATCTTGTTCAATTTGGTCTTTAAGTAGTATAACCAATGCAATACTTTAAATTGTATCATGCAATGCCTGGCATTGCAAGAACAGTAATGTATGTATTGAAAGCTTTTCTCCCACATATCTTTCAAAATGGGTAACCCAGCTCGTCCTCCCATGCTCGCCTATAAATCTCAGAGGGTGGGGTGTCAATATTTAGAAGAGTGTTATAAATGTAAGATATCAACTTACTTGTATCGGCATGTCTATACCACCGCCGATTTTCCAGCAACTGATGCCCTGGCCCCCCCCCCCCCCCACCCCAATCTGGACAAAATTCCCTCGGGAAGTCCCGTCCCGTCCCGTCCCCCCCCCGATAACGTGGCTGGGCAAGGCAGTCGATCTCAACCTCATCAGGACTTCCACGGTTTCCACGGCGGATCAAATTTGCCCCTTGCGTCTGGGCTTTGGAACTCCGGCCCGAGTTCCAAACATCTGTTGCCGTTGCCGATTTCCTCGTCGTCGACTTTGTGGGCCGGTATCTCGCCCCCCCCCCCCCCCCCCCACTCCCAAAGCCATGACCTCTGTTGGACTGGCAAAACGGAGAATCCAGAAAGGCTGTGGAACGAAGCATGCCGGAAAATCGGTGGTGGCCCTGCAGTTGTGATACTGAATATTCACTCCTTGGGTTTTGGGAGCATGCTCTGTACATTGCCCTGAACTGAACTAAAGATTTCTCCTTCTCTAGTTACTTACGTCTCTATTGGGTGGATGCCTTTTTTGACAAAATTGAGCACAGTTCCTTCGATGGTCTGAATCGTCAGACCCTTGGTCAAATCAGCCAAATGTCTCATCCTTTTGGGCTCACCATATTTGGCGGTAAGGTCTCTTTCTCTGAAAATACTAATGGGACTGTCCCACTTTGGCGATTTTTCAGGCGACTGCCGGTGCCTGTCAAGTTGCCGGCAGTCGCCTGAAAAACCGGCAACTGGAACGGCGACTGTCAGAGTGGAACACACACACACATCGTTTCCCTCACCAGCCTGTTATGCAGGCGGGGGACAGGGCAAGTGGGGGGAGCGCTGTCTGAGTGAAATTCACACAGTGCAAAGTCAAGGTGATACAGACACACACCGCGATGAACAGGAAGGTTGGCGCTGTAATTAAGACGGCTAAAGTACAGTGTACGTAAGTCCTTTAAAAGCAGGGGGAGAAGGAGGGCGAAGGCGTGGAGACAACGTTTAAGAAGCCAGAGACACACAGCTGTGAAGCTCGGCAGACATTTAACAGTATCGGTCAGTTGTCCTTGGTTCTGAAAACTACTGCTTACGTTTTTTTTTCCCAATGAGCCAATGAAATTCACCAGTCAGCACCGGCTACGACCTACGAGAACCAACGCAAACCTTCGACTTCCTGGCAACCCACTAGGACCTCCTGGCGACCCACCTACAGCACGGGAATTCACGCTACTCTCCATGGCGGCTTCATTCGGATCGCCGCTAAATTTTTCAACATGTTGAAAAATTCACGGTGACCATAATGAGGCCGTGACTAGTTCCCAGAATGCGGAAACACTTCACGACCAAGAAGGCGACTCCCCGGCAAACACCCGCGAACATGTGGCGACCATCTGGCGACTGCATAGTCTCCTGTAGTCGCCTAAAAAGTCGCTTGTGGTACAGGCCCATAAAGGAAACATTTCTGTGAAGATGTAGACTTTATGCGTGCTTACATGGAGGATATGTGGATGTAAAGCAATACGCCATTCAAAAATGCATAAATTGCTCATATCTGCGCTTGACAATCCACGCGTAAATTTGAGCGCGTTATATAAAAAATGGCGGCGTGTAAATCAAGCTTGGGTATTAACGGAACAAGGGCATTATTTCAAACACACGTAGAAGGAGAGGAGGCCTGTAGATCTTTGGATTGATGCAGTATGTGGACATGTTTGCGTTGCTCTGCTGCCTAAAACAGCATTAAATAGTTCGACCCCAGCAATGTCTCCGTGGTCTCTCCTTGCAGATCACGTGTACTTCACTGACTGGAGACTGAATGGAATTGTCCGCTTGCATAAGGTCGATGGCGGTGGGATGACTATTATCAGGAGAGGCATCGACAACATCATGCACGTGAAATCCTTTGATGCCACTGTGCAGACCGGTATGTGTGAAAATGCAGCCGACACATTTTATATCGCGCAGCAAAAAGTTATAGATTGAAGAGGTTCGCGTGTCGTATGAACACTCGGTTTAATATTTAAACACTCATGTTAAACACTAATATGAGTACAAAGGCGCAAGGTGCGTGCGTTAACGTGTTGACTGCGAAGTGAAGACTAGCTCCGTCGTCTGCTGCGGCCCGTCAGCTGTTCACCCAGATCGGCGTAGATTGGTCGGCCCAGATCACGCCACGGTTCGAACGACGGTTCGAGACCAGCGTGGTTCGGCCACATGATGGCGCCATAACTTCAACATAAGTGATAGGAGCAGAAATAGGCCATTTGGCCCATCAAGTCTATTCTGCCATTCAATCGTAACATCTATCTCACACTCCTAACCTTATTCTCCTGCCTTCTATCCATAACCCCTGACACCCATACTAATCGAGAATCCATCTATCTCTGCCTTAAAAATATCCATTGACTTGGCCTCCACAGCCTTCTGTGGCAATGAATTCCACAGATTCACCACCCTCTGACTAAAGAAATTCCTCCTCATCTTCTTCCTAAAGGAACTTCCATTAATTCTGAGGCTATGACCTCTAGTACTAGACTCTCCCACGAGTGGAAGCATCCTCTCCACATCCATTCTATCCAAGTCTTTCACTATTCAGTAAGTTTCAATGAGGCCCCTCCCTCATCCTCCTAAACTCCAGCGAGTACAGGCTGCGTGCCGTCAAACACCCATCATCAAAGAAAAACTCTTGTTTGACTAAATGCTGGTGTTAATGAAAGCGTGTGCTATTTTTGTGTTTTGTGTCCTCATATTGTCTCTCCCAACCTGACAAGCATTCTGCTGTGTTCTACATCTAGGATCCAACTCCTGTAACAAGCCGACAAACCCCAACGGGGACTGCAGCCATTTCTGCTTCCCGACCCCCAATTTTCAGAGAGTGTGTGGCTGTCCGTATGGAATGAAACGAGACTCCAACAACGTGAACTGCGTGGACGACCCGTCGAGTGAAGCGTCCATACAGCAGTGTGCCATCTTTTCCTTCGCCTGCGCCAACGGGAAGTGCGTGCCCGATTACAATCACTGCGATGGGGTGAATGACTGTCATGATAACAGCGATGAAGCCAACTGCGGAACGTTGAGTACGTACTTTAGTTTACTTTAGAGATACAGCGCGGAAACAGGCCCTTCTGCCCAACGGGTCCGCACGGACCAGCCATCCCCACACACTGACACTACCACACACACGCTAGGGACGATTTACACATACCAAGTAATCAAACCCAATTAGCCTACAAA
>CM069137.1:92529878-92724878 GCA_035221665.1 Okamejei kenojei
AGCTGCAGGATCAGGTCTTGACTGAGGCAATGAACAAATACAAGGCCCCGAACAACTGTGTATCACTGAATGTACCGACAGTCAACACGCCCATCTGGGGCAACATCAGTCCAGGAATAAGGGCACAGGAACTCAAACTACAAAAGATCCTGAAACTGTTGACGTCGGGAATCACTGCCTTTGCCAGATCGGTTGACGGCATGGAGATGACGGAGGAGCAGGAAGATGCTCTTGCGCTAATGTGTAACACACAGTGCGAAATTAACGCTTTCCGGAAATTCTCCATCAAGCCTACTCTCAACCCCAAGTTTGCGGGGTTGTGCAAGGCATCTGCGACGCCGCCACCGAGACAGCTGTTCGGTGAGGACCTGTCCAAACAGGTCAAGGACCTGGACGAGGAGGCGAAGGCAGTCGGTTTGATGAAACCACCTCCCTCCAGCAGGCCGGCATCTCGCAGACAAAATCCACATGTAAGACCTCGGGGGCCACCTGAAAGAACATCAAGGACCTACACGCCGGCCGCACCCCAACAACAAAAGCCTTTTTTAGGGCAGGGCCAACAGCGACCGGCGTGGAAGATGCGCCAACCCCACAATCCAGCAACACAACAGAGCGCCAAAGCCCAGAATATTAGGCCCCGGCCGGTAACCATGGAGGTAAGGGAGTCTAGTTCTCATGTGAGTGCAGCATGTTTAACCTCACAAATTGGTGGGAGATTACGTTTATTCTGGGATGCATGGAGCTCTATAAATTTAGACTCATTTATATTACAAAGTATTCAGGGGTATGAAATCAAATTTATAAATGAGCAACTTCCCCCGCCTCAACATGTACCAGACCGGAAATTTGCACTTTCCCATAAGGAAATAGCAGAAGGACATGAGGAAATTTTGAGGCTACATGCCAAGGGGGTGATAGTGAAAACGATCCACGAACCTCTTGAGTTCGTATCCAACATCTTTACCAAAACCAAAAAAGATGGTGGATGTCGGATTATTATTGAGTTAACCCATTTGAATACTTTTGTAAAATATACCCATTCTAAAATGGACACATTCGAAACAGCTAAATCACTGATTTCCAAAGGATGTTTCATGGCATGCATCGATTTAAAAGATGCATACTATTCAGTATCCATACGGAAACATCACCAAAAGTTCTTGAAGTTTGTTTGGATGGATCAGTTATGGCAATATAGAGCCCTACCTAATGGGCTTACAACAGCCCCTAGGTTATTTATAAAAATGTTGAAACCAGTATTGGCATCCCTGAGGAAACAAAACCATATTGTCATGGCATATTTAGATGACATCTTGATTGTGGGAAGAACTATGGAATTCGCAAATTTAGCAATAGCAGCTACTAAAATATTGTTTCAAAAATTAGGGTTTGTCATCCATCCAGACAAATCTAAGTTCTACCCTTCACAGGTCATGAACTATCTGGGATTCACAATTAACACCAATCAGATGATTGTTACCATCCCAGATAACAAGGCAATGGATGTTATTGAAGCATGCAACAACCTTGCTTGTGCCAGGAAACCAACAATCAGACATGCTGCTAAGGTAATTGGAAAATTAGTAGCTACATTTCCAGCTGCACGATTTGGCCCACTAACACTAATCAAAAATTTGCAAAGAACAAAAATTTCAGCATTAAAAACAAATGCTGGACATTTTGATAGGCCTATGCAGCTGCCAATCAAGGCAAAAGTTGAGTTACAATGGTGGATTGATAATATTTGTGACTCATTCAATCCCATTATTGTACTGAACCCGTCAGTCGTGGTACAAACCGACGCAAGCGCCCAAGGCTGGGGAGCTACCGACACTACTTCCAGTTATGGCGGTAGATGGGATTTACACGAATCTACCCTTCTATTATCACAAGGGACAAGCTATTTGGAGATGCTAGGAGCATTGCACGGACTGCGAGCTTATTGCATGAATTTACATCAAACGCATGTCCATCTTCAAATAGATATCACCACTGTGGTGGCATATTTAAATCATACGGGTGGTATCAAGTCAATATCTTGTGATGAATTGGCAAACTCAATCTGGCTCTGGTGCATAGAAATAAATATTTGGATATCAGCTACCTACCTTCCAGGTAAGCTCAATACAGTGGCGGACACCAGGTCATGCGTATTCAATGATAACATTGAGTGGATGTTAAATCCCCAAATATTTGCTAAAATTATAGCCAAATTTGGAACACCAGATATCGACCTTTTTTGCGTCCAGATTGAACCAACAGATACCAACATATGTATCTTGGGAACCAGATCCTGGGGCAGTAGCGATGGACGCTTTCTCGCTGCACTGGGGGAAATGGTTTTTCTATGCATTTCCTCCATTTTGCCTAATCAGTCGGGTGTTGCAGAAAATAAAATCAGATTCTGCAACAGGCATCTTAATAATACCCGACTGGCCTACACAACCATGGTATCCGGTGGTCCTTGAGATGATTAAAGAACCATGCACACATATTAACAAGTGCCCAGATTTGGTGACTAACCCCACAACAGGGAATACCATCCGTGCCATGGCCATCTGAACCTGTTGGCTTGCAGGTTCTGAAGAGGCCACTCCTGCAATACAGACTAACACGAAGGACCATGGACAACCATTGCAGCATCGTGCAGAGAAATCCACTAGACGACAGTACCTCACCCAGATCAGGAAATGGTAGGCCTACTGCAGCCGGATTATCATCACGTATGACTCTGCCACGATTCCCCATGTGCTGGAATTCCTCGCGGGGCTGCAATCATGATGAGGCCCTCAGCTACAGCGCCATCAAAACAGTGCCAGAGCGCAACTGTCATCCTACCTTTTGTATAGGAGTAGGATCTCACCAGCTCGTGTCCAAATTGATGAGGGGTATCTTCAATTCGAACCCTCCCCGACCACGATACAACATCACCTGGGATATAGGGGTAGTATTGACCCTACTCAGGAGCTGGTCGTCAATGATTGGACTACCGCTGATAAACTCACCCTGAAGATGGTGATGTTAATGGCGCTAACCTCGGCTCAACGGGGTCAGACCTTGCAAAAGATCAAATTGGATAACATAGTCTCAACCCCTGAGAGAGTAACTTTCTTCATTGATGAGTTACTCAAGCAGCACAGGCCTGGGACTACAGGGCTGCAATTAATATTTCCAGCATACCCCATTGATGTGAGGCTCTGGCATAACCTCTACATACGCCACTATATTAAAGTGATGCATACCATCAGGAAAATGTAAAGAAAGGCCTGCTGATCAGCCATAAGAAACCCCATCACAGGGTGACGGTGCAGACGATCTCCAGGTGGCTCAGGGTGGTATTGGACGCAGCAGGTATTAATACTAATATATTTAAATCCCATTCTACCAGGGCTGCATCCACATCAGCGGCGAGACCATAGAGGTTCCATGGACCATATCCAAGACTCGCAACAGCGGCTGGCCAGCGAAGCAAAACGTTCCCAGCGTTTTATAATAAAAACCTGTAGCCGCTCCCGCTACGTTTGCAGAGACAGTGTTAAGTACTGGTCCCCAAGAAACGTTTATCCCCGAGCGAGGGGTTTTTGATTTGTATTAATAAATACTATATTATTTTTCAGCTTGTCAAGTCTGAAATACGTTAACATACTCCTTCCATCAGAATTGCGGCAAGTGTGTGAGCATGGACGTCATCCAGGGCATGTAATCACAGAGCTTTGAAATCTTCACGAAGTCACTCACGTGACTCCGAAATGAAATAGTAAGATTAAATGAGAACTTACCAGTTTGAAGTTTGATCTTTATTTTATGAGGAGTTGCGATGAGGGATTTCGTGCCCTCCGCTCCCACCCCTCTACTATAAGGTCAACTGGTAAATAGAGTCTCTTCAATCTTACTATATTTGGTCATTGTTGTTTAATCTGTGATTCCACACCGTTGCTTTGAAGAATGTCGCGCATGCGTGCTGGCGGGGTCTTCACGAAATCCCTCATCGCAACTCCTCATAAAATAAAGATCAATCTTCAAACTGGTAAGTTTTCGTTTAATCTTACTATTTTACCGAGGTCAATTAATCTACAAGCCTGCACGGTTTTGGAGTGTGGGAGGAAACCGGAGCACCCAGAGAAAACCCACGCGGCCACACAGATACAAACTCCGTACAGACGGCACCCGTAGTCAGAATCAAATCCAGGTCCCTGGCCCTGTAAGGCAGCAACTCTACCACTGCACCCCTTGTCATACACCATAGAAACAGGCCCTTTGACTCAACTTCCCACGCCAACCAAGCTGCCCTATCTACGCTTGTCCCACCTGCCTGTGTTTGGCCCATATGCCTCTAAACCTTTCCTATTCGCATACCTGTTGCAAGGGAACGGCAGCAGGGGCGGAACTGAGTAATACAATCATTTCGATGACCTTTTATTACCAATTTTTGTTAAAGAGCTATAATTTAATGTGAAGCCAAGATTGATTGCAAAACTATATTAGTGTTACTTTTAATGTTATCTTGCTGTGTACAAATTTCAGGGGAAGTATATCATTAATTTTATTTCTGAGAAGCAGTGCTTTACATGCGATTTGTAATGCATCAGTTCAAAGCACCAGCAACCCTGAAAGTTGACTCACATTTTTAATATCACTAAAAGATGACTAAAGTTAAAAAAAAAAATACAATGTATTAATTAAATTAGGTGGCCAAGCCCTTAAACAACTTAGATCATAAGATCATGTGATATGAGCAAAATTAGCCCATCAAGTCTACTCCGCCATTCAAACTGGCTGGTCTATCTCTCCCTCCTAACCCCATTCTCCTGCCTTCTTCCCATAACCTCTGACACCTGAACTCATCAAGAATCTATCTATCCGCTGACTTGGCCGTCACTGCCTTCTGTGGCAAAGAATTCCACAGATTCACCACCCTCTGACTAAAGAAATTTCTCCTCATCTCCTTCCTAAAAGAACGCCCTTTAATTCTGAGGCTGTGACCTCTAGTGGAAACATCCTCTCGACATCCACTCTATCCAAGCCTTTCTCAAGAAATTTACAGGATGATGATGACACACCAAAGACAGCAAGGAATGTATGTGGGTACACAAAAGGCTGGAGAAACTCAGCGGGTGCAGCAGCATCTAAGGAGCGAAGGAGATAGGCGACGTTTCGGGTCGAGACCCTTCTTCAGACTGGTCAGGGATCAGGGAAACGAGAGATATAGACGGTGATGCGGAGAGATAAAGAACAATGAATGAAAGATATGCAAAAAAGTATCGATGATAATGGGAACAAGCCATTGTGAAGGGTCTCGACCCGAAACGTCGCCTATCTCCTTCGCTCCTTAGATGCTGCTGCACCCGCTGAGTTTCTCCAGCCTTTTGTGTACCCTCGATTCTCCAGCATCTGCAGTTCCTTCTTTAACGAGGAATGTATGTGTACAGCTTTCTGCTTACAAAAAGGTACCGGTGAAAAATAGAATGTAATGTCCATAAAATACAACAGTGTGAGACAGTTCATGGATTTTGTTGACATATATTTTGTGAAATTTTTCTACCTACTATGTGAACTCGGAAAGTATTAATGGATAAAATACAGGGAGCACTATTGAATCGTCCTAAACATCTGTAAGTTGTTGAGCTTTTATTTTTGAGGCAACCCACCTCAGCATCTGGTGTATGTTACCAGTGAATGGGAACGTTCAACAGTTCACCTGCGTAAACTAGGAAAGGTGTTCATAAGGTCATAAGTCATAGGAGCAGAATTTGGCCGTTCGGCACATCAAGTCTACGGCATTCAATCATGGTTGATCTATCTCTCCCTCCTAACCCCATTCTCCTGCCTTCTCCCCGTAACCCGTGACACCTGTATTGTTGTAGTGTTGATGCACCATTCACAACAGTCTTGTTTCTGCACATCCAGATACCACATGCTCTTCAGCTGCATTCACGTGCTCAAACCACCAATGCATCCCAATTTTTTGGAGGTGTGATGGACAAAATGACTGCTTGGATGCAAGTGACGAGCAGGCGTGTCCGACCAGCATTCCCGCCAGCTGTTCCGCGAGCTATTTCACCTGCACCAACTCCCACTGCATCCCCACGAGATGGGTCTGCGACACAGACAACGACTGCGGGGATGGCTCCGACGAGCTGAGCTGCAGTGAGTATCGCATGTTATTCTGCAAGCTGATCTTGTAACTTCAGATGTGTCGGAAGGAACTGCAGATGCTGGTTTAAAATCGGCGGTAGACACAAAGCGCTGGAGGAACTCGGCGGGTCAGGCAGCAGGTGTGGACGGAATGGACAGACAACGTTTTGGGTCGGGACCTACTTGGGAACCAGAAACATCGTCTGTCCATGCCCTCCACAGATGCTGCCTGACCCGTGGAGTTCTTCCAGCAATTTGCTTAGTTTAGTTTAGAGATACAGCACGGGAAACAGGCCCCTCGGCCCACCGAGTCCATGCTGACCAGCGACCCCTGCACATTAACACTATCCTACCCACACTAGGGACCATTTACATTTATACCAAGCCAGTTAACCTACAAACCTATACGTCTTTGAGTGTGGGAGGAAACCGAAGATCTCAGAGAAAATCCACGCGGTCACGGGGAGAACGTACAAAGTCCATACAGACAGCTCCCGTAGTCAGGATCGAACCCGGGTCTCTGCCACTGTAAGGCACCAACTCTACTGCTGAGCCACCATGCTGCCCTTTTTTGTTTTGCAAAAGATTCCAGCATCTGCAGTCTCTTACGTAACCTCTTTTCCCCCTCGTGATCTGGTATGATTTCACTGCAGTCTGGTTTAATAGTTGAAGGGATTCTAGTGGAGCTAATTTGGATGGCTTCTGGGAATTGGAATAGAGTGCACAGTTAATTCAGTCCAATTCAACCTGCCTGTACTTCCTACCCTGTGTATAGTCAACACTGCTGCAAGACTCAGCGTGTGAACCTTTGCATCACCCAAACAGTGCCAGCTCCAGTGCCAGTGCCACCCAGACTCGTACTCAGACATGTCCCCTCTCTAGAGGTGGTTGGAGATTATGGAGAGGGTACAGGCACAACATTTGTTTCACAAGCAACACAGTGGCGCAGCGGGTAGAGCTGCTGCCTCACAGCGCCACAGACCTGGGTTCGATGCTGACCTCGGGTGCTGTCTGTGCGGCGTTTGCATGCTCTCCCTGTGACCGCGCCAAACAGCGATCACCCATTCACACTAGTTCTATGTTATTCGCACTTTCTCATCCACTCATTGCACACTAGGGATATTTTTCATAGACGCCAATAAACCTACAAACCCTTTGGGGTGTGGGAGGAAACCGGAGCACCCGGAGGAAACCCACGCGGTCCAAGGGAGAACGTACAAACTCCGTACTGACCCGTAGTCAGGATCGAACCAGGGACTGTGGCGGCAGATTTCTATATCGTTCAAGAGATTACTCCCTCTAGCCGATAAATGGACAGCATGGTCAAGGGGATTGTCTCCGTGCACATGCGAGCTCACCATCAGAGACCTTCAGAGCTTCTTCCCAGATAAGTCTTCCAAACACAGTCTTTTGATTAATAGATTCTTTATTGTTGATGAAAAAACAATAAGGTACATCCAAACTTCCGACTCGTTACTATAAATCTTCATCAAACCCCAGCTTATCGCTTTAAGCATTAGAAAACTCCTCGTGTCCCCGTTACACTTCGCATGGTCGAAGGGTAAACCTTCTCCATGCTGGTCCCAAACTAAACTAAAAACTAAGCTTCTGCGCAAGAAACCTAGCTCCAAACACGCCCTAAAATACGTCATAAATCCCACCCACAATATAACGGGCAGTCTAAAATTTGAAGACACATGCCACCATCAATGACATGCAAAACAAGCCAAATGGCCACTACAGGGGCTCTGGTATTGTAAGACAGCAACTCGACCCCCTGTGCCACCGTGCCCGCCCCTGGTGCAAATGTTCACTTTGAGCTGACATCTCTTTTTGTTCACCGTGGAGATTTCACAAGTTCGTGCCCGCCTGAGCAGTTCCTGTGCCCGGAACATCGGTGCATCGACCCGTCCTACGTCTGTGATGGAGACAAGGACTGCCTGGATGGACTGGACGAACAAGGATGCGGTGAGTGAGGGACGGAGGTGGCAGGCTCACTCACCGACAGTACCTCACCATTCAGCTCCCTTAATCAGAATGTATTTCTTTACAGTGTACAACTGCACTTCATACGAGTTTAAATGTACAAGCGGGGAGCAGTGCATCAGCATCTTCTACTACTGTGATGGCATTTTTGATTGCGACGATGAATCTGATGAGGCAGGATGTCGTACGTATATAATTTCACCCAATTTCTCTGTATTTCTCTGCGCTTGTTGCTTTGCCTGAGAACTAGATGCTGCACTCTGCCTCTTTCCCTTTTCAGTACTTATTGTACGAGTTTGAACGGATTGTATCATCTGATCTGCTTGGGCAGCATGCAAAACAAAGCTTTTCACTGTACCTCGTTGCACGTGATAGGAATGAACCTAAACCTTGGACAGGCACAAAATGCCGGAGTAACTCGGCGGGACAGGCAGCATCTCAGGAGAAAAGGAATGGGTGACGTTTCGGGTCAAGACCCTTCTTCAGACTTCTCCATTCAGCCAACCCCATTCATTGTCTCCAGAGATGCTGCCTGTCCCACTCAGTTACTCCAACCTCTTGTACCTATCTTCGGTTTAACCCAGCATCTGCAGTTCCTTCCTGAACCTAAACCTTGCTGAGTTTGTGGCTTCTAAGGTCAGGAACACTCTCTCCCTCACTCAAAGCTTTGATCCCCAGGACCATCTTATGGTTCCATGCATCTCTTTTTTTTCATGAACCTCTGAATTAGTTCATGTAAGTAACCCAGGAGCCAATGCTGTTAACTTAATGCAATATTCTATTTATCCTGGTCATGTTATAAGATGTTAACCAACCACTTCCATGATGTTTCCCAATAAGCTGTAATAGGTTTGCCAAATGTTACTTGAAACGCTCTCATTTTAATGCTGCCAAGAGGAAAAAGGTACAGGGGCCTGAAAACCGTGACCTCCAGGTTGAAGAACAGCTTCTGGCCAACAACCATCAAAGCCCTGTCCCACTGTACGAGTTCATTCAAGAGCTCTCCCGACTTTAAAAAAAAAAAATCAAACTTGTGGAAGCACGTAGAAAGTACGTAGCGGGTACGTCGGAGCTCGGAGACGTCTCTTAGCGGCTCGTAACGCTATCTGCAGGTACGCGGGAAGACTCGCTAACGGCAGGTAAGCACGGGAAGACTCGTGAAGATTTTTCAACATGTTGAAAAATGTCCACGAGAGCCCCGAGTACCGACGAGCGGCCATTACCGTAAATCTCCGAGTTCGAATCAGGGCAAACTCGGGAGAGCTCTTAAATGAACACGTACTGTGGAACAGGGCTTTCACACTGCACAACACTAACCTCAGCAACCGTGATCTTCTTTGGACTGTGTTTTGCACTATAGGTGTCTGGTTATCAAAATAATTAATTACAAATCATTAATTTATTGCATTAGCTGCACATTATTACGTTTACAGGCCTGGTAAGCTGCAGCAAGTGAGAATGTCATCGTTCGGTACATGTGAGAGTTCATCAGTCTTGTGTCTTGACTCCAGAGTCATAGAGTCACATCGCACGGAAACTAAGCCTTCAGCCTAACTTGCCTATGCCAACCAAGATGCTCCATCTACACAAGTCCCATTTGCCTGTGTTTGGCCCATATCCCTCTGGGCCTTTCCTATCCATGTATCTGTCTAAACTGATTTCAAATGTCCTTAAAGCACCCGCCTCAACTACCTCCTCTGGCAGCTCGTTCCATATACCCAACAGCCTCTGAGTGAAAAGGTTTTGTTTAGTTTAGAGATACAGCGCGGAAACAGACCCTTCGGCCCACCGAGTCCGCACCGACCAGCGATCCCCGCACACTAGCACTATCCTGCACTCACTGGGGACAATTTACACATACACCAAGCCAATTAAACTACAAACCTGTACGTCCTTGGAGTGTGGGAGGAAACCGAAGATCTCGGAGAAAACCCACGTAGGTCACGAGGAGAACAGAGGGCACCCGTAGTCTGGATGGAACCCGGGTCTCTGGCGCTGTGAGGCCGCAACTCTTTCCCTCCCACCGTGCCGCAGTGGGAGGGAAAGAGTGTTCCTGGCCTTAGTAGCCTCACGTTGCTCCTCAGTTTCCTATTAAATCTTTCCTCTCTCACCTTAAACCTATGCCCTCTGGTTCTTGATTCCCCTACCCTCGGTAAAAGACTGCGCAAGTGTCTATTAGAGGCTGTTGCAGTACCTGCCTCAGCTACCTCACCTGGCAGCTCGTTTAATGTTATGCGTTGAATGACTCTGTGACTGTCAGTCTTGGATCCACGCTCCCCTCCTCCACTCCCTTTCTCTCTCTAAACGTACAGTCTTTCCACTGAATGGTTAGCACGCTTCAAAACGTTTTTCACTGTACATTGTTAAGTGGGATAATAAACTAAACTAAACCAACTAAAGTAAACTGAAGATAGACACAAAAAGCTGGAGTGACTCAGCGGGTCAGGCAGCATCTGTGGAGAACATGGATAGGTGACGTTTTGCGTGGAGACCTTTCTTGAGGCTAAGAGTCGGGGGAAAGGGAAACGAGGGATGTAGATGATGATGTAGAGAGATAGAGAACAGTGAATGAAAGATTTGCAAAAAGGTACTGACGATCAAGCAAACAGGCCATCGTTAGCTGTGCGCTTGGTGAGAACGAGTTACAGACGATGAGAGTGAACAAGATGACTGAAGCTGGTACGACTTGGGTGGGAGAGGGATGGAGGGAGAGTGAGAGGGGATGCAAGGGCTACTTGAGGTAAGAGACTAAACGTCAGGTAGGCGTTAATTGCAGTGTTGTTTTTACCCTGCAGCCACGCGGCCTCCGGGGATGTGCCACCAGAGTGAGTTCCAGTGCCAGGGAGACGGGACGTGCCTCCCCTCCAACTGGGAGTGTGACGGCCACGCCGACTGCATCGACGCCTCGGATGAGCACCCGCGCTGCTCGCCCAGGAACTGCTCCCTCAGCCACTACCGCTGCGAAAACGGCAACTGCGTGCCCAGGGACTGGCTGTGCGACGGCGACAACGACTGCAGGGACATGAGCGACGAGAGGGACTGCCCCACACAGCCCTTCCGCTGCCTCAGCCCCCTGTGGCAGTGCCCCGGCCTCAGCGTCTGCCTCAGCCTGGAGAAGATCTGCGACCGCAATCCTGACTGTCCCAACGGTGCCGATGAATCTCCGCTCTGCAGTAAGTACACGAGGACACAGAGCACGCAGCAGTAGTGGTCTACAGCACGAGGACAGGCCCTTCAATAGACAATAGGCAATAGGTGCAGGAGTAGGCCCTTCGGCCCTTCCAGCCAGCACCGCCATCCACTGTGATCATGGCTGATCATCCCCAATCAGTACCCTTTTCCTGCCTTCTCCCCATATCCCTTGATTCTGCTATCTTTCAGAGCTCAATCTAACTCTCTCTTGAAAGCATCCAGTGAATTGGCCTCCACTGCCTTCTGTGGCAGAGAATTCCACAGATTTCGCAACTCTTCTGTGTGAAAAAGATTTTCCTCATCTCCGTTCTAAATGGCTTACCCCTGGTTCTGGACTCCCCCAACACCGGGAACATGTTTCCTGCCCCTAGCGTGTCCAATCTTTTAATAATCTTATATGTTTCAATAAGATCCCACATTCGGCCCACAATGCCGACTCAAATGGTGCTGATGAGTCTCCATCAAGTACATTAGTGCACAGAGCGCACTGCAGTACAGCTCTACAGGCCCACTTTGCCGAACATGCATCTCGACCCGAAGAAACCTAGTCCTTCTAGCCGGAGATGCTGCCTGTCCCGCTGAGTTTAGTTTAGTTTAGAGGTACAGAGCGGAAACCCACTGAGTCTTGCGCTGACCGGCGGCGATTACCCCGCACATTAACACTACCCTACACACACACTGGGGACAATTGTACATACATACCAAGCCAATTAACATACAAACCTTGCTGCAGCGTTTTGTGTCTATCGCTGATGCTGGTACATCACCTGATGGCCTGCACACGGGACAAGGAACATAGCACAGTGTGGCAGGCGGTCAGGCCCTTCTGCCTACTATGTCTGTACCTAACATGATGCCAAGAAGAACTCTTCTTGCCTGTACATAGGACATAGGACATAGAACAGTTCATAAGTTCATAAGGTTCATTTATTGTCACATACACCAATTGGTGTAGTGAAATTCACTGGCCAGGTCAGTCATACAATTTAAAAAAGCAACAGATTCAAAAAACACACTTAACATAAACATCCACCACAGTGACTCCTACACATTCCTCACTGTGATGGAAGGCGAAAATAAAGTTCCAAGTCCTTCCCTTGTTGTTCTTCCTTGGTTGGGGGCCTCGAGCCCTCGTTGACGGGACGGTCTTGACTCCCGTAGCCGGAGGCGTACGGGCTCTCCGCGTCGAGGCGTTCAGCTCCTGCATCGGGGGGATGTCAGCTCCCCCGCGCCGGGCGATCAAACCTTGCGTCGGGGCTGGACGAACCTGCGGCGTTGGAGCTCCCGACTTGCCTCTGCCGAGACTGCGAGCCCTTGGTGGTAAGTCCACAGGCCGCAGTGGGAGTGATCCCAGGCAAGGGTTCAGCTCCGATGGCAAGTCCGCTCCCAGCGGTGGGGCTCACGACAGTCCGAGGCTCCAGCGATGGTAGGCCGCAGAGCAGTGCAGTGGAAAGGAGGAACTGCAGAAGCTGGTTTATGCCAAAGATATGCACTGTGGTGGATCTTTATGTTGGTGTTCGTGTAGTTGTGTGTCTTGTCGCTTGTTTGGTATGACTGTATGGCAAGTCAAATTCTTTGTATGTTTTTACATACTTGGCTAATAAATTAATTACAATTACAATTACAATTACAAAGTGCTGGAGTAACTCAGCGGGTCAGGCAGCATCTCTGGCGAAAACGTACGGGCGATGATTCGGATCGAGACCCTTCTTAAGCCTCTTCAGAAGAAGGGTCCGAATTAAAACATTATGCACCCTCTATCTATAGAAGTGCACACCTCAGGAACCGACCCTTCGGCCCACAATGTTTGTGCCGGACATCATGCCTGATCTCTTCTGCCTGCACGTGAACCATGAACCTCCATCCCCTGCATATCCATGTGCCTATCCAAAAGTCTCTTAAATTATCTGCCTCAATCACCACCCTTGGCACCACGTTGCAGGCACAAACAACTTGTCCCGCACATCTCCTTTAACTATATAGCCCCTCTCACCTGTTTAAGTTTGCCCTTCTCAGTACCCCTTTTTTTCATCCTGGGAAAAAACGATCTCACTGTCTATCCCATCTATGCCTCTCATTAGGTTTAATATCTCCCATATTCCATATAATGAACGGAACCCAGCAGAGTGATCCAAACATAAGGTGTTTGGAAGGAAAGGGAAAGACAGGAAGCAGGTATTACTCTGCACTTCAGTGCGGTTCAGAGGTGCAGCCCAGAAACAGGCCCTTCTGCCCACCGAGTCCACACTGACTGTTGATCACCCGCTCACACTAGTTCCACGTTATCCCACTTTCTCATCCACTCACTCCCTCCCTACACACCAGGGAAAATTTACAGAGGGCCAATTGACCAACACACCCGCACGTCTTTGGGATGTGGGAGGAAACCCGAGCACCCGGAGAAAACCCACGCGGTCACAGGGAGAACACGCAGACTCCGTAAAGGACAGCACCCACGGTTAGAATCGAACGCGGGTTCTCTGGTGCTGTGAGGCAGCAACTCTACCGCTGATTTTGATTTTACCTGGAATGTAAATTGATTTTACCTGGAATCTTGACCTTGCTGACTGGGACAGTAGTTAGTGAACCATCCCAAATCATCCAAGTACTGAGCAGCTTATTCAGCTATTTTAGCTAGCAGCTCAAGTTAACCACATTCTCTTGGGTCTAAGTCACATATCATCGAGATTGGGAAGAAGAGAAGGTTTCCTTCCTTAAAAGGAGATTGCTAAACTAAAATGGGATTTTCCCACAATCCTGTGGTGACCCATGGCTACCACTGCTGATGGGCCTGTCCCCCTTAGGCAACTTTTTAGGCGACTGCAGGAGACTATGCAGTCGCCACATGGTCGCCACATGTTCGCGGGTGGTTGCCGGGGAGTCGCCTTCATGGTCGTGAGGAGTTCCCGCATTCTGGGAACTAGTCGCGGCCTCATTAAGGGCGACGTACCGCCGAATTTACCCTCAGGACCAACGCACACTGAATTTTTTCTACATGTTGAAAAATTAGCGGCGACTAGAATGAAGCCGCCATGGAGAGTAGTGAGAATTCCCGAGCCGTGGGTGGGTCGCCAGGACGTCCTAGTGGGTCGCCAGGAGGTCGAAGGTCCTCAGGGGTTTTCGTAGTTTGTAGCCGGTGCTGACCGGTGAATTTCATTGGCTCATTGGGAAAAATAACGTAAGCAGTAGTTTTCAGAACCAAGGATAACCGACCGGTAATGTCAAATGTCCGCCGAGCTTCACAGCCGTGTATCTCTGGCTTCTTAAAAGTTGTCTCCACTCCTTCTCCTCCTCCCCCCCCCCCCCCTTCTCCCCCCCCCCTCTTTTTTAAAGGACTTACCGTACACTGTGCTTCAGCCGTGTTTTTACAGCGCCAACCTTCCTGTTCATCGCGGTGTGTGTCGGTTGCACCTTGCCTTTGCACCGTGTGAATTTTTTAGACAGCGCTCCCCCTGCTTGCCCTGTCCCCCGCCTGCATAGCGGGCTGGTGAAGGAATCGATGTGTTTTTGTGTTCCACTCTGACAGTCACCGACAGTCGCTGGAAAATCGCCACGTGAGACAGGCCCATAACCTTTTAATTCCAAGTGTACTTAATTGCTTGAATTATTAGCTTCACTTTTCTCCAAACAATTCTACCCTAGGTATTAATCCAATAATTTAACCAGTATGCCATTAAATTTGTTACATCAATTTCTACATCAAGATGCCTTTATTTATTTACATGTCGTTTATATGACTATGCTGGGTGTTAAAGAAGGAACTGCAGATGCTGGAGAATCGAGGGTTACACAAAAGGCTGGAGAAACTCAGCGGGTGCAGCAGCATCTGGGACTAGTTTAAGTAGCTACATTTTGTATATTCTTGCCATCTTTATTCTTATTCTACAAGACAAAGTAATTTTAACACCGGCTGCAAGGCTTCATTTTTATTGCACCATTTGACATGCATCAATTTTGCTCCATGCAGCGGTTGAGTTGCTGCCTTACACCCCAGATACCCGACTACAGTTGCTGTCTGTACAGAGGTTGCACGTTCTTCCTGGGACTAAGGGGTCACAGGAAGAACATGCAAGGGGTAGGCCCATTTGGAACGGAGACGAGGAAAAACCTTTTCACACAGACGGTTGTGAATCTGTGGAATTCTCTGCCTCAGAAGGCAGTGGAGACCAATTCTCTGGATGCTTTCAAGAGAGACTTAGGTAGGGCTCTTAAAGATAGTGGAGTCAGGGGATATGTGGGGAAAAGGCAGGAACGGGGTACTGAGTGGATCATCAGCCATGATCACAGTGAATGGCGGTGCTGGCTTGAGGGGCCGAATGGCCAACTTCTGCACCTATTGTCTATTGTCTATTGACTGCATGGGTTTTCGGTTTTCTCTCACATTTTCTCCAAAAATGTGCAGGTTTGTAGGTTAATTGGCTTCTGTAAATAGTCCCTAGAGTGTAGATAGAACTAGTGTGTGGATGATCGCCGGTCAGTGCGGACTCGGTGGGCCGAAGGGCCAATGACCACGGTGTATCTCTAAATTAAACTAAACTAAACAAACTTAATTACTTTAATTACATTAACTTTCAGAATCAAAATAAAACTAATTGGGTGGAAGAAATGTGAACACTGTTTGACGTTCTGTATCTGAGCTGTACCAACTGTATAACATTTGTCAACCTGTGTGCACCTTTCTAAGCTAGCTGAGAGCTAGCTGAGGCATGAAGATAGACACAAAATGCTGGAGTAACTCACCGGGACAGGCAGCATCCCTGGAGAGAAGGAATCTTTCTATCCAGATGTGCTGCCTGTCCCGGTGAGTCATTCCAGCATTTTGTGTCTATCTTTGGTGTAAACCAGCATCTGAAGTTTCTCCCGACACATTTTACCTGAGACATGGACTTGTCATGAATAGTGCAAGAAATTAAAAATGCTGGGTCACACTAAACATTTGGTTGCAATGATGTGCAGGAACGTGACACCGTTATAAAGGTTCAAGAATGCTGCTCTGTAAGTATTAATGCTGTTGTCTCCAATGCTGTAGGTACAGACAGCTGTGATGTGAGCAATGCTGGCTGCACACACGGATGCTTTGAGGGACCCTTTGGTGCTCAGTGTACTTGTCCAAGTGGCTACCAGCTGGCAAACGACTCCAAGACATGCGAGGACGTGGATGAGTGTAGCCCAGCCAGGCACCTGTATGTAGCCAGATGTGTTATGCGGTCAACCAGAGAGGCACCTTGTCAGGTTCGCACCTGTGGACCAAGTCTACGCAGGCTCGAACGTTGACAAATCAACCTGACAAAGTTTCAGGTAACATCTGTGGTATGTTTCTGTGTTTGCTGAGTGCATTTTATCAGACTGTTCGTCAAGGGTCAAGAGTGTTTTATTGTCAATGTCCCAGAAATGGAAACAGTGAATTCTTACTTGCAGCCGCAGCGCAACAGCATATGTAATATGTTTTGGGTCTTACAGTAAGTTCAATGTATTACCCAGTCGCACGCACACACACACGCACACACCTCAGCATGCACACGCACACACACACACCACACGCACACACAACTGGGCATGCACACGCACACACACATACCGCACACACACAAGGCATGACAACGGGGGCCCAAACCCACACACTACACACGCAACACGCCCTCACCACGCACAACACACACGCCACCACACACACATCACACCACACACACACACACCACACACCTGGCACCACAGGCCACGTACACGCACACGCACAACACACACGCGCACATCGCACACACCCACACACACACTATCAGGCCCCACACACACACACACCACAGGCACGTACACACACACAGGCATTGCACACGCACACACGCACCACGCAGGCCACCCACACGCAACACACACACCGCGCGCACTCGTCACACGCACAACCCACACCAGCACACAGGGGCACGTACATGCACACACACAGCTACACACTTGCACACACACACGCCGCCACTCACTACGCACAACACAACACACACAGCGCACACGCACACACACGACGCACAGACACCGGCCACAGGACAATACACGCGCACAACACTACACGCACACACAGCACGCACACAGGCCGTACACGCAACCGCACCACACGACACACTACGACACACACAGCAAGGCAAGCACACACACAACACCGCATACACTCACACAACACAAGGCACGTACTCACGCACACAGCACATACTAGCACACACAACCAAGGACAGTACACGCACACAGGCACGTGTACGTGGAGGACTCGGGGGGAGGGATGGGAGGATGAGTGTATTAGGGAGAAGGAAGCCAGTGACCATAGGATGGGAGAAAACGTGTGGTTGGGGGCATGGGGGAAAGGGAAGTCGGAGGAGTGGGTGAGTCGAGAAAGAGATTTTCTTGAAATTGGAGAATCCAGTGTTCAATTCTGTTGTGATGTGAGATACCCAATGGGGATATGATATTGCTTCTCCTCAGCCTGAGCTGTCTAGTTGGCAGGTTAGAGAGGCAGATTAGGCGCGCTAAGTTTGTAAATTGTTCTTGAATATGCAAGGGCGTCAAAGGTATAGGGTTGGAGGGCGTTGAGAATGGGGTTGAGAGGGAAAGATAGATCAGCCATGGTTGTCTGGACGGAGTAGACTCGATGGGCTGAATGGCCTACATCTGCTCCTATGTCTTATACACTTATGAACTCCACGGGTTCTGGGCTAAGTCACCTCGTATAGTTTGTATGTTACAGCAACTACAGGTCGATATTGAGGAGAAGATTAAAGCCACAATATACCCACCACTGTGGTGTGGGGAAAAGTTTGCCTGAGGTTCCTTTTTCAATCTTTATTCCCTCACTTTGGCCTATGTCTCTCTGGTGCTTGAATCCCTCCTCCAGGTAAAAAGACACCTATCTATCTTAATTTTTTATAAATAACACAAAAAAATTTTTTGGGGATAATCTCTATTAGTGAGTTGAATCTCGCGGCTGTGAAGTCGTTACAAATGAATGTTGAACTTACTGTGTTTAGGGGATCGATCAGATATGCAGTTTATGGTGGTAAGTCGAGGGAAAGTAGTCTCGGGAACATCAATGTTGAGGCACGTACCACATCCAGAGGTGATCGTGAGGGGAGACAGAAAATATGTGGCGATTGATTTTGATGTTCAAACTGGGGGCGAATTACTATTGGGTCGATGGTGTAACGGCAAGGATAAAGTTTGGAGGGCTTTCAAAAATGGGATCCGATCAAAAAGGTTGTAAGTATTTTTGTTTACTGGCGGATAAATGTGATTAAATTGTTGAAAATTCGCACTGTTATATTCCTGTGGTAGCTTCTCATACACCAATAGACAATATGACAATGGTGCAGAGTAGGCCATTCGGCCCTTCGAGCCAGCACCGCCTATTCAATGTGATCATGGCTGTCATCCCCAATCTAGTACCCTGTTCCTGCCTTCTCCCCATATCCTCTGATCCGCTATTTTTAAAAGAGCCCTTATCTGCTCTTATTGAAGCATTCCAGCAGAGAAACCTGCCTCCACGCCCTTTGAGGCAAAGAATTCCACAGACTGGCATCCATTGCAGATACTGGAAGCACACAGGGGCAAAGGTGGCATACAAACGTGACCTGTGGACTCTGCGGTATAACTGGCTATTAATAGGGAATGAGGGCAATGTTTTTAAACAAAAGTTGGCTGGGTTTATGGAGAATGAGCAGCCAGTGGACATCGTTCAGACGGGGTTTTAACAGCATTAAATGAACCATTTTGGTAAGGTACATGGGTAGGAAAGTTTTAGAGGTATGTGGTTGAAAGACAGGCTGGTGGGGACTAGTGTCGCTGGGACGTTGGTCGGTGTGGGCAAGTTGGGCCATAAGGGCTCTGTTTTCACACTGTATGACTCTATGACAGAGCGCTTGCACTAGTTATCTGAGCCAGCGTGTTGTGGCAGGTTTCCCAGTAAATGAGTTCTTCCACACAGAGGTCAGACTTGCTCACTGTTCAGTATCCCCCAGACCCTATTCGAAGGCTAGTGTGTGGGAGGACTGCAAGATGTACTCCAGGGTTTAAACGAAGATGACACAAAATGTGGAGTAACGCGGCGGTGGGCAGGCTAGCATGTCTCTGAGAGAAGGTATGGGGTGAACATTTGGCTCGAGGACCCTTCTTCAGACTGAGTCGGAAGGGGAGACGTAGAGATATGGGGAAGGGAAAGGTGTGAAATCGCAGATCAAAGAGCGATGTAAAAGGAATGTAGAATGGTTCATTGTTAGCTGGGATGAAGGTGATCAGTATACCTATCTCCATACAAGCTATAAAAATTTAAGCAGTGAGGAGTCAGAGGGTGGAAACTAGACGGCGAACCTGTGGGGGGGGAGGGGGGGGGGGGGTTGGGGGTTGGCGGAGAGAGAGGGAAAGCAAAGGGTTACTTGAAATTAAGATATTTCAATTTTCATACACTGGTTTGTAAGCTGCCAGGCGAAAAATGAGGTGCTGTTCACTTCCCAATTTATGTTGGGCCTCACACTGACAATGGAGGAGCCCCAGGATAGAAAGGTATTAGTGTGGAATTGGAGGGGGTAGATGCTGAGAGGGGACACAAAGGCTTTGCAGTCTTGTCATTGTGGGGAAGCGTATGGGTTGCTAATGGGATTAAGACAAATTATACTCACGTGGTTGTTAAATGGAATATGTTTGATCTGGTGGCATTGGTAGAGAAACCTGGGCGGTATCTGAGGATATGAGGGGGTGAGTAACGAGAATACACACGGTGGAAAAGGGATTTCCAGAGGTAGCTGGCTTGAACTACCCAAGCAGGGTCAGTTTTACAGATACAGATAGAGAAACAGGCCAATTCGGACCAAACCGAGCCTTGCAACCCCAAGCAGGTCGCCACCCTTTATAGATTGAGAGGTAGGGGAGAGGGAAACAGAGTGTGAACAGGCACAGAACACTTGAGATGTCAGGCAAACCAAAGGCCAAGGAGCCCAGACAATGTTACTCATTGTTTGATTTTATGAGGATGATAGGGTAGACGTGATTGAAAGGTTATGATACAGTGTGTGAATTACTTAGCAGGACATGACTATGGGAAGTGAGGTGGGACGGGTGTGTATTCGGTGGGGGTGATATATGGTGTCGAAATTGGGGTCCCGCACAACTAAATAATGTTCGCAGAGGTTGAATCAGGTGAGAGAGGGAAAAATGCTAAGGTTACTTGAAATTAGATGAGAGAATTCAATAAATATATCAATGTGCCCAAGCGAAAAATGCGATGCTGTTCCTCCATTTGGAGTGGCCTCACTCTGACTCTATCCCAGAAACGGTGATGGGGAAGCACTTTTTTCTCACAGGGATTTCCAAGGGAGTGGTGAGTCTGTGGAATTCTCTGCTCTGAGGGCGGTGGAGGCGGTTTCTCTGGGAAACTTTCAAGGAGAGCTGGATAGGGCTTTGTAGATAGTGGACTCAGGGGATATGGGGAGAAAGGCAGGAACGGGGCACTGATTGGGGTTGATCAGCCATGATCCACATTGAATGGCGGGTGTGGCTTGAACGGGCGAATGGCCTACTCTGCTCCTATTGTCTGTGGGTGGAAGCCAGGACAGATAAGGTTCAGTGTTGGGAATGGAGGGGGAGTTTAAAGAGTTTGGCAACGGGGAGATTGCTTAGTCCCAGGCGGATGAGCTTAAGTGTGTTGGACTTCCTTTCAATGTAATGTGGGATGCCATTGATGCTCCGTATTGCATATGTATCTACCAAGGAAGAATCCATTCTAGTTGTAAGGGCATGGTGACGACACTAGAGGACTAGATGGCTTTTATGTAATTGGACTTCTGATAACATTTTATCATTGAACCCACACAATCTGTTCACGTTCCAAAAAAATGCCAAGCTGAATAGGTCCTCTGTAGACCTATTTTGGACGATAATCCATTCAATTATTTAGTACAACTGTTGCGTGCTTGTGTCGCATTATGACAGTTGTTGTGGTACCTGAAAGGAGAATATTCTAGGCTCGGGGAAAATCGTCTTGGTTTCATTCACAATGTGCCCTCATTAAGTTAAAGCGCAAAAGTTGTGGCGTAACTCAATGGAGTCTAGTCAGCATCTGTGGAGGGAATTGGTTACTGGTGGCGTTGTTTCTGCGTGGGTACGCTCCGTCAGGCCGCGATCCGGGCATGTGCAATGTGAAGCATCAAAATTAATTCACTGGTTATCCAATAATGAAGGCATGTTGTACATTGGCTCATGGTTGAGTTCATGACTTCTAGTGTGGAAACAGGCACCCACTTGTCCACCCATCGAACATGCCCCATCTACACTAGAGCTCCTAGCTGCCCTGATCTGGTCATAGCTTACTAAATCTTTCCTATCCATGTACTTGCGGAATGGTCTTTTAAATGAGGTTTATTAGTCCTTCGCTTCAGACTGACCTCCTCTGGGCGCAGTCAGTTCCAGTAGCACCCATCGCCACCCTTTGTGTAAGTAAAACGTGTGCGCGCAAGTTGGTGTTTCCTATTTAACCTTTCCGACCCCTCCCTCCTCCCGCGCCCCCCCCCCCCCCCCCCCCCCCCCCCTCCCCCCCCGCCTGGCGCACCTTAAACTTCTTAGAGCACATGTCACCGCGGGTTTTATGGGTCTCATTTCGCACGTGTGTTTTTCTGGATTAGATATGAATCCTCACTGTATTGCCCTGCCAGATATTTGGACAGTGTGGCGTCGTCGTGAACGAGTTTGAGCAGAAAACATCGCCGTGATTGGATTGGCCGCAACACTGTTAGCGGGGTTGTTGACGCACATTCTTTCCAGAATAGACCATGGCGGAGGGGTTTTCTCCATTGGTAGATGCTATGCGCAAAGAACTGTGACTGTGGTCGACGCGCGCAGAGATCAGAAACATAGACAATCCAGAGGTTTGGTCTGGGTGATCCCAGTGGATGGGTAAGGTCATTTTTAACCATGCATCTTCAAAGCATCAGTTGAGTTTATTTCTAGTTGCCAAGTGTCACTGAGATAGCGGTGAACAATTTGGGGCTATGTGGAGAGGTGGAATATTGCCATTGGAATGGGTTGCGCTTGGTGGGAATGGGTGAGTGGTGGATTAATTGCATGGGTGTGGTATGGGAACGGGTGGCCTAACGGGTCCCACTTTGGTTTGTACCCTCTAAAGCTTTACATCCGTTGTACCTGCCCCAATAATGCAAAAAGGAGAAAATTAAGATAAGAGTGCGAATGTGGTATTGACAGGCTACAGAGGACAAGGGGGCAGCATGAAAAAAGTGAAAAGGGACACAGTGAGGTAGTTGGAGGATCGGGAAGCTCTATCCTTGCTATTAGGAGGTCCGTTCTATGATTTAAGAGGTTGTGTATTAGTTTAATTAAGTAAAATGCGATAGTCGCATATGCGTGATACAGTGGTGGAAAACAGGCCTTCGGCCGAAACCTGTCTGCCATACGACCGGCCAACCATTGGCCGCTTCTCACTAGTCCCGTACTTGCCCACATTTGGTCCATTTCTCTCCAAATCTTTCCCAATCATGTGCCTGTCTAACTGTTTCTTAAATGTTGGGAATAATCCCTGCCTTAACTTCCTCCTCGGGCAGCTTGTTCCATACACTCCACCACCTTTTGTTGTGAAAAAGTTATCCTTTCAGATTCCTATTAAATCTTTTCCCCTTCACCTTAAACCTATGTCCTCTGGTCCTCGATTCACCTGCTCTGGGCAAGAAGCTCTGTGCACCCACCCGATCTATTCCTCTCCTGATTTTATACACCTCTATAAGATCAAAAATGATATTTAAAGAACTCAGTCAAAAGAGTTAACATTGTGTTTAATCTAGTAGTTATTTGGGACAGAACGATGGTGCAGCAGTAGAGTTGCTGCCTCACAGCGCCAGAGACCCGGGTTCAATCCTGACTATGGGTGTTGTCTGTATGGAGTTTGACCGTTCCCTCTGGGACCAGCTGAGTTCCGCCCACAATTTCCCACGGATGCTCGGTTTCCTCCCACACTCCAAATGACGTACAGGTATGTAGGCTTAATTGGATCTATCAATTGTAAAATGTCCCGAGTGTGTAGGATAGTGCTAGTGTTGGGGTGATTCGCCTGGGGGTTGGCCCAGACTCTGTGGGTCCAAAGGCCTATTTCCGAGCTGCGTCTCTAAAGTCAAGTCTAAAGCTGTACATGTTGTCTGATTTTTAGATGACGAGCAAGCCCAAAGGCCATTGAGATATCGGGTGTGGCGATCGTTTCGCCGAGTTTAATAAGTCTTTTGGGGCAACATTGAATTTTCTTCAATTCTGTTAGCCCTTGCTTGTCTCCTCCCCTTCCCAGCCCTCGGGCCCCTGGCATTCCCCTCTATCTCTATCTCCCTCCACCACTAGGAAACAGGCCTTCAGTCCCACCACGTCCTTGAGATACATCACCTATGTCTCCTTCCCTTCTTAGGATTGCTGCTGCACCCGCTGAGTTTCGATACCCATGGAAACACCCACCCACGTCCTCGCTGACTGTTCCTCGCTGAACATCGTTCTATGTTATCCCACTTTCTCATCCGCTCCCCACACATTAGGGGCAATTTACAGAGGGTCAATTAACCTACAAATCCACGCGTCTTTGGGACGTGGGAGGAAACCCATGCTGGGTCACAGGTGAACAATGCAAAACTCCACACACAGATAGCACCCGAGGCCAGGATCGAATCCGGGTCTCTGCCGTGGTGAGGCTGCGGCTCTACCCGGCTGCGCTACTGTTGATGATCCTAGCTGTGTGGAGAGACACTTTGATCGGAAACATGTTTTATCAATTTGATTTTCCTTTGCAGTATCCATCTAATGTTCTGGACAGACTGGGGCAGGAATCCACGAGTAGAAAGAGCCAGCATGGACGGAGCATTGCGAACTGTTCTCATAAATACCAAGATCTACTGGCCCAACGGCTTGTGCATTGATTATCCCACCAAACTGCTTTACTTTGCTGATGCCTACCTGGATTACATCGAATACTGTGACTACGATGGGAAGAACAGGAGACAGGTTTTGGCCAGCGACTTAGTAAGTGAAATGCCTGGGCACACGGGGAGCTGCAAACTGGAGAAAAGCACACAGTCTGGAGGAACTCAGCGGGTCAGGCAGCATCTGTGGAGAACATGGATAGGTGACGTGTCCTGTGTCCCCAGCATCCCAGCCCACGCCGACTTCTCCCACTATCTCTGGAACTCTCTGCCACAGAGGGTAGTGAGGCCAGTTCATTGGCTATTTAGGGGTGAGTTGGATGTGGGCCCTTGTGGCTAAGGGGATCAGCGGGTAGGAGAGAAGGCAGGTACGGGATGCTGAGTTGGTGATCAGCCATGATCATTTGAATGGCGGTGCAGGCTCGAAGGGCTGAAATGGCCTACTCCTGCACCTTTTTTCTTATGTTCTATGTTTCTATGTTTTTTGTTTCTACCCTTTCCACATCCTCTCTGTCTTTCCATTTCCCCTTTCAATCCTTCTCCTTACTTGATACCCTTCAGTCTCCTTTTCATTTCAAGTCTTTGTCCACCCATCTGCCAATTGAATTCCCCTCACTTGTATCCACCTAACACTCGCCAGGCTTTGTCCCGACCCAACCTCCCTTTTCCAGCTTTCTGCCCCCATACTCCATCAGTGTGGAAAGGGTCCGACCCAAAACGTCGTCTACCCATGCCCTCCACAGGTGCTGCCTGACCCGCTGAGTTCCTCCAGCACCTTGCGTCTCGCCCGAGTAACGTGTCTGCCTCTCGAGATATAGACACAAAATGCTGGAGTAACTCAGCGGGACAGGCAGCATCTCTGGGTAGATGGAATGGGTGACGTTTCGGGCCGAGACCCTTCTTCACACCCAGCCTGTCCCGCTGAGTTACCTCAGCATTTTGTGTCTATCATCGGTGTAAACCAGCATCTGCAGTTCCTTCCTGTTGTTTATTTTAGAAATCAGCCGTGTTGAGTGTTACTCAATGTACACACTTAACACAAACACATGATCCGTTATGTTGCAGATCTTGAGACACCCACACGCTATAACCATATTTGAAGATTTTGTGTACTGGACAGATCGGCATTCGAACCGTGTTGTTCGAGTGAACAAATGGAATGGAAAGAATCAGAGTGTGATGATCAGCAACGTCGTTGAACCACTCGGCATTACTGCCGTTCATTCCGTGAGGCAGCCGCCCGGTATGTCAGAAGTCATATCAATATTATTAACGCTTGGGCGGCATGGGGCACAGCGGTGGAGCTCCCGCCTCACCGGGCCAGAGATCCGGTTTCCTACCTGACTCGGGGTGCATGTCTGAACGGAGTTTGCACGTTCTCCCTGTGACCTGCGTGGGTTTTATTCCTTGGTGTCCTCCGAAGACTTACGAGTTTGTAGGTTAATTGGCTTGGTGTAAATGTAAAACTGCCTCTAGTGTGTGTTTATGTGCGGGGGTCGCTGGTCGGTGCGGACTCGGTGGGCTGAAGGGCCTGTTTCCGTGCAGTATCACGAAACTAAACTAAAACACTTGTTCAATAACCGAGGCATGAAGTGATAAATACATTGTGTGTGTGTGTGTGTAAACAGCTACACACAACTGTTAGTAAACAGCTAGAGCGTGGTTCTGACCTCCCTACTACCTCATTTTCAGACCCTCGGACTATCTCTAATCGAACTTTACTGGACATTATCTTACACTAAACATGATTGCCTTTATTCTTTGCCCGTGCACTGTGGACAGCTTGCTTGTAATCACGTGTAGCATTTCCGCCGGCTGGATAGCATGCTTCAAAAAGGATTTTCATCGTACCTCGGTACATGTGACAAGATTAAACTAAACTAACATATCAGGATCATGGAGTTCAAAAACTTGTATTCACCAAGTAACTTTAATGGTAGATATGCTAATACAAACCACCACCTCCTTCCAACACACACACACACACACACACACACACACACACACACACACACACACACACACACACACACACACACACACACACACACACACACACACACACACACACACACACACACACACACACACACACACACACACACACACACACACACACACACACTTTAAACTACATTTTCTTGCTGTTACCACCACCAGAAAACAATATACAAGTTACCTCTTCCATCTGTGTTATAAATTTATAGCAATGATATTGTAGCATTGTCTGGTCACCCATTTACGCTGTCAATGTTTTTTTTTTTAAAATTTCTAGCTTTTGTACTAGATTACTGCCATAAAATAGAGTCACGGAAACAGGCCCTCAATCTCCCACATCCCAACCAAGGTGCCCCACCAACACTAGTCCCACCAGTTCGCATTTGACCCATGTCCCTCTAAACATTTCCTATCCATGTATCTGTCCAAATGCCTGTTCAATGTTCGTATGGTACCTGCCTCAACTACCTCCTCTGGCAGCTCGTTCCTTGTACCCACCCCTCACCGTGTGAAAAAGTTGCTCATCAACTTCCCATTAAACCTTTCCCCTCTCACCTTAAACATATGTCCCTCTGGTTCTTGATTCAACCACCCTGGGAAAAAGACTTAAGTTGACAGTTTTCACAATTATTTTACCCAGTTATTAGATATTAGAGAGTAATGGGCTGCCACGGTGGCGCAGCGGTAGAGTTGCTGCCTTACAGCGCTTGCGGAGGCCCGGGTTCGATCCCGACTACGGGCGCTGTCTGTACGGAGTTGGTACGCTCTCCCCGAGACCTGCGTGGGTTTTCTCAGAGATCTTCGGTTTCCTCCCACGCTCCAAAGACGTGCAGGTATGTAGGTAAATTGGCTTGGCAAATGAGAAATTGTCTCCAGTGTGTGTAGGAGGCAGTTAATATGCGGGGATCGCTGGTCGGCAGCGCCGAGCCGGTGGTAGATAAGTGGACAACTGCCAAGTGTTAGTCGTACTGTTGTGAGCGCCAGGTAATTTGGGGATTTGTGTGTGTTTTGTAGCTGGGAACCCATGCGCATCCAAGCCCTGCAGCCACCTCTGCCTGCTGTCGGCCTCAGCACCCAGATTCTACTCGTGCATCTGCCCCTCTGGCTGGAAACTGATGGAAGATTTGGAGCACTGCATAAAAGGTGGGATAGAGCCATAGATCAGTCACGGCCTGCTCTCGTGCTGGTAACGGCAGCAATGACTGGGTGTCAATTCCTCAAGTCACAGAATGACCCCATTGCATGTACTACAGCGAAAAAAGATCGTTTGATAAGCAAACCATTTGTAGTTGACGTTATGGAAGAACGTGGAAGATTATGTCCCCTGGCACAGCGATTAGAGCTGCTGCCTCACAACGCCAGAGCCCGCTTCGGTCCTGAACCGGATGCTGCCGGTGTGGAGTTTGCATGTTCTCCCAGTGACCGTGTGAGTGCCCTCCAGGTGCTCCGGTTTCCTTCCATATCCCAAAGCCGTACAGGTTTGTAGGTTAATTGGATTCGGTAAAATTGTAAATTGTCCCTAGGGTGTAGGATACTGCTATTGTTCGGGGATCGCTGGTCGGCGCGGATCGGTGGGACGAAAGGCCTGTTTCCACGTTGTTTCTCTAAACTAAGCGAAAATCAATTATTTAATTCCCCAGACTCAAATGCACGGTATAAAAACCTGGGAGAAATTCATGGGAGTGTTTCATAGGCAGTAGATTTGTTCCAGCTAATTTGGGGAAGCTCGCACCTTTTTACAATAAGACTCATTTTACAATAAGACACAGTATTCTGTGGCTCAGTGGCTCCACACTAAAATCATGCCCGTAGGTTACGGAAGGCTTTGGTATGTTCTTTTTCTCTCGCGTTGTACTGATGCTCTGCTGTAGTTTAAAGTGTCTTAGTCCTTTGAAATAATTTTAATTGTGAAATCTGTTCAATTCTACAATTCTACAATATTTTTCTTCTGAGAATGATTGCCTATTCATTATGCCTTCTCATAATAAGGAATGATGCAAAGAGATAGAGCGAGCTATGGCATGGCAACTGGTCCCAGAGGAGGTTCTACTTTCATCTCATACATCGCTCTATTTTACATCTCGTTTCCACTTGTAAATCTAATACTGTTTCTAGCCGACATCGCTGAAAACTATTTTCTTCATTCTGGATCTTCCTCTTTGCTCCACACTTTGTGTCTTAGTTTGACTCGAGTGTATTTATGCCATACAGCATGGAACAGGCCCTCCAGCCGAGCTTGTCCATGCTGACCAAGGTGCCCTACCTACACCAGTCCCACCTGCCTGCATTTGGCCCATATCTCTCTAAACCTTTCCTATCCATGTATTTGTACCTGATCTGATAGCACAGCATGCAAAACAAAGTTTTTCACCTCGGTACACGTGACAATAGTAAAGCTGATATAGACAATAGGTGCAGGAGTAGGCCATTCGGCCCTTCGAGCCAGCACCGCCATTCACTGTGATCGTGGCTGATCATCCCCACTCAGTACCCCGTTCCTGCCTTCTCCCCATATCCCCTGACTTCACTATCTTTAAGAGCTCTCTCTAACTCCTGCATCCTAACTCTATATGGCCTACTCCTGCACCTATTTTCTATGGTTCTAAAAGCCTGAACTTACCTCCGTTCATCCTTGCAGACGACGACCCCTTCCTAATTGTGGTGAGAAATAACGTCATCTTTGGCATTTCCCTCAACCCCGAGGACAAGTCCAGCGATGCCATGGTCCCCATAGCCGGAGTCCAGAACGGTTTCGATGTGGACTTTGACCAAGAAGACATGATCTATTGGGTGGAACATCCGGTAAGTACAAGTGGTTCTGCAGATGCTATTCCAGATTGAGAAAGAGGTAAACCTGGAAAGCCTAGAAAGCTTATTATCAGTTTGCACCACCACATGATTTGGGAACTTTGTGTCTATCTATGTCTCTCATGATCTGTTTCTGACACTACACGTAATGCAAGTGACAGGTAAACTATCTACCTGTATCCCGCATCAAACTCTTTAGAAATACCAAATTGTTTGGAAAACAAACACAGCAGCTGAGAAGGTAGACAAAAGTGCTGGAGAAACTCAGCGGGTGCGGCAGCATCTATGGAACGAAGGAAATAGGCAACGTTTCGGGCCGAAACCCATCTTCAGACTGATATGAGGGTGGGGGTAGGGAGAGGGGGACGGGAAGAAGAAAGGGAGAGGTGGAGCCAGTGGGCTGAGGGAGAGCTGGGAAGGGGAGGAGAAAGTAGGGACTGCCTGAAATTCGAGAAGTCAATGTTCATACCGCTGGGGTGCAAACTGCCCAAGCGAAAAATGAGGTGCTGCTCCTCCAATTAACGGTGGTCCTCACTCTGGCCATGGAGGAGGCCCAGGACAGAAAGGTCGGATTCGGAATGGGAGGGGGAGTTGAAGTGCTGAGCCGCCGGGAGATCAGGTTGGTTATTGCGAACTGAGCGGAGGGGAACAGCGAAGCGATCGCCAAGCCTGCGCTTGGTCTCACCGATGTAGATCAGCTGACATCTAGAGCAGGTGAACCTCTGCCGCACCTGGAAAGACGGCTTGGGTCCTTGAATGGAGTCAAGGGGGGAGGTAAAGCGATAAGTGTAGCATTTCTTGCGGTTGCAAGGGAAAGTGCCAGGAGAGGGGGTGGATCGGGTGGGAAGGGACGAATTGACCTGAGAACATCAATGGTCAATGAAATTGACTCAATTAAATTATATTTTTGCATGCAGTTCAGTAATGCATTGCCATACCTAACCACAATCCCCCATTAGCAAAGTGTGCAGAAATAGACCACTGAGGCTGCATGCAAGAGGCACAAGGTTTTGGTGGCATTTTTGTGCCAAGTCCAGTCCAGCCTCTAGGTGCTACACGTGGAGCATGATCCAGGCGAGCCCCAGGCTGCTGCAGGGCCTGCAGCCGTCGCCTTCCTTGGACGTGTGGATCGACCAGTGAGCCAACGTCCCTCTCCTCGCCGTCCACGTTACTGCCTCGGGAGCGCCTCCTGCAGGAAGGTCGCGGAAGGCCAGACCCCGGTCCCACTCCGAGCGGTCTTGCTCCTCTTATCCTTCGTCACCGGCTCCTACCTCTCCGGTCCCTGGTCTTCGGGGGACGAGCAGGAGCTGGCTGGGCGGCTCATCCCTGCAGGCATAGGCCCACCGGGTCTTTTTCAAAGGGCATGTAGGTTTGCTAATGCTGCCTTGCACTTTGGACCTAGTGAACTGTTTAGAGATACAGTGCAGAAACAGGCCCTTCGGACTACTGAATCCACACCAACCAGTGACCCCTACACATTAACACTATCCTACACACAATAGGAACAATTTACATTTAGACCAAGCCAATTCACCAACAAGCCTGAGATAGACATACAATGCTGCAGTAGCTCAGCGGGACAGGCAGCATCTCTGGGGAGAAGGAATGGGCCATGTTTCAGGTCGAGACCCTTCTTCAGACTGTTTTCAACCCACTCCTCTCCAGATATGCTGCCTGGCCCGCTGAGTTACTCCAGCACTTTGTATCTATCTTCGGTTTCGACCAGCGTCTGCAGTTCCTCCCGACACAACCTACAAGTCTGTATGTCTTTAGAGACATTAATTTTCCCCCTGAGCCCAAGGCTTTTGCTCACTGTGCTGTTTGTGTCGTCAGGGAGATATCCACCGGGTGGGGTCAGATGGGACCAACCGCACAGTCTTTGCTCCAGCTTCCACCATCGGCTCCCCCATGGGGCTGGCTTTCGACTGGATCTCCATGAATCTTTACTACACAAACTTTGATCAACAGTCCATCGAGGTCAGTGCATCTCAATTCAATCATTTATCACATCGAAAAGGAAAACAACTTCTAAAATAACTATATATATGAAATATCTATATTAATAATAGTGTAATTTTGACCACTTCCTGTATGCGCTGTATATTTATTTTATAAAAAAACGCTACCATATATCGCTATGATTTTGGCCATCTTAGTCACAGTCCTCCTCTGCTGAGCAGGCCCCGAGGATTTTTCCCATCGATGAAAAAATTATGAGTACCTTGACATCCTCTCGCCTGTCAATCACCGCGATGAAGGTAACGCCCTGTCGTGGGTGGGGGGGCGGGGGGAGGGGAGGCAGGACTATAAAAACCCTGGATGCCTGGATGCGACTCAGTCACTCTGCAAGATCGTGAGGGAGAGACCACGACTCTCATTGTAAGCTGTGAATCAACCGAACTGTGAGTCTGCAATGTACTTGCAATAAATGATTTGTTAGCCCCTAATGACAATGCCATGAGTTGTTTGGCCTGCTTGAAACTGCAATGCTTTATTAGGTCCTACTGTGTTTGGAAGGAATAAATGCTTTATTAGGTCCCACTGTGTTTGGTTCAAAAGTCATTTCGTGACTTCCGCTTAGTGGACAGGTCGCACTGATTGAGTAATTTCCGGTAAGTGCAGGCGTCACACTGATTGCGGAAGCCCCAAAGTGGACAAGCCGTGCTCAGCCCTGTGAGTATTCAAGAAAATTTATTGCCATATATATGGAGTGTGAGTGTATGTGTTTGTGAGTGTGTGTGTGTGTGTGTGTGTGTGGTGTGTGTGTGTGTGTGTGTGTGTGTGTGTGTGTGTGTGTGTGTGAGTGTGCTCAGTGACTGCCAGCCCAAGAATCGGCCCACAATGTCCATACTAGCCCTCTGGAAACCAGTCCCTTCGGCCCACAACACCATGCTAGTGCTCCAGAAAGCCCCCCCACTGGCCAGCAATATTGGAATGGTGGAGAGGTGAAATATTGCGTTGGGGGACCAGCCCTCCCGTGTGAAGCTGGGACCCAACTTTATCACCAAACCTGCCGACAAGGGAGGTGCCGTGGCGGTCTGGCACGTTGACCTCTACCTGGCTAAGGCCAGGCGACAACTCTCAGACACCTCCTCCTACTTATCCCTGGACCATGACCCCACAGACGAGCACCAGGCCTTAATGTCACACACCATTTCTGGTTTTATTACTTCTGGCTCTCTGCCCTCTAAAACCTCCAACCTTATCGTTCCCCAGCCCCGCACGGCCCGATTTTATCTTCTTCCCAAAATCCACAAACAGAATTGTCCTGGCAGACCGATTGTTTCCGCTTGTTCATGTCCCACAGAATTAATTTCCACATACCGCGACTCCACCTTATCCCCCCTGGTCCAATCCCTCCCTACCTACGTACAAGACACCTCACACGCTCTTCGTCTCTTCAACGACTTCTGTTTTCCAAGCCCCCACTCCCTCATCTTTACCATGCATGTCCACTCAATCTACACCTCCATCCCCCACCAGGAAGGTCTTAATGCCCTCTGTTTCTTCAAGAACCAGCCAATTTCCGTCTACCAATACTCTCCTACGCCTTGCAGAGCTGGACCTTACCTTCAACACCTAATCTTTCGACTCCTCCCACTTCCTCCAAATCCAAGGTGTAGCTATGGGCACACGCATGGGCCATAGCAATACCTGCCTCCTTGTAGGGTACGTCAAACAATCAAATGCGTTCCTGGCGTACACTGGCCCTATCCATGAACTCTACCTCCGCTACATTGATGGCTGCATTGGTGCTACCTCCTGCACCCATGCAGAACTCACTAACTTCATCAACTTCACCACTAATTTCCATCCTGCACTCAAATTTGCTTGAACCATCTCTGGCATCTCCCTACCGTCTCTGGATCTCACTGTCTCCATCACATGAGACAGACTATTGACTGACATCTTCTACAAACCAACTGACTCCCACAGCTATCTAGACTTCTCCTCACCCTGCTTCCTGTAAAGACTCTATCCCCTACTCCCAATTTGCACCCAGGATGAGTTTTTCCATACTAGATCATTGGAGATGTCCTCATTTGTTAGGAAATTGGGGTTCCCCTCTACCATTATAGATGAGGCTCTCACTTGGGTCTCCTCGATATCCCCCAGCTCCGCTCTTGCTCCCCCTCCCCCTATTCACAACAAGGACAGAGACCCCCTTGTCCTCACCTTCCACCCCATCAGCCGTCGCATACAGTATATAATCCTCCAACATTTTCACCACCCCCAACGGGATCCCATCTTCCCATCTCCACCCCTTTCTGCTTTCCGCAGAGACCTTTCCCCCGGCAACTCCCTGGTCAACTTGTCCCTTCCCATCCCCCAAACCATCCCCTCCCCAGGTACTCCCATGAGATGCATGTCCACCTCCCCCCCCTCAAACCATCCCCCCCCAGTGTGGCAAAAGGATTAAAGAGTTGTGAATTGTGAAGCTGGAGGAAGGAATGTAGGTGGAAGGGGACAGGGAGGGGAGAGACAGGTGCAGTTCTAGGTGGTGTGCAGGGGAGGGGGGGGGAGGGGGCGGGGGGGGATGTGTTGGGGATGAAGGGAGGGAGGAGTGGCATTTTGTAGTTCCCTAAATTTGGACAATTCAATGTTCATATTGTTGGGTTATAAACTACCCAGCCTTTCAGGCCCGGACAGAAAAGTCAGGTGGGGAATGGGAGGGGGAGTTAAAGTGCTGAGCAACCAGGAGATCAGGTATGTTAAGGCAGACTGTGGTTGTGTCATCTGCTAACATAGCTGGAGAATGGGCAGAAATTGGCTGTTGAGCGTTGCGAGGATGTGGAGAGAGTGTTTAATTGTCACCTGCACCGGATCAATGAAAGACTTACTGCAGCTGTACAGTCTCATTAATGCAACAACACGGCAAATAAGTATAATACAATTAATTATCTGTACTTATTGGGGTCGGCATGGTGGCGCAGCGGTAGAGTTGCTGCCTTAAGGGCCTGCCCCACTGTACAAGCTAATTCAAGAGCTCTCCTGAGTAGAAAATATATATCAAACTCGTGGTAAGTACGTAGAATGTACGTAGCGGGAACGTTGGAGCTTGGGGCCATCTCTTAGCGGCTCGTAACACTAACGGCATGTACTCGGGAAAGGCGGTAAGCTCGTGAAGACTCGCAAAGATTTTTCAAAGTGTTGAAAAATGTCCACGAGAGCCCCGAGTACCGACGAGCGGCCATTACCGTAAATCTCCGAGTTTGAATCAGCGGAAACTCGGGAGAGCTCTTGAATTAGCTCGTACAGTGGGACAGCCCCATTAGAGCGCCAGACACCCGGGTTCGATCCTGACTACAGGTGCTGCCTGTATGGACGTTTTTCCTGTGATCGCGTTGGGTTTTCTCCGGGTGCTCCGTTTTCTTCCCACACTTCAAAGACGTCTCGGTTAGTAGGATAACTGGCTACGGTAAAAAAATTGTAAATTGTCCCCAGTGTGCAGTATCGTGCTAGTGAAGAGGTGATTGCTGGTCAGTGCGGACTCGGTGGGCCGAAGGGCCTGTTTTCACGCTGTATCTCCAGTGTAAAGTAACTAAAGTAAAGTAAGTATCAGATAACCAGCTCAAAACAGAGCAAAACTCGAAGTACGTAGTGCAAACTAAACAAAGTCTAGAGTGGATGGTTGCTGAGGTAGGATTGTGTTCGCAGTAAGGGCCTGAAAACACATCGCCGTGGAGAGATAGGGTTGTGAATTCTGTGCGGGATGTTTTGTTGCCTATCCTTGCTTGCGTTTGTATAGTGCAAATGTTTGCAGGCTAACACATGCCCCTCCTCCTCATGCTCTCCATATACCTCTTCCGACACTCATCATCAGATTAACATGACAAAGATTACGGGGAGAAGGCAGGAGAATGGGGTTGATAGGGAAAAAGTTAGCCAGAATTGAATGGCGCTGCAGACTAGATGGGCCGAATGGCCTAATTCTGCTCCTATGTTTTGTTTAGTTTAGACCAACCAGCAATCCCCGCACATTAACACTATCCTACACACACCAGGGACAATTTACAATTTTACCAAGCCAATTAGCCTACAATCCGTACATCTTTGGGGTGTGGAAGGAGACCAGAATACCCGGAGAAAACTCACGCAGATAAGTAAGTAAGTACGTTTATTGGCCAAGTATTCACATACAAGAAATTTGCCTTGATGCTCCGCCCACAAGTAACAACATGACATACAGTGACAGTAACGAATGACTCAGAAAACACTAAACATTAATAATAGCAAAACATTAATGATAAAACACGGGGAAGATAAAAATTAATGATAAAATAATGGGGAAGAACGTACAAACTCCGTACAGACAGCACCTGTAGTCAGGACCGAACCCGGGTCTCTGGCGCTGTAAGGCAGCAACTCTACCGCTGCGCCACCGAGCCGCACAACATGTCGTATGGTGACCTCACACTTGAATGCTTCTCCTTCTTTCTTCTCAACTAAATTTAAAACATTCGCAACCTTATGCAGGAAGATGAATATGATTTCCTCTGGATTTATCCCTGACATGTTTCCATTGATAGTTTAAAAGTGCTGCATGAACGAGGCGCTGTTGAATGTTTAATTGCTGAGCCACCGATGGGAACGGTGGGCACAAGTTCTGTTCACTATTTTTTGAAACGTGAGCATGGTGACTTTAAAAGCAGATTTCTCGTATCCTTTCAGGTGATAAAGGTGAAAGGTGATGTACTGTACAGGAGGACAATACTGGCTAACACTGGCCAAAGGACAAGTGTCGGGGCCCCGATCGGGATCGTGGTGAATCCAGCGAAAGGGTGAGTGCAGCGTTGCAGGAGGTGAATCTGTTCTATCAAACATGGCTCTTCGGACATTTGTTTCGTTTAGAGAGAGCTCGGCCCACCGTCCGCACCGACCAGCGATCCCCGCACACTAAAGTCCCTGTCCCACTTAGGAGACCTAAACAGCAACCTCTGGTGACCTTGCCCGCCACCCAAGGTCTCCATGAGGTCACCGGACGTTTTGGTCACTCTCCCTAATGGTTGAAAGTAGTTTCCACCTGGTCGAGGCTTCATCTAGGTTGCTGCTATTTTTAAAACCAGCCTCGACTAAAAATAGGTTGCTGTTTTAAAAATCAATAATTTTTTAGTTGCAGGTCTAGTTGAAGCTGGTTTTCTTCATAGTCGAGGAAGGTTTTCAACATATGCGTGGGAGGTGGTAGGACGTTGCAGGTCACCTCGACCCTGATTTTTTTTGGGTGGCGGGCAAGGTCACCAGAGGTTGCTGTTTAGGTCTCCTAAGTGGGACAGGGGGTTTCCCTACACACACTAGGGACAATTTTACGTTTACACCAAGCCAATTAACCTACATATCTGTACGTCTTAGGAGAGTGGGAAGAAACCGAAGACCCACACAGATCAAGGGGAGAACGTACAAACTCTGTGCAGACAGCACCCGTAGTCAGGATCGAACCCGGGTCTCTGGCGCTGTAGGGCAGCAACTCTACCGCTGCGCCACTGTGACACCCTTGTGAAAGAACAGTTGAAACCTTTGATAGACACACACTGCTGGAGTAACTGTGTGGGTCAGGCAGTATCTCTGGGGCAACCTTTATACATAAAGGGTAGTGGAGGTATGGAACGAGCTGCCAATGGAGGTGGTTGAGGCAGGTTCTGTTGCAACGTTCAGGAAGCAATTAGACAGGTACATGGATAGGACAGGTTTAGAGGGATATGGGCCTAAGGCAGGCCGGTGGGACTAGTGCAGATGGGACATGCTGGTTGGCATGGGCAGTTTGGGCCAAAGGGCCAGTTTCCACGCTGTATGGCTCTCAAGCGGCCATACTGGAACGGCCTCTCCCGGAATCAGGCCCAGAGCTTCAGCAGCGGGCGCAGTGCGGACTTTCCATCGCGGAGCCGGGCGATCCCTTGCCGGGGATCGTCAGAAGAAGTGCTCCGATCGCTGGCTCGCGGACTACAACATCCTGAGGTCGCGGTCTGCAGAGCTTCTAGCCGCGGGCGCGGCGTAGACTTTCCATCGCCGGAGAAGAGTCTGGGTTCCTTCACCGGGGATCGCCGGAGAAGAGCTCCGACCGCCGGCCCGCGGCCTATAGCATCGTGAAGCACCAGTCTCCGGTAGGAAGCGGCCGATTTGGGTAGTCCAAACCGCGGAGCGTCCGTCCGGCCCGACGGCGGAGTTTCCAGCATCCTGACGAGGGGACTTGTCCATCGGGCCGTCCGTAGCGGCGACTGCCGAAGGTTCATGGCCCCGACCACGGGTGAACAAAGGAGGAGGACTGACTGAACGTTATTGCCTTCCATCACAGTGAAGAATGTTGATTCCACTGTGGCGGATGTTCATGTTATATTATATGGTGTATTGTGCTCTTTTTGTTTGTATGGCTGCATGGTAAATCAAATTCCACTGTATCTTAACTGGCGCATGTGGTAGTAAATGTGAACTTGAAATGTGAACTTGACATTGGAGAACATTGTAACTTACCGAATAGTGAAAGGCCTGGATAGAGTGGATGTGGAGAGGATGCTTCCCCTAGTGGGAGGCTCTAGGACCAGACGACACAGCCTCAGAATAAAAGGACAAATTTCTTAAGCAAATCTGTGTGATTTATTGCCATGAAAGGCTGTGGAAGCTGTCATGCGGTGTTTTGAAATGGAGATTGACAGGTTTTTGATTAGTAAGGGCTGGATTTTGAAATGTTCAAAAATTTTCAGCGACCCTGATACCTCAGTCAATGATGCCGGCAGTCGCAGAAAAAAAATCGCCAAGTGGGACAGACCCTTTAACGTTAAATGAGGACATGCCACGTTACTGTCAGTGATTCACACCTCTCCAGTCTGTGCTGGTTATCTTTCAGTCAGGGAAAATCACCTGAGTTAAGGGCCTGTCCCAGCAGCATGCAACTCCATGCGATGAGCGCGACCTAACGTGGTCGCTTGAGCTGTCCGGCGTTGCGGGGCCGGTCCCACTTCGATCGCCGGAGCCGTGCGGAATTGTGCGGAGTTCGTCCCGACATCGCGCGGGGCTCCGAAAAACTGACCATGTTCACAAATTCCGCGCGGCAACGGCTTGTCGGCTCGCAGTCGCCTCGACGCATTACACACCGCCTCGACGTCGTGCCTCCGTGACCCTCTCTGTGTGTCCCTCTCTCTGTGTGGCCTCTGTGCCCCTCTCTGTGTGCCTCTGTGCCCCTCTCTGTGTGTCCCTCTCTGTCTTGGCGAACTTACCTTTCAGACTTCGCTCCAAGTCCGCCTCACTTTGCGCCGCGTTGCGCCACTCACCCCACCTCCGCGCGGCCCCCGCTGCCGGTTTGGTCGCGCTCTTCGCATGCAGGCGCATGCTGGTGGGAACGGCCCTGTACAGGGATCACCCGACCTCCGCGCGGCCCCCGCTGCCGGTTTGATCGCGCTCACCGCATGGAGTCGGATGCTGGTAGGACAGGCCCTTAAATGTGGATATGGGCCAAACGCAGGCAAGTGAGACCAGCATAGATGGAGCATTTAAATCAGCCTACCCAAGTTGGATCAAGGGGCTTGTTTCCATGCTGTATGAGGCTGACTCCACGACTGTATGTGAATTGCATCAATTTGCAAGCTAGAACCACAGTAAACTACTCTTAAAATCTTGTTTAAGAAAGAACTGCAGATGCTGGCAAAATTCGAAGGTAAATAAAAATGCTCGAGAAACTCAGTGGGTGAGGTAGAATTTATGGAGCAAAGGAATAGGTGACTTTTCGGGTTTGAAGAAGGGTCTCGACCCGCAACCTAACCTATCCCTTCGCCCATAGATGCTGCCTCACGCGCTGGGTTTCTTAAAATCTTGTGGTCTGTTGCATGGTTAATGGGCATGTTTTTGTGAAAAAGTAAACTAACAAACTAGAGGCATACAGCAAGGAAACAGACCCTTCGGCCCAACTTGACTGTGCTAACCTAGATAGGATACGATACGATAGAACTTTATTCTTCCCGGAGGGGAATTGGTCCGCCATCAGTCACAACGCACAACACAAACTTGACATTAAAATTAAATTAAAAAGGAAAAAAAAGAAAGAGGTGAGCGACTGTTGGCTGGCTGCCGTGTGCACAGCTCCTTCACCTGAACAAACAAACAAACAAACAAACGCATGCTTATCCCCTGGGCAGAGGATTCTACAACTAGAATGCCCCCTCCCCCATTTACACCAGTCCCACCCTTGCCTGCATTTGGCCCACACCTTTCCTATCCATGTATCTATCCAAGTGTCCTTTAAATGTTGTTGTAGTCCCTGCCTCAACTACCTCCTCTGGCTGCTTGTTCCATACACCCACCACACCCACCCTCAGATTCACATTAAATCTTTCCCCTCTCATATTTAAACCTCTGTCCTCTGGTTTGTGATTCCCCTACCCCGGGTAAAAGACTCTGTGCATTTCCCCAATCTATTCCGCGCAAGATTTCATACACCTTTATAAGATCACCCTTCAGCCTCCTGTGCTCCGAGGGATAAAATCCTAGCCTTCCCAACCTCTCCCTAAAGCTCAGTCCCTCAACTTTCCATGTGATAGATAGGGCTCTTAAAGATAGCGGAGTCAGGGGATATGGGGAGAAGGCAGGAACGGGGTACTGATTGGGGATGATCAGCCATGATCACATTGAATGGCGGTGCTGGCTCGAAGGGCCGAATGGCCTACTCCTGCACCTATTGTCTACTGTCAAGCTCGTAAAACAATCGAATGTTTGCTTAATGAAACTGTTTGATATTCTGTTTTTAAATCCTTATACCAATCACAGTACAGGTCCACTATTGGTTCCAGGGTCGTTTTGGATTGTCTATTTTGCCGGACCCACAGAGGTCACGGCCTCTGTGAGGAGTCCAACGGTACCGGAACAGTCCGCCTGGGCCGCCGGGAGGGCCGAGATACCGGCCCGCAAAGTCGTGGTAACGTTTCTGCTGGCTACGGCCGGGCCGGCGTTCCAGAGTCCCGGCAGCAGGGGGCAAATGCAACCCCCCGATCGGCCACGGAAGTGCCGATGAGGTTGAGATCGGCACCCTCGGCCAGCCTAGGCACCATTAAAGGGGGGGGCCGGACCACCAGTTGCCGGAAAATCAGTGGTGGACCTGCATATCTAAGGGGTACAATCGTTTTTTTCAGGAAGTTATACTGGACTGACCAAGGGACGGAAAGTGGGATCCCTGCAAAGATTGCCAGTGCTAACATGGATGGAACCAATGCCAGAGTCCTCTTCACCAATAACCTGGATCACGTTGAGTTTATCACCATTGATATCAAGGAACGGAAGTTGTATTGGTCCATTTCCAGTACCGGTGTGGTATGTATCCTTTATTTGAATCATACCCACTCACAATAAAGAATATTTTGGGGCTAAAATTCACCCAGTTTCTTACTCTATGTATAGATATAGTACGAAATCAGTGATAATGCAAGGAAAAGAAATATTAACCGTTTCAGTTGATCTTTCTGCTATTTACTCAAATAGTTTCAGCAAATCTGCTTTCAATCAGTGTATAAAATCATGAGAGGAATAGATCGGGTAGAGGCAGAGTCTCGTGCCCAGAGTAGATGAATCGAGGACCATTGGACATCGGTTTAAGGTGAAGGGGAAAATATTTAATAGGAATCTGAGTCTTTTTCACACAAAGGGTGGTGGGTGTATGGAACAAGCTGCCAGAGGAGGTCATTGAGGCTGGGACTATTCCAACATTTAAGAAACAGTTAGGCAGGGACATGGGTAGAACAGGTTTGGAGGGATATGGAACAAATGTGGGCAGGTGAGACTAATGTAGCTGGGACATGTTGGCTGGTGTGGGCAAGTTGGGCTGAAGGGCCTGTTTCCACCCTGCATCACTCTAGGACTCTATGACTCTTAATAATTAAACTTGATTACCATCGGTTTAGTTTAGTTTCGAGATACAGCTCGGAAACAGGCCCTTCAGCCCACCAAGTCCACACTTGTGATCCAACAGTGATCCCCGCACACCAACACTATCCTATATAAACGTGGGACAATTTATAATTTTACCAAGCCAATTAGCCTACAAACCTGCATGTCTTTGGGGTGTGGGAGGAATCCGTAGCCCCCCGGAGAAAACCCACGCGGGTCACAGGGAGAACAGAATGTACAAACTCCGTACAGACAGCGCCCGTAGTCAGGATGGACCCCGGGTCCCTGGCGCTGTTAGGCAGTAACTCTACCGCTGCACCACAGTGCCACCCTCAGATTTGGAGGGGAAAGATATTCAGGGTGAACAAATATTTTCCAGTTGAAGTATCTATATTTTGTTTATTCATTCAGATAAAAGGCCTCATTAAAAGTTAAAATAAGTTTCTGCAATAAAGATTCCTGCATAAACAAGTGCCACAAGGTTGTGAAAGTATAGCAGGCAGCACAAATTACAGAGTGCAGAATATCGTGTTATAACGTTACATTTACAGAGAAAGTGCAGATTTTTTTCTTTAAAGCGCGTGGTGTGCAATGAGTAGGTTGGGAGATCAGGGCAACACCCTAGCTTATGGGAGGACTATTCAGCAGCCTGATACCGGAGGGGAAGAAGCTATTCCCTCATCTGGTGGTGTGTGCTTTCAAGCTTTCGTATCTTGTGCCTGGCAGAAGAGGGGAGAAGAGAGGAATAGCTGGGGTGAAAATGGTCCTTGAATATGTTAGCTGCCTTACTGAGGCAGCGTTAAGTGTAGATTGATGGGGTTGGGTGGTGAGGTTAGTTTGTGTGATGGACTGGGTTACTTCTACAACACTCTGCTATTTCTTGCGGTCTCAGTCTTGAAGAAAGATTTTCATATTTAATATAGGGCAGTTAATTCTGTGCATGATATCACCAACAACTGTGTTCCCTTTCTTTCCCGTTATAGCATTCCAAGGAACTGCTTTCTCCGTAACACCTTGCTTCAGTCAATAGCACTCTCCCCTTTCTCACTTTAGTTTAGTTTAGTTTAGTTTAGTTTAGAGATACAGCGCGGAAACAAGCCCTTAGGCCCACCGGGTCCGCGCCGACCAGCGATCCCCACACATTATCACTACCCTACACCCACTAGGGACTGTTTTTACATTTACCAAGCCAATTAACCTACAAACCTGTACGTCTTTGGAATGTGGGAAGAAACCGAAGATCTCGGAGAAAACCCACGCAGACCACGGGAGAACGTACACGGTACCCGTGGTCAGGATGGAACCCGGGTCTCCGGCGCTGCATTCGCTGTGAGGCAGCAACTCTACTGCTGCGTCACCATAGCTCCCTTTGCAACCACCGGCCCTCTACCCTCTTTCCTCCCATCATTAGTTTACCATGCATTTATGCCAAGAGTCAAGAGTGTTTCATTGTGCCAAACAGAGCATTGTTTTACTTGCAGCCGCACAACAGAATATGTAAACATAGTACACGAAACAATATAATAAACGAGAGAGAAAAAAAGTTCAAAGTGTGTATACGTACACATACTCACAAATACGTATATATATACATATATATATTATATAGATATATATATAAATAGATATATGTGTGTGTGTGTATATATATATATATATATATAAGATAGACACAAAAAGCTGGAGTAACTCAGTGGGACACATCGCCTATTCCTTCTCTCCAGAGACGCAGCCTGTCCCGCTGAGTTACTCCAGCGTTTTGTGTTTTAAATCTTCGGTTTAAACCAGCCTCTGCAGTTAAAGACAAAACCAATGCCCCCAAGGCTATGTAGTTAGGAGCATATTTGGAGGTTGTGGTGCTTAACAACTAGATGGCTGCAGGGAAGAAACTGTTCCTGAAGCTGGATATTACCGTTTTCAGACTCCTGTACCTTCCTCCGGATGGCAGGGGTGAAATGATTCTGCACAGAAGCCCATAATGCTGCCTCCTCTCCACCAGGAAGGCCAAACATGGAGTGTGTGACTGCTTTGTAGACCGCCTCACTTCAGTCCCACTCAGATCCTCAGCCACTTCCGACGTTCCCATCCATCTTTGAGTAGAACACCCCATCCTTCGATTAAATACTTTATGTTCTTCTGGTACCCACACTGACACAATAAGAGGTAATGATTTTGTTCTTCCCATTTACACCTCCTCCACTTCTGTCTCCTTATTCCTTGCATACGGTCACTCTCACACCTTCATCATGCATCTTCGCATTTAATCCTCTCATCTCCCACTTTAAGGGTCTCGACCCAAATCGTCACCCGTTCCTTCTCTCCAGAGATGCTGCCGGCCCCGTTGAGTTACTCCAGCATGTTGCGTCTATCTTCCTTTTTCATTCTTTCCTTCTCCTCCCCACTTTCCCTGCACGCTCATTTTTTAAAAAATCTTCTGCGGGGGGAAAAGTGCACTATCCTGAAACATTGTCTTTATTCCTCTCTCTGCAGATGCTGCCTGAGCTGCTGAGAATTGACAGCATTGTTTCTGTTTTTACTAATAATAATTCTGTATTGCCCAAATAGATCGAACGGGGTGATCTCAGTGGTTTGAACCGAATGACGATCGTCAGTCACCTTTCTCATCCTTGGGGGATAGCCATATACCAGGGGTTCCTTTACTACTCGGATAATGATTACGAAGTCATTGAGCGGGTGGATAAGGCCACCGGGGAAAACGCGGTGGTGCTGAGGAATAATCTCGCGGGACTGATGTCCCTCAGAGTTAACTTCCGGGACAGTAAGTACCACTCGTCATGTGCTAAGTATCGAGTAAAACACCATGGATGTCACTGCAGCAGTGACAAATGTGCAAAGCGCAGGGTCAAACTGTTGTAATGGCTTCATCCCTTTAGTTACTTTAGCCAACACACATATTTATTGTTAAGTTAAGTTGAATTTGGATATACAGCGTGGAAACCAGCCCAGTCGACCCAGCGAGTCCACACCAGCCGGCAATCACCCGCGCACTGGTTCTATCCTACACACTGGGGACAGTTTGAAGAATCCAATTATCCTCAAATCTGTACATTCGTCGGGATGTGGGAGGAAACCAGAGCACCTGGCGAAAACCCACACGGTCACACGGAGAAGGTGCCAACTTAGCCAGGATAGAACACAGGTGTCTGGCACTGTGCCGCCCCTACTTAATATGAGTTAAATACAGGTCAATTGGTGATACTTTGTCTCGGAGTCAGAAAATGACAGGGTTACAGGCTCTGTCCGTTCAGTGGTGAAGTTAATCAGCGCCTATCTTGGTCCAGGTGGACAGACATGACAGCTCCTGAAGTAGACATGGGACTTATCCCCAGTGTTCTGGACACACTCTCCCCCTCGTACAATGTTTGTGGGAGCTTGCTGTGTTAAAAAAACTACTGCAATTACTGTCTCCAAACAATGGCTAAACCAATAGTACATCATAGGTCGTAAAGCACTTTAGGTCATAAAGTCATGTGACAGGAGCAGAATTAGGCCATTTGGCCCATCAAGTCCACTCCACTATTCAACGATGGCTGATCTATCTCTCCCTCCTAACCCCATTCTCCTGCCTTCTCCCCATAACCCCTGACACCCGTTCTGTGGTTATGAAAACCTCAATATAAATGGAAGTCTCTCTTTTCTCTCAACCATAATTAGTACATTCATACAGTTATAGAGTGTTGCAGTGTGGAAACAGGCCCTTCAGCCCAACTTGTCCACACTGGCCAACATGTCCCAGCTACACTCGACCCACCTGCCTGCGCTCGGTCCATATCCCTCCAAACCTGTCCTATCCGTCCCCATCCATCTGCCCCATTCATCCCCAAAGACGATCAAGAACATCGCTTACGTATTCTGAACGTCTCTTGTGTATTTTGAACGTCCCTTAGCAAATGCTCAAACATTTGTGATCACTGAGGTGTTCTGCTCTGCAATGCACTGCTGGAGGTAATCCACAACCAGAATATTATAGACTTTAGCTTACATTAGAGATGCAATGCGGAAACAGGCCTTTCGGCCCACCGAGTCTGCGCCAACCAGCGATCACCCCCTACACTAAGACACTATCCTACACACGAGGGAATTTTTTTTTACAATTTGCCGCAGAAAATTAACCAAGAAACCTGTATGTCTTTGGAGCGTGGGATGAAATGGAGCACCCGGAGAAAGCCCACGCAGTCACAGGGAGAACGTGCAAACTCCACACAGACAGTACCCGTAATCAGGATCGAAAACGGGTCTCCGGTGCATTAAGGCAGCAACTCTACCGCTGCGCCACTCATGTTTTGGGTCAGAACCCTGCTACAGAGAAGTCATCTATCCATGTTCTCCAGAGATGCTGCCAGGCCGCTGAGTTACTCCAGCACTCTGTGTCCTTTTGTATGTAGAAGTAGTGCATTGTTTGTGCCACTTTGGGACAATATGTTAAGATAGTGTGAAGCTACATGATCAGCAGCCTGGTCTAAGTGTACGCGTTGTGTTTGTGTTCTAGAGTCCGCAGGTTCCTCCAATGGCTGCAGTAACAACGTTGGGCTGTGTGAGCAGCTCTGCCTGCCCCGGCCAGCTGGAGCCCACACATGTGCCTGTACAACTGGCTTCCGCATGAACCCAGACAACCACTCCTGCTCGGCCATCAACTCTTTTGTGGTCGTGTCGCAGCTGAACGTTATCCGGGGATTCAACCTGAACCAAGGTGACCATTCTGAAGCCATGGTCCCCGTGGGCGGAGAGGGTAAGTGTGGTGTGTCTGGGTTATAGTTGTGACCACACACACACACACACACACACACACACACACACACACACACACACACACACACGTACACACACACACACACACACACACACACACACACACACACACACACACACACACACACACACACACACACACACGCACGCACGCACGCACACACACGCACACGCACACACACACACACACACACACACACACAACACACACACACACACACACACACACACACACACACACACACGTACACGCACACACACACACACGCACACACACACACACCTACAAGCAAACACACTCACACACTCGCACGGACACACACTCGCACATACACGCACGCACGTACACATACTCACACGTACACACACACATACACACACTCACACGTACACACACTCACACGTACCTGCACACACATGTACACACACTCGCACGGACACACTCACATGTACACACACCCATACACACACTCACACGTACACACACTCGCACGGACACACACTCGCACATACCCTCACACACGTACTCATACGTACACGTACATGCACACACATGCACGCATACACGTACACACACTCACACGTACATGTATACACAGACACACACACGTACACACACAAATACACACACACACACACGTACACATACACACACGTGCACACATATATATCGATGTATACATGTACATACACACATGTACACACATGTATGTACACACACATACCAGCAAATAGTGTCCTTTTCTATGCAGATTATGTTTTTATGTTTATATAACACATGCACACATATATATGTACACACACACATATATATGTACACACACACACACACACACACACACACACACACACACACACACACACACACACACACACACACACACACACACATACATACGCACATACGCGCACACACACACACACACCCCCATATATATCGAAGATAGACATAAAATGCTGGAGCAACTCAGCGGGACAGGCAGCATCTCTGGAGAGAAGGAATGGGTGACATTTCAGGTCGAGACCCTTCGATTTAAACCAGCATCTGCAGTTCTTTCCAATATATATATTGATGTATACACACACACAAACTTATATTGGTGAATACCCACACGCACACACAGACACAGACACACACACACACACTCACATATATATAATATATATATACATCTGCTTAACCTGCGTGGATCAAACTGATGTACCAGTGGGATAATCATATTTTCCAATACTAATTATATAATTCATGGCAAATGATTCAAGGATCTCCCTTCATTTCTCCGAGAATTATATTATCACAATTTGATAACGTTAATTTAACTTATTGATGAATTTCCTCTCTTCATTGCACAGTTTAAGGACCCAGACCAATTCCTTCCCTCCTTCCTCACACCCAGCATCCAACAATGATCTATTTTACATTTTTCTCATCCTTTATCTCTTTTGATTATCTCGTCATCACACCTTACCCATCCTTATCTCTGTGTCTCCCTCTCCCCTGACTTCAGTCTGAAGAAGGGTCTCGACCCGAAACGTCACCCATTCCTTCTCTCCAGAGATGCTGCCTGTCCCACTGAGTTAAGTCAAGAGTCAAGAAAGAGTGTTTTATTACCATATGTCCCGGATGGGACAATGACATTCTTACTTGCTGCAGCACAACAGAACATGTGAATATGTAAACATTGTATATAAAGGGGGAAGAGGAAAAAAAAGTTCAGTAAATAACAAAAATAGTGCAATAATAATATAGTCTTTTGCAGTTCAGAGCTCAGAGCTTATTCATTGTTGTGTTTAATAGCCTGATGGCTGTGGGGAAGAAGCTGTTCCTGAACTTGGACGGTACAGTTTTCAGGCTCCTGTATCTTCTTCCCGATGGCAGTGGTGAGATGAGTGGCCAGGATGGTGTGGGTCCTTGATGATTTTGGCTGCCTTTTTGAGGCAGCGACTACGATAGATCCCTTTGACGGTGGGGAGGTCAAAGCCGGAGATGGACTGGGCAGTGGTCACTTTTTGTAGTCTTTTCCGCTCCTGGACATTCAAGTTGCCGAACCAGGCCACAATGCAACCAGTCAGAATGCTCTCTGCCGTGCACCTGTTTAGGAGTTTAGGAGAAGCCTCTTCGACATGCCGAATCTCCGTAATCTTCTCAGGAAGTAGAGTCGCAGATGTGCCTTCTTTATAATTGCATTGGTGTGCTGGGTCCAGGAAAGATCTTCGGAAATATGCACGCCCTGGAATTTGAAGTTTTTGACCCTTTCCACCATCGTCCTATTGATGTGAACAGGACGGTGGGTCCTCATCCTTCCCCTACCATAGTCCACAATCTGTCCCTTGGTCTTACTGATGTTGAGAGCCAGGTTGATGTGCTGGCACCATTTGGTCAGTCGGTCGATCTCACTTCTATACTCTGACTCATCAGAATCACTCCAGCTTTTTATGTCTATCCAGAATTGTCTTCGCTATCTACACAACAAAAGAGCATAATAATGGAAATGTTATTATTGTTTTCCTTTAGGCCGCTTTGCCCTGCATGTGGATGTGCATGTATCTGCAGGGTTCATATACTGGTGTGACTACAGTACCATACCACAGCGGAACGCTATCCGCAGAATCAAACCTGATGGATCTGCCTTCAACACCATTGTCTCTTCAGGAATTGGTCAGAATGGGATCCGGGGCATAGCACTGGACTGGGTGGCAGGTCAGTTTACATCGACGGAGCCTGAATAGATATCCAGAAATTACTAAGTAGAAACCTAGTAGTTAGGGACGGCACGGTGGCGCAGCGGTAGAGTTGCTGCCTTACAGCGCCAGAGACCCGGGTTCAATCCTGACCACGGGTGCTGTCTGTACGGAGTTTGTACGTTTCCCCGTGACCTGCGTGGGCTTTCCTTGGGATCTCCGCTTTCCTCCCACGCTCCAAAGACATACAGGTTCGCAGGTTGATTGGCTTGGTAAAATTGTACGTTGTCCCGAGTGTGTGTGTGCAGGTGTGCAGGGATCGCTGGTCAGCGCGAACTCCGTGGGCCAAAAGGCCAGTTTCCACGCTATTCCTCAAAACTAATCCAAACCAAAACAAACAAAGGTGTGCAGATGCTGATTTACACAAAAGAAGTGCAGATGCTGATTTACACAAAGTGCTGGAGCAACTCAGCGGGCCAGGCAGCATCTTGTGAGAACAGTGCCTGAAGGAAGGTCCCGACCTATCCGTGTTCTCCAGATATGCTGCCTGACCCACTGCGTTACTCCAGCATTTCTTGGCAACAAATTGTTGTTATGTTGGAAAAAAGCTACTTGGACTCAATATTGAACAATTACTTTTAATACTAACTTTGATTTATTTTTTAAAAATACAGATATAATTAGACAGATACCAGATCAAAAATCGGTTGAAGTGTGTTAATTGTATGAAAACGTAAGAAGGCATGCTTCTAAAATAAACCACGTTGTTGATCCTGAACAAAGTTAAGATCTATTATCGTAAATAATAATCCTCGATCATTATTTTGATAATTATCTTGAACACTTAAAAGACACTTTGACAGGTACACATAGATAGGACAGATTTAGTGGGATATGGGCCAAAGCCAGGTAAGTAGGACTAGCTCAGTGAGATAACTTGGTCGGCATGGACCAGTTGGGACAATTACAATTACAATTATAAAGCTTCAACATGCCTTTTATTGAATCAAATTGCTAAGTTTGTACTTGTAAATAATTATTGTCACCTGTTTAGGTGCAGTTGGTTCTAAAATTGCAAAATATAATTACAAAACAGTTGATCACATTTCGGATTTTGGATTGGCATCCCATGCTATAAGCTGTGTAAACTGGAATTCTTGGATTTTTTAAGGCAGAAATAGATAGATTCTTGATTAGTACGGGTGTCGGGGGCTATGGGGAGAAGGCAGGAGAATAGGGTTAGGAGGGAGAGATAGATCAGCCATGATTGAATGGCGGAGTAGACTTGATGGGCCGAATGGCCTAATTCTGCTCCGATCACACATGACCTTATGACCTATAACAAGTTGGGGTTTTTTTTGCACCATCCTGTATATTTGTAAATCTCTGTGCAAATAAACAGAATATTTTGGGGTTGTTGTCAAAGTGAAAGCGAGGGAGAGGTGATTGGAGGCGATATAGGGGGACGTGATACCAGACCCGGCAGAAAGGCCCACGGTTGCAGAGTCCGTGTTAGTGTGGCCTGGCACCATGTTATAGGAAAGATGTTGTTAAGTGGGAAAGGGTGCAGAGAAGATTTACCAGGATGTCGCCAGGACTCGGGGGTCTGAGCTACAGGGAGAGGTTGAGCAGGCTGGGACTCTATTCCTTTGAGCGCATGAGGACGAGAGGAATAGATCAGGTAGACGAGCAGAGTCTCTTGCCCAGAGTTGGGGAATCGAGAACTAGAGGACATAGGCTCAAAGTGAGGGGGAATAGGAATCTGAGGGATAACTTTTTCACATAAAGGATGGTGGGTGTATGGAGCGAGCTGCCACATCAGGTAGCTGAGGCAGGGACTATTGCAAAGTTTCAGAAAGATTTGGACAGGTACATGGATGGGACAGGTTTAGAGGGATATGAGCCACATGCAAGCAGGTGGGATTAGTGTGGATGGGACATGTTGATCCGTGTGGGCAAGTTGGGCTGAAGGGCCTGTTCCTACATTGTACGACTCCATGACTCTATTAGTGTTTCCCATGTGCTGAGATGTGTATTTGGAACATTTGGAGAAAAGCATTGTCTTTATTCATCCGAAGCACCAACATCAGGCGTATATCCCAAAGCAGGTAAAAATAAATGGATATGGTGCATAGTTACAAAAATGATGATATGCATAACAACACACTTGTTGGTGTTAGATGGTATGTGGCTTTAACCTCTAAAATCACAGCATACAAATTGGCCCTAAAACTGATTCAGTACTCAAGTATGGACTGTAGCTGAACAGAGGACATAGAACAATGCAGCACATGGACAGGCCCTTCGGCCCATATATCTGGGCTTTTAAGTTTAGTTTAGAGATACAGGCCCTTCAGCGGACCAAGTCAGCATTGACCAGCGATCCCCGCACACTAACACTGTCCTGTACGCACTAGGGACAATTTCACACATACATTTATACCAAGCCGATAAACCTACAAACCTGCACGTCTTTTGAGTGTGGGAGGAAACCGAAGATCAGTGGGAAAACCCACGGGGAGAACGGACAAACTCGGCACGGACAGCACCCGTAGTCGGGATCAAACCTGAGTCCCTGGTGCTGTGGGGCAGTGGGTTCTACCGCTACGCCACCGTGCCACCCCACTGCGCTAAACGTGATGCCAAGATAAACTACTCTCATCTGTCTGCATACGATCCATGCACCCCAAATTATTTAAATGGTATATTATCAACAGACAGAGTGGATGTGGAGAGGATGTTTTCGCCAGTGGGAGAGTCTAGGACCAGAGGGCACAGCCTCAGAATAAAAGGACGTACGGCTAAAAAGCAGATGAGAAGGAATTTCTTTAGTCAGAGGGTGGTGAATCTGCGGGATTAAAAGTCAAAGTCAATGGATACTTTTAAAGCGGATTCTTGATTTATAAGGGCGTCGGAGGTTATGGGGAGCAGGCAGGAGAATGGGATTGCAAGTGAAAGATAGATCAGCCATGATTGAATGGGGGAGTAGACTCGGTGGGACAAATGGCCGAATTCTGCTCCTATAACTTACAATCTTCTAATCAAGTGATTGTGCTAAACATTTGTTCTCCTTCGCTCCCTGCTGCAGGCAACCTGTATTTCACCAATGCTTTCTTCACGGAAACCTACATAGAGGTCGTCTGCCTGAACACCAGCTTTCGCAGGGTCCTCATCAAGACCCGAGTGGACCGGCCAAGGCACATTGTGGTCAACCCGAAACTCCGATACATCTTCTGGGCCGACTACGGGCAGCGGCCCAAAATCGAGCGAGCCTTCCTGGACGGCTCCAACAGGTCGGTGTTGTTGGACGATGGTATCGTCATGCCCCGCGGCCTGGCGGTGGACTATAGCAACGACTACATCTACTGGATCGACGACTCCCTGGACCTGATCGCCAGGGTCTCCCCGGACGGCAAAGAGCACCAGATAATCCGCTACGGGAGCCGTTACCCAACCCCGCTGGGCATCTGCATCTTTGAAAACACCATGATCTGGGTGGACAGAAACCTGAAGAAGGTCCTACGAGCCAGCAAGGAGCCCGGCAACGTGGACCAGCCGACGGTGATCCGGGACAACCTGAACCTGCTGAGGGACGCGGTCATGTTTGACCGGAGGGCTCAGCCGACCTCGCCCCAAGCGCTCAACGGCAACCCTTGCTTGGAGAACCACGGAGGCTGCGCCCAATTCTGCTTCGCGCTGCCGGGCGTGCAGGCGGCAAGGTGCGGCTGTGCCCACGGCCGGCTGGAGGCCAACGGCTGGCAGTGCTCGGTCAGCACCGGCAGCTACCTCATCTTCGCCACCGAGGCCTCCGTCCGCAGCCTCCACCTGGACATCAGTGACCACAGGACGCCCTTCCCCACCATCAAGGTGGACCCGACGGCTGTGGCGCTGGACTACGACAGCAGCGATAGACGCATCTACTTCACTCAGAGTCTTGGCCGTGGGCTCAGCAGAATCAGCTATATCAGTCTGGAAGCAAGCCCTGCCTCACCTGTGCAGGTGATAACAGGTGAGCTCCATCACCCCATCATGCTCAGCACCTGGGCTACTCCTCAGGTTCATTACTGTCACGTGTACCGAGGCACGGTGAACAGCTCTGTTGTGCAGTCTGTAGGACTTTTAGTCTGGCCGCATTTGGAGTATTGTGTGCACTTATGGTCACCCCATTACAGGAAGGATGTGGAGAGGGTGCGGAGGAGGTTCAACAGAATGCCCAAACACCGAACTGCAGCCAAAGACAGCCACAAAGTGCTGGCGTAACTCAGCGGGTCAGGCAACACCTCTGGAGAAAAAGGATGGGTGACGTTTTGGGTCGAGACACTTCCTCAGACCAGAATGCTGCTTGGCTTCGAGAGTTTCAGATACAGGGAGGCGTTGGACTGTTTTCTCTGGAAGTTGAGGGGAGAGTTGATAGAAGCATATATAGAATTATGAGAGGCCTGGATTAGGCTGACAGTCTGAACTGTCTCTGTCCAACACTAGAGGGCATAGCTATAAGGTAAAAGGTGTAAAGTTCAATGCGGATGCGTGGCAAGTTTTTTACACAGAGAGTGGTGGGGGCCTTGAACGCATTAACGTGGAGGCACATACTCTAGCAATGTTACATAATTTTGAGATTTTAAAATAAAAATCAAGTCTGCAATTTATCCCTTCAGATAAAGCATAAACAGAAGTTTAATTTGACACCTAATTCACTTTCGTATCTTCAGTATTAAAAAAGTTATGGCCATTTTCGTACTCGGAAATTAGCATCTTGTTCCCTGTTGCTTTTCCATTGACTCAACACAAAAGCTGTGATCGAGGACAGTCAAAAGCCCATACCTTTCTTAAAAATTAAGAGAACTGAATGAAATTTTCAGTTGTTATAGATCGAAGCATTCTGAAACAAATATAAACTTTCTTACTTGGATGACCTGAAATTAAAGCATATAATTAGTTAATTACCTAATTGTACCTAATTACAAAATTGACCATTGTGACGGAAATAGTAATAAACACCCAGACTGCCTTGAAAATTCAAAAATGTGATATTCTCAAGATCAGAACTTTAATATTATTGTATTATATGCTGTAAGTCCGTAAGAGATAGGTAAATAAATTACAATTTCTAGCAATAGACCAAGTCTTTATGGAGAAGATCAGTTGCTAGCTGGTACATTGGCATATCATAATCAGTAGCATCATCATACTCCTCAGATTGTAACCAATAAGCAACTCTGTACACCTTGTTTTTCCTCAACTTTTCCATTTTGGCATTGTAAACTACAAGTCTTTGCCCTTCAAACCACGCATGACATGCCTTTCTGCCCACTACTTTCCCATTAAGAATGTCCTGTAGATTCCATTTCGTAAGAAAATGATATTTGTTTTAAATAGCTGTATCCAAATTAACAAACTAATCCCATTCACACAAGAATTCACAATATAACGATTTTAAAATCCCACTGTCATGAATTATGCCAGATGGAAGGAATTTAATGTTTAATTCCCATAAATTAGTCTAGAAACATCCATCCAAAATATAATCAAATTATTGTTTTTTTGCATAATACACGTGACTCAAACTGTTGTGAATATTTAGTTTAAAACTAATGATCATGGAGAGAGAGAATAACACAAAATATAGACAATTTAGACGGCTTATCTCCAAACAAAATGGGAATTTTAATAATCTTGCTTCTGGAACGGGATCGATTGGAATGTTGCATTTAACGTTGCGGTGAATTTGAATATCTTTTATATCGGCAGGAAAAACACTGTCGGTTTGTATAGGACCCAAATCACATTTTCGCAACGTAAAATTAGATTAAAGCCATCCCAAGAAGCAAGATTACATGTAAAATAGACAACTTACACTTTGTTTTGTCCCGTTCTTGCGATCCGTCACGTTGTAGGCCTGAGGGCGTTCGAAGTCGCTTTTTATTTTAATCCAAAGATTAAATTGTCCAGCGTTTTTTTTTTTTAAAATATAGCGTGAACGGGAGGCGGATCGATTTTCTCCAGTAGCTTAGCAGCCCGAGGATGTCCGCCTCCGATAGGCAGTACAAAACGGCATTTTAATCCCGCCCCCTCCCCTCCCCCACTCAAAGGCCGCAAAGTCGCGCACACGGCCAGTGGCAGAACTGCAGCGCCGCTGAAGGTACGTTTTGTAACATCGCTACATACCCTAGTGGCGTTTATGAGGCTTTTAGATAGGCACATGGAAGTGCAGGGGATAGAGGGAAAAGCATTATGTACAGGCAGATGAGATCAGTTTAACTCGGCATCATGTTTGGCATAAACTTTGTGGGCCGAAATGCCTGCTCCTGTGCCAAACTGTTCTGTGTTCTATCCAATCCGATCAGATAATACTCTACATCAATGTAGTCAAGCCAAACTCAAGTACAACAGGTAGAGCAAAGGGGAAGATACAGAGTGCAGAATATAGATCTCAGCATTGTAGCGCATCAGTTCCAGAGACAAAGCCCAATGTCCGCAATGGGGTAGAGGTGAATCAGACAGTGTCCTAGTGTTTGGGTTGTTTCCCTTGGCTTAGTTTAGAGACATAGCGTGGAAACATGCCCTTTGGCCCACGGAGTGCATGCCGACCAACGATCACCCCGTACACCCTGTACACAGGCTGTACCATTTCATGCCTCTATTTCCCACTCCCCTGACACCCAGTCTGAGGAAGGATCTCGACCAATAGACAATAGGTGCAGGAGTAGGCCATTCGGCCCTTCGAGCTAGCACCGCCATTCACTGTGATCATGGCTGATCATCCCCAATCAGTACCCCGTTCCTGCCTTCTCCTCATACCCCTTGACTCCACTATCTTTAAGAGCTCTATCTAGCTCTCTCTTGAAAGTTTCCAGAGAATCGGCCTCCACTGCCTTTTGAGGCAGAGAATTCCACAGATTCACAACTCTCTGGGTGAAAAAGTGTTTCTTCATCTACGTTCTAAATGCCTTACCCCTTATTCTTAAACTGTGGCCCCTGGTTCTGGATTCCCCCAACATCGGGAACATGTTTCCTGCCTCTAACCCTAACCCTAACCCAATCCTTTAATAATCTTATATGTTTCAATAAGATCCGCACTTATCCTTCTAAATTCCACTGTATACAAGCCCAGTCGCTTCATTCTTTCAACATATGACAGTCCCGCCATCCCAGGAATTAATCTTGTGAACCTATGCTGCACTCCCTCAATAGCAAGAATTTGGAGACTGAAACTGTACACAATACTCACCAGTGGTCTCACCAGGGGCCTGTACAACTGCAGGACCTCTTTGTTCCTGTACTCAATTCCTCTTGTTATGAAGGCCAACATGCCAATAGCTTTCTTCACTGCCTGCTGCACCTGCATGCTTACTTTCAGTGACTGATGTGCAAGGACACCCAGATCTCGTTGTACTTCCCCTTTTCCTAACTTGGCACCATTCAGATAATAATCTGCCTTCCTGTTCTTGCCACCAAAGTGGATAACCTCACATTTATCCACATAAACCACACCTGTTCCTTTTCACATGAGATGCTGCCTGTCCCACTGAGTTACTCATATTCATTTTGTGTCTGTCTCATCCTGTACACTTGTTCTATCCTATTAACTAGGGACAATTTACAATTTACAGAGGCCAATTGATCTACAAACCTGCACATCTTAAAGCCTTGTCCCACGGTGCGAGTTCATTCCAAGAGTTCTCCCGAGTTTGCCCTGATTCGAACTTGGAGATTTACGGTAATGGCCACTCGCCGGTACTCAGGGCTCTCGTGGACATTTTTCAACGTGTTGAAAAATCTTCACGAGTCTTCCCGTGCTTACCTGCCGTTAGCGAGTCTTCCCGAGTACCTGCCGTTAGCGTTACGAGCCGCTACTCGGGAGAGCTCTTGGAATAAACTCGTACCGCGGGACAGGGCTATTACGACTGTGGAAGGAAACCGGAGCACCCGGAGGAAACCCACGTGGTCACCCATGAGAACAGACAAACTCAGTACCTACTGCACCCACAGCCAGGATCAAACCCGGGTCTCTGGCGTTGTAAGGCAGCAACTCTACTGGTGGGCCACTGTGCTGCGAACCATCTGTACTTTCCTTTCCTCTCCGCACTATTGATGGGGCTGCCTCATGCAGCGTGATCGATACTCTGGGATTCTTTACCTAAATATTTCCATCTTACCACCCTTCCGCTCCTTTCTCCCGTGAGTTTCCCGTTCATCGTGTGGCTGGGTGATCATTTTGTTTTTCAGTTCAGGAAGCATTGTTGGCCACTTGTGTACATTGACAACTCCACAAAATGCAACTTGTTGTCAGGCAGGAATTGATGTAAAGTAGATGTTAGATTTCTCAACCATTATTTCAACTAGTTAACATAATCACAGCAGAGGGCGGTACGGTGACGCAGCAGTAGAGTTGCTGCCTCACAGTACCAGGGACCCAGGTTCGATCACGACTCCGGGTGCTGTCTAACCGGAGTTTGCACGTTCTCCCCGTGACCTGCGTGGGTTTTCTCCGAGATCTTCGGTTTCCTCCCACACTCCAAAGACGTACAGGTTTGTAGGTTAATTGGCTTGGTATCAATGTATATTGCCCCTAGTGTGTAGGATAGTGTGAATGTGCGGGGATCGGTAATGGGCGCAGACTTGGTGGGCCGATGAACCAGTTTCCACACTGAATCCCTAAACTAAAGTAATTTAAACCAAACTAAGCCAGAGATTCGGGTTCGATCCCGACTGCGGGTACTGTCCGTACGGAGTTTGTACGTTCTCCGCATGAGCGCATGGGTTTTCCGAAGAGTCTATTTTCCACGCTGTATCTCTAAACTAAACTAATCCAATCTAGACGAATATGTAACATCTCTTATTATAAGTTCTTATTATATGTTCCCGATGTTGGGGAAGTCCAGGACAAGGGGTCACAGTTTAAGGATAAGGGGGAAGTCTTTTAGGACCGAGATGAGAAAATCGTTTTTCACACAGAGAGTGGTGAATCTGTGGAATTCTCTGCCACAGAAGGTAGTTGAGGCCAGTTGGTTGGCCATATTTAAGAGGGAGTTGGATGTGGCCCTTGTGGCTGAAGGGATCAGGGGGTATGGAGAGAAGGCAGGTACAGGATACTGAGTTGGATGATCAGCCATGATCATATTGAATGGCGGTGCAGGCTCGAAGGGCCGAACGGCCTGCTCCTGCACCTAATTTCTATGTTTCTATGTTTCTATTGAATGAAGAGCAGTCTAGTGATCAGAATAAGAAAACTATCAAGATCTCCGGCTACACTGGGAAATTATAACATAGCTGTCAAAGTTTGCCACTGTTTCGCAACATAACTGGAGGCAGGTTTGTTGCTGGGATTGCTGCCAGTGTTTGGGGGGCAGATTCACCTCCAACCTGCTGGTGGGAAACTTGGGCCAGGCCAGAATGGGACACAGGCACGGAAATTGCTGTCAAAACATGCGGGGGACACAATTACTTGGCGGCATGTTCACACACGCGAGGCTTCGGCCGTGGGCAACAGCAACAGCAGCTTCATCCGTCCAGAATTGTGGGGCTTGAATCGGCCTGTTCATGGGGTCTTTCATCAGCCGGCGGGGGCTTCAACATCGGGAGCCTCGATTGCCTTGATCGCCTCGATCGCCTCAATCACCTCGATCGCCTCGATGCAGTAGCTTGATTTTAAGCCGCGCTGGGCGCTGAAAGGCCCCGTGAACGAAACATGGGGGGGGGGGATCCTACCTCACCTCTCAAAGTGGGGGGGGGGGGGGGTAAACGTGTCCCCCTGTACCCCCAGGGATTTCCGCCCCTGATGGGACATGTTACACGTTATGAGTCATTGAGTCATAGAGAGATACAGCCTGGAAACAGGCCCTTCGGCCCAACTCGCCCACACCGGCCAACATGTCCCAGCTGCACCAGTCCCACCTGCCTGCGTTTGGTCCATATCCCTCTAAACCTTTCATATCTACCTGTCCAAATATTGTTGTTATACCTGCCTCAACTACTTCCTCTGACAGCTCGTTGCATAGACCCACCAAACTGTTTTTAACTTTTTGAGAATTTGTATTACTTAAAGAACTTTTTCCGATTTCTGGGTGCGTAACATGTTCAGATAGTTAATTGTTCACTTGCAGCTAAATTCCGTCCCACGTTACAGATTTGACCATGAATTATCTACGACTAAATTAGTTTAGCAATCCGCCTTAATTCAACATTGGATAATTTCCTGTCAAGATTAAGAATGTTTAATTGTCATATGACCAACAATTGAATAATGAAATTCTTATGGGCCTGTCCCACTTAGGCGATTTTTTGGGTGACCACAGGCGACTGCCGCAAAATTTTCAACATGTTGAAAGTTTTTCGGCGACAGCTGCGACAGTTTTTGGTGTTGTAGGTGCTGTCGTAGGTTGTAGCCAGGTGTCGTAGGTGAATTCCATTAAAACTAGTCCCCGGCAGTCGCCTAAGTGGGACAGGCCCATTACTTGCTGCAGATTAACAGGACCATTAATTCGATAACACACAGATAATAAATATATAATAATCAAAAATACAATAAATGAAGAGCTATGCGAGGTAACCATGTAGGTGCAAACAAACAAAGTCTGCAGTGCAACCAAAGACACAGACCATAGAAGATCACAGTTGCTGAGGTTAGTGATGTGCAGTGTTCAAGAGCCTGAAGGTTGCGGGGAAGAAGCTGTCTTGAAGCTGTTTTTTTCAGGCTCCTGTACCTTCTCCCTGATGGTAGCAGCGAGAAGAGAGTGTGGCCAGGACGGGGTGGATCTCTGATGATGCTGGCTGCCTTTTTGAGACAGCGTCTCCTATAGATCCTTTCGATGGGTGGGAGGTCATGTCACCCGTGATGGACCGGGCATGTCCACCACTTCATTCCTGTGCGTTCGAGTAGCTGAACCAGGCTGTGATGCAACTAATCAGCATGCTCTCTACTACACACCAGTAGAAGTGCAATAGAGTGTTCATCGACATGCCAAATCTCCTCAATCTGCAGAAGCAGTGATGTTGATGGGCTTTCTTGTAATTGTATTATTAGAACGACACACTATTATTTCAGAAACTTTGAAACAAGTTTGAAGAATTCACATCTTAAATCTAAGTTAATGCTGATCAATTTTGATCAAGTTCCCTCCTGGGATAAATAAAGTTCTATCGTACTGTTTCGCATCACTAGACAAGAAATACTCCCGAAACGTATCTCCTCCTCCTTAGATTTTTCTCCAGCTTTTTGTGTAACCCCCAATGATTAACTTGTTTAGATATTTGTTAACTTAATGCTAGTCACTGGACAAGAAAAACTTCTTAACTGCTTTAGATATCAGTCCCGGTATATTTTACGCAACGCTATAAATGCCTGTCCATGTTGTTTCCAAGGGCTGACTTCTCCTGACGGGATTGCGTTTGACTGGATTAACCGGAGGCTTTACTACAGTGACTACCTGAACCAGACCATCAACTCGGTCAGTATCAATGGCAGTGACCGCACGGTCATTGCCAACGTGGCCCGGCCCAGAGCGATCGTGCTGGACCCATGCAGAGGGTAAGCGCTCTCACGTCATGCGTTAATGCGCCACCAACCCATTCCCACCACAACCTAAGCCGATAAACTGCAATCTTTTTGCCATAGGGAAAGTTGTCGTTAAGCTGGAAATAGAACGGAGAATGGTGCCATGACTACAGGGAATGGTCGGGTGGGCTTTGTCCAGTGGTGATCTTATAGAGGTGCATAAAATCATGAGGGAATGGTCAGGGTGAATGACAATATACAGATGATGCACAGGTCTAAGTGCGTCGCTGGAATTATGTGCACAAGGTAAAGGGCCTGTCCCACTTTCGCGACCTTTACAGGCGACTGCCAGCGCCCGCAATAGGTCGCTGAAATTTTCAACATGTTGAAAATGCAGCGTCGACCAGAAAGACACTACGACTCTTTGGAGACCTCTCACAACCATAGGAGACCTCTCACAACCGTGTGTGGTCACCCAAAAAATCGCCTAAGTGGGACAGGCCCATAAGAATTTCATTATTCAATTGTTGGTCATATACAATTAAACGTTCTTAATCTTGACAGGAAATTATCCAATGTTGAATTAAGGCGGATTGCTAAACTAATTTAGTCATAGATAATTCATAATCTATGGTCATGAGAGGTCACCCACGGGCATGTCGCCAGGGGTCGCCTGTATGGCCGTGAGAGGTCTCCCAAGAGTCGTAGCGTCTTTCTGGTCGCCGCTGAATTTTCAACATGTTGAACATTTTGGCGACCTATGTCAAGCACCGCCACCGGCAGTCGCCTGTATAGGCCGCGTAAGTGGGACAGGCCCTTAACTTTGGAATGGCTTAAACACACGAGGCGCAGCTGAGTGTGTTTTAGACTATTCCAAAGTTACCGCATGTACACAATTCCAGCGAAGCACGAAATAGACCTGTGCATCATATGTTTTATTGAATGGGGGGAAAAAAATTAAATTAAAATTAAAATCTGCTATTTTCCAAATCATGCGTCCGATAATCACCGGACATGTTTTGCCATGCGTCCGATATCAGTTTTCTGGCCAGTAAAAATAATTACAGTACAGCAGCGGCAGAGATTCTCAGACCCATTCCATAATATAAAATGTCTTTTACCCAGAGTAGGGGAATCAAGAGCCAGAGAACATATGTACGCGCTTTCAAACTTTGGTATCTTCTGCCTTGTGGGAGAGGGGTGAAGAGAGAGAGTAGTCTTTTATTATGTTCCTGAGGCTGTGTGAAATGTAGATGGACTCGATGGTGGGGAGGCTGGTTTGTGTGATGGACTGGGCTACATCTATAACCCACTGCTGCGTCTAACGGCCTTGGGCAGAGCAGTTGCCAATTCAAGCGCCAGTAAACATCCAGGTCTGATGCTTTCGTTGGTGCATCTGTAGAAATTGGTAAGAGACATTTGAAACATGCCAAATTTCCTTACTCTTCTAAGGAAGTCGAGGTCAGATACAAAATGCTGGAGTAACTCAGCAGGGACAGGCAGCATCTCTGGAGAGAAGGAATGGGTGACGTTTTGGGTCGAGACCCTTCTGTTGATGTGCTTTCTGAACTGCAGCGCCAATGTGGTTGGACCAGGGCAAAATTGGTGGTGATGTTGACGTTGATGAACTTGCAGCAACTCTCCTGCAGCACCATTGGCACAGACTGGGGCATGTACACCATCTCGCTTCCTGAGGTCGATGGTCTGCACCTTGGTTTTGCCGAGATTGATGGAGAGGTTGTTGTCCTCTCACCGTGTTTGCGAATGTCCCTATCTCTTTCCACTTCTCCGTTCTACCATTGTTTGAGATCTGGGCCATTGCAGAGGTGCCAGCGGCAACTTGCAAATGGAGTTAGAATTTGTCTGTACAGTCTTGTTTCTAGTGGGAGTATAAGAAGGGACTGAGAACATATCCTCATGTGGGCACCGGTGTTGACAACTATCGTGGAGGATGTTTTGTCCCCATTCCTTCCTGAGTACTGTCTGTGGCTCGGAAGGTCAAGGATTGAGTGGAAGAGGGGACTGCTGAGCCCTAAATTCAAGGGTTTGGAGATGAGTTTGGATGGGATTATGGAGTTGAAAGTGGAGCGACAGTCATAGGTTCGTAACTCACACAAGCAGAATTAGGCCATTCGGCCCATCGAGTCTTCTCCGCCATCCAATCATGGCTGATCTATTTTTCCCTCTCATCCCCATTCTGCTGCCTTCTCCCCCCATACCAATAACACGAGTCTGACGTGGGTGTCCTTGTTATCCAGATGGCCCAGGGATGAGTGTAGGGGCAGGGAGATGGTGTCTGCAGGGTCCTGTTGTGGCAGTGGGCAAACTGCAGTGGGTTAAGGATGTCTGGGAGATTGGAGTTGATGTTGTGTGCCATCAGCAGCCTCTTGAAGCACTCCAGGGTTCAGCATAGTCACGGTGGCCCTGATCGAGATATTCTTCTTGCAGGTATATGTTTTGGACCGATTGGGGAACCAATCCTAAAATAGAACGAGCAACACTCGGCGGAAGCTTTCGTTTGGCCATTATAAACAGCAGCCTGGTCTGGCCGAATGGACTGACAATGGACTATGACGACCAGAAGCTCTATTGGGCCGATGCCTCTCTGTACGTTTACTTTTACATCTCTATTGTCCGGCTATTTAAGGATTTGCAGATAAGGCACGGCAGTTTCAGATATCTAGGCCCTAAAGGGCGTCTGGGGGTCTGTTTACATTCAATCTTTCCCAATCCTGAACGAAAGATGTGGTTTGGGGCAGAGTTAAAATTAATCCATGCATTTTGAATACGTAGCTGGAATGTGATGGGATCAAGTCAAGTCATAGACTGAGCAATAAACAAAATGCTGGAGGAACTCAGTGGGTCGGGCAGCATCGGCGGAGGGAATGGACAGGCGACGGTTCGGGTCGGGATGAGTTGGAAGGAACTGCAGATGCTGGTTTAAACCGAAGACAGACACAAAATGCTGGAGTAACTAAGTGGGACGGGCAGCACCTCTGGAGAGAAGGTCGCGACTGAAGAAGGGTCTCGACCTGAACCGTCACCCCTTCCTTCTCTCCAGAAGCTGCCTGTCCCGCTGAGTTACTCCAGCAGTTTGTGTCTAGTTTCGGGTCGGGGCCCTTCATCAGACTCGAGTTATAGATTACTGTCCGCCTTCAGGGGAAGATACATCTGCCACACAGTGCTATCAATGATGAACACATGGGCAGAAAGATGAAGGGTTAGGAATATCCTTTTAACAATGAGTACAATGAGTGTGGAAAATTAGAAATGATTGCCACAAATTTGCTAGATTGTTTGACAGTATTATTTAGTGTTGCAAATACAACCAGCGATCAGTGTTAAAGCGATTTAGATGCATCGTGGAAACAGGGCATTTGGCCCACCGAATCCACACCCACCAGCGATTGCCCGTACACCAGTTCTATCCTACACACTAAGGAGAATTTACAGAAGGCAATTAACCTACAAACCCTCATGTCCTTGGAGTGTGGGAGGAAACTGCAGCACCCCAAAAAGAATCCAAGCGGTCACAGGGAGAAGGTACAAAGTGTGTACAGACAACAGCCACAGTCAGGATCAAGCCCGGGTCTCTGGTGCTGTGAGGCAGCAACTCTACCCGCTACGCCACCCTGCCTCCGAATCTGCAATTTATGTTTCGCTGCTTTAGTTAAATATATTAATTTAAATTGCATCTTTAATGTTTTCTGTGGATTAACTGTTTGCAACCATCCCAACGTATATCGCTTATCCCAGAGCTATTTGCGAAATGTTTTCAATGATATTTGATTTCAGACGTAAGATTGAGCGGAGTAGTCTGACGGGTGCAGACCGCGAGGTGATTGTCAGCACTGCAATTTACCCGTTTGCAGTCAGCATCTACGAAGAATATCTCTACTGGACAGACTGGAACACACGAAGCATCTACCGGGTCAACAAGTACGATGGGTCTGACCAGACTGTGATGCTTCAAAACCTTCCCGATCGCCCGATGGACATCCATGTCATGTCAGATGCAAAGCAACAGCAGTGCAGTAATCCCTGTGATCAGTTCAATGGGGGCTGCAGCCACATCTGCTCCATAGGTACCAACCATGCATTGTTAAAGTCTTGCTTCATTAATGTCCCTGTGGATAACCATCCATCAGTAATGGCTGTAATCCTTAATGTCTCTACAGGATCAACTATCCACCATTAAGGTCTATCATCGTCAATGTCCCCATAGCTATCAACTATCCATCATTCAAGTTTTTAAGGGTTAATGCCTCCATAGGTACAACCACGTACCATTGAAGTGTTTAATCATTAATGTCTCTATAGGTATCATCCATCCATCTTTAATGGCTTTAATCATTGACATCTCTGAATGATGATACTGAATGCCACTCTGTTTATTTATCTATTTATTATCACGTGTTACATGTCACGGTGAGATTCTTTGTTTTATCATACACAAGGTATGCAAAGAGTCACCACATAAAGGGTGATGACAAAGTTACAACATCTTCAATTTTAACACAAAGTTTTTCAAGCCCTTAATCAACATGAAGAACGTACAAACTCCGTGCAGACAGCGCCCGTAGTCAGGATTGAACCCGGATCTCTGGCGCGGTGAGGCAGCAACTCTACCGCTGCACCAGTCTGCCGCACTTTTAAAAGATTGGGAAGAAGTGTTCAAAAATTCGACTATCATCTGTGAGGAGAAACTGCATCCTGTTTTGACTTAGTGGATTAGCTTTAGGTTTGAGTTCATGCATTTATTCTGGATTTTGCCTCAAGAGGAAACACTCTAACACATCAGGTTGTTGTATCAATTAGAAAAGAGTGAGCAGTTCACAGATGAATCAAAGAAAGTACTGTAAACTGATTAAATTCTAGATGGAAAGATTGTTTTTTAAAACCTATTTCATTGTACGATGGGAAGACTGTTTATGTGAGGCTAAATCAAGATACCTTAGTTTAGTTTAGTTTAGAGATACAATGTGGAAACAGGCGACCAGCGATCACCCGTACACTAGTGGTATCCTACACACTGAGGACAATATATGTGAGCCAATGAACCTACTGACCCGCACGTCTTTGGAAACTGGACAACCCTGAGAAAACCCTTGCAGGTCACAGGGAGAACGTACGAGCTCCGTATAGACAGTACCCATAGTCAGGATCGAACTTGGTTCTCTGATGCTGTGAGGCAGCAACTCTACCGCTGCGCCTCTGTGCCGCCCAATACTATTCAAGGGAAAACACATTATGACCAAACAGCGTGCAAGAATCCAGTGCCTTTCATTTTAACGGATGCTTTGAAATCCAGAAATGGCCAATTTTCCAGTTTGTTTATTGCAATGCACATTTGTATCTCACAACTTCCAAATGGTATTAGATGGTTTTGTGCAGAGAATAGATACCTAGATAAGGTGGCACGGTGGGTGCAGCGGTAGAGTTGCTGCCTTACAGCGCTTGCAGCGCCAGAGATGCGGGGTCGATCCTGACTGCGGGTGCCGTCTGTACATTCTTACCATGACCTGCAAGCTCTCGGTTTCGCACCACACTCCAAAAACGTGCAGATTTGTAGGTCAATTGGCTTGGCTTTGTATACTTGGCACAAGTGTAAATTGTCCCAGGCAGGATAGTGTTAGTGTGCGGGGATCGCTGGTCGGCGTGGACCCGGTGGGCCCAAGGGCCTGTTTACGCGCTGCGTCTCTAAACTAGACTAAACCTGGATAGACAACACTGCAGATGTTTCCTTTGTAGTTTGAATCAGTTGATTGCAGTGAGGAGGTGTGTGGCGCCGGTGGCTGACTGATGTGCTGTGATGTGTTCCAGGGCCCCATGGCCCAGAGTGCCAGTGCCCTGCCCACGGTAACTGGCGCCTGGCCAACAACAACAAAGACTGCATCTCCGCTGACACTGCTGTCTGTGGCTCCGGCTACTTCACCTGCTTGAACGGCCACTGTATCCTGGAGAGGTGGAAATGTGACACTGACAACGACTGCGGGGATCGGAGCGATGAGTTAGAACGGCTGTGCGGTAAGATCCCGATTACTCTCCGCAAAGGTTTGATGTCATGGAGTGCCACTGGCAGGGAGAAGAGTTACATTTGTGGCAAAGGTTAAAATAATTGGTCACAGTCCAGCTCTGCTGAAATCAGAGTGAAGATTTGAATGTACATCATTTTTATGCACAAAGGATGATAGTATTATTTATCAGCTAAAGACTTGGGCCACACTTAGATTTCATACCACAGATTTCAATTATTCTCACTTCAAATAGCCCTTGCTTTGCCTGTCTCTCCATCCCCTCCCCCTTCCCAGTTCCCCCAGTCTTACTATCTCCGACTGCATTCTATCTTTAGAAACATAGAAAATAGATGCAGGAGAGGCCATTTGGCCCTTCGAACCAGCACCGCCATTCACTGTGATCATGGCTGATCATCCACAATCAGTAACCCGTGCCTGCCTTCTCCCCATATCCCTTGATACCGCTAGTCCCTAGAGCACTATCTATCTTTTAAATTCATGCAGTGAATTTACTGCCTTCTGTGGCAGAGAATTCCACAAATTCACAACTCTCTGGGTGAAAAGGATTTTTCTCTTCTCAGTTTTAAATGGCCTCCTCTTTAATCTTAGACAGTGGCCCCTGGTTTTCGACTCCCCCAACATTGGGAACATTTTTCCTGCATCTAGCTTGTCCAGTCCTTTTATATTTTTTTGTTTCTATAAGATTCCCCCTCATCCTTCTAAATTCCAGTGAATACAAGCCCAGTCTTTCCAATCTTTCCTCATATGACAGTCCCGCCCATACCACGGTTTAACCTCGTGAGCTTGCGCTGCACTGCCTCAATAGCAAGGATGTCCTTCCTCAAATTAAGAGACCAAAACTGCACACATGACTCCACATGTGGTCTCACCAGAGCCACATAGAAATACCTCTTTACTCCCATACGCAACTCCTCTCGTTATGAAGGCCAACATGCCATTAGCTTTCTTCACTGCCTGCTGTACCTGAATGTTTACTTTCAGTAACTGGTGTACAAGGACACCCAGGTCTTGTTACACCTCTTGTTACACTTCCCTTTTTTCTAATCTGACAGCATTGAGATAATAATCTGCCTTCCTTTTCTTGCCGCCAAAGTGGATAACCTCACATTTATCCATATTATACTGCATCTGCCATGCATCTGCCCACTCACTCAACCTGTCCAAGTCACCCTGCAACCTCCTTGCATCCTCTTCGCAGTTCACACTGCCACCCAGCTTTGTGTCATCTGCAAATTTGCTAGTGTTACTTTTAATTCCATCATCCAAATCATTAATATATATTGTAAATAGTTGCAGCCCCAGCACCGAGCCTTGCGGTACTCCACTCGCCAGGGACCCGATTACTCTTACTCTTTGTTTCCTGTCTGCAACCATTTCTCTATCCATGTCAACACCCTACCCCCAATACCATGTGCTCTAATTGTGCCCACTAATCTCTTGTGTGGGACCTTATCAAAGGCTTTCTGAAAGTCCAGATATACTACATCCATTGGCTCTCCTTCATCCATTTTACTTGTCACAACCTTAAAAAATTCCAGAAGATGAGTCAAGCAGGATTTCTGACTTGGTGACTTGGACCAATCGTTTAACTGCTATCCAAATGCGCCGTTATTACTTCTTTAGTAGTTGACTCCAGCATCGATATCAGGCTAACTGGTCTATAATCCCCCATTTTCTCTCTCGCTCCTTTCTTGAAAAGTGGGATAACTGGTCCTTAATCTTTAGAACATTGGAATATGAACACCAATGCATCCACAATTTCTAGAGTCACCTCCTTGAATACCCTGGGATGCAGGCCATCAGGCCCTGGGGATACATCAACCTTCAGCCCCATCAGTCTACCAAGTACTATTTGTCGCCTAATGCAAATTTCTTTCAGTTCCTCTGTCTCCGTAGATCCTCTGTCCTCTAGTACATCTGGGAGATTGTTTGTGTCTTCCATATTGAAGACAGGACCAAAGTAGCTGCTCAACTCTTCTGCCATTTCCTTTGTCCCGCCCATTCCCCTGACATGTCTGAAGAAGGGTCTTGACCCGAAACGTCACCCATTCCTTCTCTCCAGAGATGCTGCCCGTCCCGCTGAGTTACTCCAGCATTTCGTGTAAATCTTGGGTTTAAATCTTTCATGTAAATCTTGCATCAGCAGTTCCTCCCCACACATTGATTGTGATCTTGTATTGTTTTTCCACTGACTGGACAACACACAACAAATGCTTTTCACTGTACTTCATTATGCGTGACAATAAACTAAACTAATTAAACTAAACTGAACTAAAGAGAAGGAATGGGTGACGTTCCAGGTCGAGACCCTTCTTCAGACTTAACTTTTGTTTTGGAACATATGATGATAAAACACTCTCAACTCTGTTGAATTAATAGACTTGGTCATCTCAAGATAATGATAAAAGTTAAAAAGACATATATCTGGAGTTAGCTCAAGGACCTGCCGACTTGTCACTTTTTAAACCTCACAAGATGGTGAGGTGAATAAAGAAATGATCAGGAGAAAAAAAGGGAGTTTCATAATATTATTTTCTGCTAATATAATTACACTATTTAAAAAAAAATGGAATACAGTCATTTGGTTTGTGTTCTTATAGAGAAATGCCTTCATAGTGCTCCATCCTGCCCGTGGTGCGAATGGATGAGGGACATTGGAGTGTACTCACAGGAGGTAGAATCACCCATCCCCTCTCTGGAGAGAGGGGATGGGTGATTCTTCGGGTCGAGACCATCCTTCAGAAGGGTCGTGGACGATTACAATCAGGTTGTCCACAGTGTACAGATACAGGATAAGGGAATAACGTTTAGTGCAAGATAAAGCCAGTAAAGTCTGATCAAAGATAGTCCGAGGGTCTCCAATGAGGTAGATAGCAGTTCAGGACTGCTCTCAGCCTGAAGTTGGAGAATTCAATGTTCATACTGCTGGGTTGTAAGCCACCCAAGTGGCATCTGAGATGCTGTTCCTCCAGTGTGCGTGTGGCCTCACTCTGGCAATGGAGAAGGCCAGGACTGGAAGGACAGTGTGGGAATGGGAGGTGGGGTTAAAGTGGTTAGCAACGGGGAGATCCAGCAGGCCTTGGCAGGCAGAGCGCAAGTGCTCGGCCAACCCATTCAATCCCTGACCAAAATCTCTGTTACGTAGAAGTGTGTTGAGGAAATGGAAGAGGCAATTCCAAGAAGGAATCGGTAACCTGATACATTATTAAGGCAGAGATAGATAGATTCTTGATTAGTACGGTTGTCAGGGGTTATGGGGAGAAGGCCGGAGAATGGGGTTAAGAGGGGAAAATAGATCAGCCGCGATTGCATGGCAGAGTAGATTTGATGGGCCGAATGGCTGCTATCACTTCTGAAATACTTGTGGAATTATGAAATGGTGAACCAAATGCAAAATTAACGTGAGTGGATTTGACTGCATTTGCATTCCCTGAAGATAACGCACCAAGATTTCCACCTGCATGGCATGCTGTGTTTAGTCGTCTCATTCTGAGCAATGTTTTATTTGACAGGGTTAACTATCCTTTTCTCCGTCTTTAAACCAGCGTTCCACACCTGTGCAGCCACCGCCTTCACCTGCAACAATGGCAAGTGCACGGAGTACAGGTACCGCTGCGACCATTACAACGACTGTGGGGACAACAGCGATGAGGCGGGATGCTTGTTCCCAACCTGCGACCCCACCTCCGACTTCTCCTGTGACAACGGACGCTGCATTAAATTGAGTGCCGTCTGCAACGGAGTCAACGACTGCCACGACAACAGCACCTCGGACGAGGGGGACTGCCGTGAGTCCATCAAATTCTCCTATCTTAGACATATACAAACCCGCGCCTCGCCCTTCCTCCCCCCCATCTCTCTCTCCCTTGTACTCGATCCGAAACGTCACCTATTCCTTTTCTCCAGAGATCCGCTGAGTTGCTCCAGCTTTTTGTGACCCTCTTTGGTTTAAACCAGCATCTGCACAAGGACATGGACCTTGTGCAAACAGAAGGGGTTATTTAAAATCGGCATTTGGATTAATTTGACACCTAATTCACTTTCATATCTTCAGTATTAAAAACGTTATGGCCATTTTCATACATCGGAAATTAGCATCTTGTTCCCTATTGCTTTTCCATTGACTTAACACAAAAGCTGTGATCGAGGACAGTCAAAAGCCATTAACTTTCTTAAAAATTAAGAGATCTGAATGAAATTTTCATTTAATATAGATTGAAGCATTCTGAAACAAATATGAAACATCTTACTTGGATGACCTGAAATTAAAGCTTATAATTAGCTAGTTACCTAATTGTAGCTAATTAAAAAATTCAATTACTAGATTTAAACATCTATCCATTTCTTAAGAAAAGGTTAACATTTTTAAAAAGCCTAAGTCTCCAAATAACATTCACACAAGAATTGACAATATGACATGATTTTTAAATCTCATTGTCATGAATTTATAGGCCAAATGGAAGGAATTTAATGTTTAATTCCTGTAAATTAATGGCCATTTTAATCATCTTGCGAGTGGGATTTTGTGGAATGCGATCGTTTGGAACGTTGCAGTTGCGGTGAATTTACCCCCTATTGGCAGGAAAAACACTGGGTCCTAAGTCACCTTTTCGCAATGTGAAAGTTTGATTAAAGGCATCCTAAGAAGCAGGTTTATATGAAAAATAAACGGCGTACCTTGCCTTGTCCCCTACGTGAGATCTGTCCCGTTGGTGGCGTTGACGGCATTAGAAGATGATTTTAATTTTACTCCTGCTATTAAATTATCCAGCGCTAATTTTAATAAACTTAATAAAGCGGCAGTCTAAGCGATTTTTCTTCAGCAACTAAACAGCCTGTTCAAAATCGATTTGAACAGGCTGAAGAAAAAAACGCAATTTAACCCTGCCCCCCCTCTCAAAGGCGCCAAAGTCGCGCACACGGCCAGTGACAGAACTGCAGCGCCGCTGAAGGTAAGTTTTGTAACATACCTATATAATGGGCAGATCACGGTGGTGATGACGGTGGCGCAGTGGTTGAGTTGCTGCCTTACAGCGAATGCGGCGCTGTAGACCCGGGTTCGATCCTGACTACGGGTTCTGTCTGTACAGAGTTTGTACATTCTCCCTGTGACCTGCATGGATTTTCTCTGAGACCTTTGGTTTCCTCCCACACTCCAAATATGTACATGTTTGGAAGTTAATTGGCTTGGTAATTAACTGTAGGATGGTGTTAATGTGCGGGGATCGCTGGTCGGCGCGGACTCGGTGGGCCGAAGGGCCTGTTTCCGCGCTGTATCTCTAAACTAAACTAGTACTTGCAGTGGCATAATTTTAGTCAGAGGGTGGTGAATCTGTGGAATTCATTGCCACAAAGGCAATTGGTATTTTTAAGGCCGAGATAGATAGATTGTTGATTAGTACGGGTGTCAGGGGCTATGGGGAGAAGGCAGGGGAATGGGGTTGGGAAGGAGAGATAGATCAGCCATTATTGAATGGTGGAATATGAAAGTGCCGAATAACCTAATTCCTCTCCTATCACTTCTGAACCTTGTCCTGCCCCCTCCTCTGTTCTAGTTTTCTTTCTCTCCTCCCTCCCCCCCCCCCCCCCCCCCACCCCCCCCCCCTCCAACCTGGCCACACTCAGTCTGCAGAAGGGCCTTGAACCAAAATGTCACCCCATCCATGTTGCCCAGAGATGCTGCCTGTCCCGCTGAGTTACTCCTGCACTTTGTGCCGTTTGCTGTGAGTATAACGAAGCCCTCAGCTTCACTGGGATAAAAACATGTACTTAAATGCCCCCAACTACCCCCCCACCCTGCCCCCCCCCACCCTTCCTCCACATGCATTTCACCCGACCCGAAACGTCGCCTGTCCATTCCCTCCACAGGTGCTGCGTGACCCACTGAGCTCCTCCAGGGTTTTGTGTTGTGCGCATAATTCCAGCATCTGCAGTTCCTTGCACCTTCACTATTCCTTACCCATTTGATCATAATTTTAACATTAACCATTCACGATTATGTCTGCCAACATAACAAGATATTTGGAGGCGTGTAGGGTAATCAATGATCACTGAAAGCAAAGTGTCAGAGTCAAGAGTGTTTTATTGACATATGTCCCAAACGGAACAATGCAATTCTGACTTATTCAGTTTATATTTTTAATGTAATTTAGTTTAGAAATACAGCACGGAAACGGGGCCCACCAGGTCCGCACCGACCAGCGATCTCCGCACATTACCAATATCATATGCACACAAGGGCCAACTTAGATTTATCCCAAGCGAATTAAGCTACAGATCTGTGGGACTTTGGAACGCGGGAAGAAACTGAAGATCTCGGAGGAAACCTACGCGGTCACAGGGAGAACGTGCAAACTCTGTACAGACAGCACCCGCGGTCAGGATCGAACCCGGGTCTCTGGCGCTGTAAGGCAGTAGCTCTAACGCTGCTCCACCATGCCTCTATATCGCATTTTATATGTAAAATGAGCTTCCAATTCCTAATCTACAGTCATGATAGATGATCACAAAAGTTATCTTCATCTCCTAGTTGGTATTTCCTATGGAATCTGTGGAATTAAACCAAACACAGGACTGGTTGGTTTGGCACAGATTCCTCTGGTGAAATTAACATTACTCAGGGTTTTGAAGTACCCTGTGGATCATTTTGTCCCCTACTCCACTGTTTGATATGATATTTCTAAGTGTGCCTTTCTCACGGCTGTACCCCTGTAGCTCCGCGGACCTGTCAGCCCGGGCATGCCAAATGTGAAACGACAAACATCTGTATCCCGCGCACCTACCTCTGTGACGGAGATAACGACTGTGGTGATCTGAGCGATGAGAGTCCCACGCACTGTGGTATGTGGTATGGTGTGTGTGTGTGTGTGTCTGCTACTGGGAGTGGGTGGCACTGCTTATGGTGGCCTGGACATGAACTCACTCCATGGTGACTTGGACAAGGAAACCTTGTGAAATCATAAGCTGCATAAACGTCAAAGAGTCATAAGCTTCATAAACTTTATGCAATCATAAACTTAATTACGGGGTGCTCGCGAGGCACGGGTGAACATCGGGGAACATCAGTGAGGAGGTTGACTGGGCTTTGGTTCCTTCCCTCACAGTAGGGAACGGTGGTGCCGCTGTGGGGATGTTTGAGTTGTAGCCTATTGTGTTCTGTGTTTTTGTGTTTTTTTTAATTTTATTTTTTGTAGGACTGCAAGGGAAAGAGGGACTAAAGATGGAAATGAGCTACTATGCTATAATCCTGTATATTTACATGCAAATGTTCATAAATATGCGCTGTCCCTGTTTAAAAATAAACAAATTACAAGTTACAATGAAATCATTAACCTCATGAAACCATAAACCGCATAAATGTTATGAAATCATAAACGTCACGAGATCACAGGAAGCACGAAATTACAAACTGCATGAAACCATAAGCCGCATAAACTTTATGAAATTTGAAATCATATTACATCCAATTAGTATCAACAAACCAGCAAGTGTTTAATTATGAAGAAAGACTGGATAGACTCGGTTTATACGCTCTAGAATTTAGGAGATTGAGAGGGGATCTTATAGAAACTTACAAAATTCTTAAGGGGTTGGACAGGCTAGATGCAGGAAGATTGTTCCCGATGTTGGGGAGGTCCAGGACAAGGGGTCCAGGATAAGGGGGAAATCCTTTAAGACCGAGATGAGAAAGACCTTTTTCACACAGAGAGTGGTGGGTCTCTGGAACTCTCTGCCACACAGGGTAGTGGAGGCCAGTTCATTGGCTATATTTAAGAGTGAGTTGGATGTGGCCCTTGTGGCTAAGGGGATCAGAGGGTATGGAGAGAAGGCAGGAACGGGATACTGAGTTGGATGATCAGCCATGATCATATTGAATGGCGGTGCAGGCTCGAAGGGCCGAATGGCCTACTCCTGCACCTATTTTCTATGTTTCTATGTTTCTATTACTCATGATTTTATGAAATGCATTTTTTAATAATAATTTTGGTTAGAAAATCTGCTGCTTTCCTTATGCTGATGAGGCTAATTTTGTTTGGGTTGGCCTTGGATGGAGCTGTTCCCAAACCATGCTTTGATGCATCCCGATCAAATGCTTTCGACAGCCGCATCGGTTTGGTGTTGGTGAGAGTTGTTGGGGACACGGCAAACGTCCTCAGCCTTGCGAGGAAGCGCAGGGATCGGTGTGTTTTCTTGGCCGTTGCTTGGATAAGGAGTGGTCCAGGACGCGTTGCTGGTGATGCTGAAGATGGAAGAGCCCGTGCTTCATTGATGCGACTGGGGTTTTTGTTGCAGTGGGTGGAACGTGTGCTGCGAGCGAGTTCCGGTGTACATCTGGCCGCTGTATTCCTAGCCACTGGTACTGTGACAGCAGCTTGGACTGTGCAGATGGATCCGATGAGCCGCCTACCTGCGGTGAGTATGCTCCTTCACCCGCATCATTCAGCTGTTTGCCATAGTAGGGACAGAAAAAAGCTGGACTCACTCAGCAGGTCAGGCAGCAGCATTTTAGTTTAGTTTAGAGATACAGAGCAGGAACAGGCCCTTCGCCCACCGGGTGCGCGCCGACCAGCTCATTAACACTATCCGACATCCACCATGGACAATGTTTACATTTACCAAGCCAATTAACCTACAAACCTGTACGTCTTTGGAGCGTGGGATGAAACCAAAGCTCTTGGAGAAAGCCCACGCAGGTCACAGGGAGAACGTACAAACTCCATACAGGCAACACCCGTAGTCGGGATCGAACCCAGGTCTCCGGCGCTGCATTCGCTGTAAGGCAGCAACTCTACCGCTGCGCCACTCTGGAGAGAAGGAATGGGTGATATTTGGGTCTATCTTTGGTTTTAAGCAGCATCTGCAGTTCCTTCCCACACTACTGTTTGCCATTACATGGTCTAGTACTGTACATGTTCTCCTTAACTTTTGTAATGAACACCCTATTGGCGGGTGTTTTCCTATCACCCTATCCCCACTGCAATCAGTCTGGTCCCGCCCTGAAACGTAACCTATCCATGTTCTCCAGAGATGCTGTCTGACCCGCTGAGTTACTCCAGCACTTTGTCGCTTTTCTCAGTAAACCAGCATCTGCAGTTCCTTGTTTCCATCCTATAAAGATATGCTAGTGTGTCTTTTGAAATTGTACAAATGGAAACCCTCTCGAACCCCCCCCCCCCTCTTGTAAAGAGGCAATGAATGTCCTTTTCATAAGGAATGTGTTAAATTATATCGTCCACACTCATTTAGTTAAAAAAAAAACAGGCCCTTCGGCCCACCAAGTCTGCACCGACCAGCGATCCTCACACATTAACACTATCCTACACACACTAGGGACAACTTACACTTACACCAAGCCAATTAACCTACTAACCTGTACGTCTTTGGAATGTGGGGGGGACCCGAAGATCTCAGAGAAAATCCACGCGGTCATAGGGAGAACGTACAAACTCCGTACGCGACAGCACCCAGAGTTGGGATCCAACCCGGGTTTCTGGCGCGGTAACCACTGTATGGCAGCTACTCTACCGCTGCGCCAACGTTCATTTCCGTTATCTTGAACAGTACAAGAGCGTGTTCCTATAAACGTTAATGTCTGATTTATTTTCACTTCAAAGACAGTGCCAGATAGAAGTATTTTAACATTATGAGAAGCATAGACAGAGGAGGCAGTCAGAAACGTGTTCAAACACTAGAGGGCAGAGCTTTAAGGCGAGAGGGGGGAAAATATAATGAAGGCGTGCAGAGCTAGTCTTCTGCCAAGATCCACGGTGGGGACCTGGAACCCACTGCCAGGGGCGGTGGTGGAGGGGCTTTTGGATTAGCACATGGATATGCAGGGAATGGGGGGGATATGGATCACATGCAGGCAGGGAGATTAGTTTAACTTGGCATCATGTTTGGCACAGATATTGTGGGCTGAAGGGCCTGTTCCAATGTTTTATTGTACATTTTCTTGATCTTGTCATTTTTGCACTGTTGTCTTCATAGTTGCCGCAGAGATGGTGTGTTCAGACCAACAGTATAAGTGTGAAGATGGCAGATGCATCCCTTCCATGTGGGTGTGTGACGGTGATAATGACTGTGGGGACATGAGCGATGAGGATCAGAGACATAACTGTGGTAGGTGTTGCCCGCCTGCACCGTCGCCTCTCTCTGTCACCCTTCTCCCACTGCCACCATTCTCTCTCCATCACCGCTACACCACGTCCATTCTGATTAACTAATAAACCCCTCGTTCGCACAAAACCGACCAAACAAATGACATTTGTCCTGCTAAATATTCCCAGAAACCATCAGATTTTATTCCAGCACCCGCAGCGTTTTTGATTTGCAATTTTCCGAACTTCAACTTCAACTGGAGCGGCACGGTGGCGCAGCGGCAGAGTTGCTGCCTCACAGCGCCAGAGACCCGGGTCGATTCTGACCACAGGTGCTGCCTGTAAGGAGTTGGTACGTTCTCCCTGTGACCGCGTGGGTTTCCTCCGGGTTCTCCGGTTTCCTCCCACACTCCAAAAACGTGCAGGTTTGTAAGCTAATTGGCTTTGGTAAAATTGTAAATGATCCCTAGGAGGATAGTGTCAATGTGCGGGGATCGCTGGTCGCCCGCAACCCATAATGCAACCAGATTGCTGATTTGGGGACAATCCCTTCCCAGCTGTTATCAGGCAACTGAATCATCTGACCACAACCAGAGAGCGGTCCTGAACTACTATCTACCTCATTGATAACCCTCGGATTATCCTTGATCGGATTTGGCTGGCTTTACCTTGCACTAACGTTATTTCCTTATCATGCATCTATGATACACACTGTAAATTGCTTGATTGTAATTGTCCTTCCGCAGACTGGTTAGCACGCAACATCTCTTCACTGTACCTCGGTACACGTGACAATAAACTCAACTGAACAACCAAGACATTTCATAGTTCCTGGCCTAGTCAGTGTTGTGTTGTGTCCAGGGCTGAGACAAGCAGTGTTTGACCCAATCTGCCCATGGCAACCAAGATGCCCCAACTACACTAGTCCCACCTGCCTGCGCCTGGCCCATATCCCTCTAAACCTAACTTGTTCATGTGCCTGTAAATATTGTCCATAACATTACTCCTCATCCTCTTGCGCTCCAAGGAATAAAGTCCTAACCTGCACAACCTCATCCCCATAGCTCAGGCTCTCGAGTCCTGGCAACATCCTTGTAGATCTTGGCTGCGCGCTTTCCAGCTTGACAACATCTGGAGTGTGTTCCAAAGTTCTGCAAAGTTTCATTACATTTATTGAAAGAAACAGCATAGAAACAGGCCCTTCGGCCCACCAAGTCCATGCCGATCATCAATCACCCATTCACACTAGTCCCACGTTTTCCCACTGTCATCCACTCCCTACACACTCGGGGCAATTTACACACACAGACACACACTGACACTGTCACACGCACACACACTCACACACACTCGCACACATACACTCACACACTCTCACACACATATGCACACACCATCCTATCACCAACTGGAGCAGTCCTGACCTACTATTTACCTCATTGGAGACCCTCATACTATCTTTAATCGGACTTCGCTGGACATTTTATTGCACTAAATGTTATCCCTTCATCCTGTATCTGTACACTGTGGGTGGCTGGATTGTAATCGTGTATAGTCTTACCACTGACTGGATAGAACGCAACAGAAAAGCTTTTCACGGCACCTTGGTACACGTAACAATAATAAACTAAACTAAATCTGTAGCAACTAAACCCCAAACTACTTAGTGTGATCCTACTAAATGCCTTGTCATTTACACGTATGATCATTACAAAGTAATCACACCTCATTCCATTAATATTACGTTCCGAATCACACAACTGGTCTCTGAAACTCTTGCGTTTGTAATCACAAGACCGATGATAGCGTAAAACTGCAGTTAACCGATCATTAATTCCACTGTAGACAGACGCAAAATGCTTGAGTAACTGAGCAGGTCAAGCAGCATCCCTGCAGAAAACATCTCTGGGTGGCACTGCAGCGCAGCGGTAGAGTTGCAGGGTCCCAGGTTCGATCCTGACCAGGGGTGCTGTTTGTATGGAGTTTGCACATTCTCCCTGTGACCCGCGTGGGTTTTCCCCGGGAACCTCTGGTTTCCTCCCACACTCCAAAGACATACAGGTTTGTAGGTTAATTAGCTAGGAACAGTGCCCTCCATTATGATGTTTGGAACAAAGACCCATCATTTATTGATTTGCCTCTGTACTCCAGAATTTGAGATTTGTAATAGAAAAAAATCACCAGGTTAAAGTGCACTTTGTCAGATTTTAATAAAGGCCATTTTCATACATTTGGTTTCACCATGTAGAAATTACAGTTGACAATGTCCACTTTAACCACGTGCGTTTTCTTTCTATTACAAATCTCAAATTGTGGAGTACAGAGGCAAATAAATAAATGATGGGTCTTTGTCCCAAACATTATGGAGCACACTGTATTAATATAAATTGTCCCTAGTGTGGGTGCAGGTTAGAGTGCGGGGATCACTGGTTGGCACAGACTCGGTGGGCCGAAGGGCCTGTTTCCACGCTGTATCTCTAAACTAAATTAACCTAAACTAAACTATGAGAATAGGTGACGTTTTGCACCTCTAGTTTCCCTCTTCCCTGACTCTCAGTCTGAGAAGGGTCGCAAGTTGAAACTCCACTTATTCCTTCTCTCCAGAGATGCTGCCTGTCCCGCTGAGTTACTCCAGCATTTTGTGTCTAGCTTCGATTTAAACCAGCGTCCGCAGTTCTTTCCTACACATTGTGTCGTTCTTTGTTGTAAATCAGCATTTGCAGTTCCTTCGTGCACAATTAATGGCGTTGTGTTTTGTTTCAGCCAATCGTAACTGTTCGGACACAGACTTTACCTGTGTGAACAGTCGGCCTCTACAAAGAAGGTGCATTCCTTTGGCATGGGTCTGCGATGGGGATTCTGACTGTTCTGACGCTTTAGATGAGAGGCAGAACTGTACAGGGACATCGTGCCCTGGGGAGGAGTTTGCATGTGACAACGGCTTGTGTGTGAGGGATTCGTACAGGTGCGTATCGGGGAAGCTTCGAATGCTGTAGATTGTCTCTGATTAACGGTTGTAATGTCGTTAAAATCCTGGAGTTACATAGAATCATACAGCGTGGAAACAGGCCCTTCGGCCCAACTTGCCCACCCCTCCCAACATGCCCCATCTACACTAGTCCCACCTGCTCGCGTTTGGCCCAGCTCTCTCTGTCCTATCCATGTACTTACGAGCTGGACAGGCAGCATCTCGGGAGAGAAGGAATGGGTGACGTTTCAGGTCGAGACCCTTCGTCACACTGAGAGTCCGGGGAGAGGGAGGAGATATGGTAGGGTAAGGTGTGAAAACGGCAGATCAAAGCCGGCAATGATCAAGAAATGTAGAACAATGGTTCATTGTTGGCTGAGGGGAAGGTGACTATGAGGTATACAAACACTAAAAATAATCAGGACAGTGAAACTAGATGGAGAACTAGGATGGGGGAGGGATGGAGAGAGAGGGAAAGCAAGGGTTACGTGAAGTTAGAGAAATCAATATTCATTCAAGTAATATTCATTCAAGAAATCAATATTCAAATCAAGTTGCTCAAACAAAATATGAGGTGCTGTTCCTCCAATAGTGTGGAAACAGGCCCTTCGAGGACCTTCGACTCCGTCCAAGGACCCCAAAGGGCTTGTGTTCACACTATATCTCTAAAGTTTAAAGTAAGGCATGCCTTTCATAGAAATGTTATTGGTTGTGTTGGAGAGATTTATGGTAATGCACACATTCACTAATCCTACTTCCTCTGAAGTTTTAATCTGATTAAAAGAATATCATGCTCCAACAGAAAGGATTAGTGCCTGGATTAGGAGGCTAACATTAAAGGGCCTGTCCCACTGTACAAGGTAATTCAAGAGTTTCTCCCGAGTTTCCCCTGATTCGAACTCGGGGAATTGCGGTAATAGCCGTTCATAGGTACTCGGGGCTCTCGTGGACATTTTTCACAGTGCTGAAAAAACTTCACGAGTTACCGCGTTTCCCAACTACCTGCGTTACGAGCCGCTACGGGGCATCCACGAGCTCCGACTTAGCTGCTACGTACATTCCACGTACTTACCACGAGTTTGATTTTTTTTAAACTCGGGAGAGCTCTTGAATTACCTCGTACAGTGGGACAGGCCCTTTAGGCTCGCACCTGCTTTCTTTCTCCGGTCACTTTTGGTTTTGCATTTGTATTAATTGCTTGGTTTTATTATATCAATGCTGCCTCTCATATATCAAGTGCGTAGAGATATTCCGACACTGTATTCCATATGTGTGGAGTATACAAAGTGGGCAACAAGTTGTTTTACAACACAGCTGTCAACGTTTGAACTCTTAGAGAAAGACAAGTGGACTCTGGACTTCCTGTTTCCAAATCTGAAGAACGGTCTCGACCCGAAACGTCACCCATTCCTTCTCTCCTTGTGTGCATGAATGCACACAACTAATGATGCAGGCTAGTTCTTTTTTTGTAAAATATTTTCATTAGAAGTAAATACATATTAAGAAGGAATAACATAAAAATCAAAAAAGAAGAAACATATTATTCGTCACATCCATTCTTAATATTTTTAAAGTTTACAGTCATTCTTATTTATACTTCTATACTTTTTATTATTTTATAACAGAAAGAAAATAGTAAAGAGAAATAATAAAAATAAATAAAATAGTAGAAAATCGATAAAATGAGTGGAGTATTAAGCAAGATATTCTTCATTGGAGATATATGCGTGGTCTATTGTATATAGTTCTTCATCTATTCCTTCATTCAGGCTTCAGTCAGGCCCTCGAACCGGACCTCCTTGACCCTTTAAGTATTCAATAAATGGAGACCATATTCCTCTGAATTGATCTAGCTTGTCCAAAAGGACAAGTCTTAGTCTTTCCAGATGAAGTGTCTCCGACATTTCTGTAATCCACATTTTGATTGTGGGGGGATGCAGGCTAGTTCTAACCAAACACAAGGAACTGCAGATCCTGGTGTACGCACAAGGACACAAAGTGCTGGAGTAACACAGCGGGCCAGGCAGCATCTCTGGAGAGCATGGATAGATGAGGTTTAAGATCAGGAATGTTCCTCAAACTGGTCTGAAGAAGGGTCCCGACCCGCTGATTTACTCCAGCACTTTGGGTCTTTGATTTCTGACCCAATATCATTAAGCACCGTCACTTTGGGAGCTGGCATGGGCGGCATGGTGGCGCAGTGGTCGAGCTACTTGTGCTTGTCGATACGGAGTTTGTACGTGCTTCCCGTGACCTGCACGGGTTTTCTCCTTGCTCTCCGGTTTCCTCCCACACGCCAAAGCAGTGCAGGTTTGTAGGTTAACTGGCTTGGTATCAATGTATAAATGTAAAGAATTATCCCTAGTGTGTTAACGTGCGGGGATCGCTGGTCGGTGCGGACTCGGTGGGCCGAAGGACCTGTTTCCGCGCTGGGTGTCTAAACTAAACTAAGCCGAGGGGCGTGGACGATGTTTTCAACGTGCGGTGTTTTTGCCGTTGAGCACAGGTGCGACCACAGGAATGACTGTGGCGATGCCAGCGATGAGCGAGGGTGCTTCTACTCATCGTGCACCCAGCACCAGTTCACCTGCCAGAACGGCCGCTGCATCTCCCAGCTGTGGCTCTGCGACGGCGACAATGACTGCGGGGACAGGTCGGATGAGATGGAGCAGCTGTGCCTCACCTCTCAGCCGACCTGCCCTCCCCAGCACTTCCGCTGCAGCAACGGAGCTTGTATTGAAACCGCCAAGGTGTGCAACCAGGAGGACGACTGCTCAGACAACAGCGACGAGAGGACCTGTGGTATGTACTCATCTCCCAGGGTCGTTCTTGCTTGAACCCCACCAACTCCAACTAAACTACAAACTGCTTTGAATGCACGAGGGACTTGGGGGCACTGGCTTTGTATGTGCACTGTATTGTTTGTTTATTTTTAATTATTGAACTAAAGAATAGCAGCAGAATTCGGCCATTTTGGCCCATCGAGTGTACTCCACCATTCAATCGTGGCTGATCTATCTTTCCCTCTCAACCCCATTCTCCTGCCTTCTCCCCTTAACCTTTGATGCCCTTACTAATTCTTCCTACTTTTTATTGTGTAGTATGGTGTTTACAGAGTACTATGTTTACATATCTATTGTGCAATTAAGAATTCCTTTGTTCTGTTTTGGGACATATGACAATGAAACACTCTTGATTCTTGACTCTCTTTCCAAATATGTAACTTATTCACTGTAGAATTACAGAGGACCCCCTGGTCCTCACCTTTCACCCCACCAGCCGGCAAATACAACAGATAGTCCTCCGCCAGTTTCGCCACCTCCAACGTGACCCCTCCACCCGCCACATCTTCCCATCTCCCCCCCCGTCTGCCTTCCGCAAAGACCGCTCCCTCCGCGACTCCCTTGTCAATTCTTCCCTCCCCTCCCGCTCCACTCCTTCCCCGGGCACTTTCCCTTGCAACCGCAAGAAATGCAACACTTGTCCCTTCACCTCCCCCCTCCACTCCTTTCAGGGACCCAAGCAGTCCTTCCAGGTCCGACAGAGGTTCACCTGCACCTCCTCCAACCTCATCTACTGCATCCGCTGCTCCAGATGCCAGATGATCTATATCGGTGAGACCAAGCGGAGGCTTGGCGATCGCTTCGCCGAACACCTCCGCTCGGTCCGCAATAACCAACCCGACCTCCCGGTGGCGCAGCACTTCAACTCCCCCTCCCAATCCGTATCCGACCTCTCGGTCCTGGGCCTCCTCCATGGCCAGAGTGAGCAACACCGCAAGTTGGAGGAACAGCACCTCATATTCCGCTTGGGGAGTCTGCATCCTTTGGGCTTGAATATTGAATTTTCTCAATTCTGTTAACCCCTGCTGTCTCCTCCCCCTCCCACCTCTCCCTCAGCCCTCGGGCCCTGGCATTCCCTCTATCTCTATCTCCCTCCCCCACCCCAGTCGCACCAGCTTCTCATTTGCACACCACAAACAGCTTACAATGGCTTGTTCCCTTTATCATCGATACTTTTTTGCATATCTTTCATTCATTGTTCTTTATCTCTCCACATCACCGTCTATATCTCTCGTTTCCCTGATCCCTGACCAGTCTGAAGAAGGGTCTCGACCCGAAACGTCGCCTATCTCCTTCGCTCCTTAGATGCTGCTGCACCCGCTGAGTTTCTCCAGCTTTTTGTGTAACCCTCACTGTAGAATTATTTAGCTTTATTCGACTTTCTCTTGCACTTACCCTTTTTCCTGTATCTGTACACTGTGGACAGCTTCTAACCGTGACTTGTCTTTCCGCTGACTGGATAGCATTCAACGAAAAAGCTTTTCACGCTACCTCGTTACACGTGACAACAACAAACTAAACTAAAGGGCCTGTCCCACTTTCACGACCTAATTCACGACCTCTGCCGAGCTTTCCCTTCACTCATACTCGCAGCATGGTCGTCACGAGGTCGTAGCAAGCCGCGATGCCAGTCGTAGGTACTCGTGGCATCAAGTAGGTCGGGGCGTTTTTTCAACATGATGAAAAAATGTCCACGAGTAAAAAAGGTCGTGAATTAGGTCGTGAAAGTGGGACCGGCCCTTAAAGTAAACAAATGGAATATCTAAAGGAAGTAATTAAAACTGTGTAGAAAGAAGGAACTGCAGATGCTGGTTGTGGAAGAAGGAACTGCAGATGCTGATTTAAACTGAAGATAGACACAAAAAGCTGGAGTAACTCAGCGGGGTCTCGACTTCTTAAGGGTTTCGACCTGAAACGTCACCCATTCCTTCTCTTCAGAAAAGCTGCCTGCCCCGCTGAGTTACCCCAGCTTTTTCTGTCTATCTGCGGATACTGGTTAACACACAAAAGGACACAAAGTGCAGGAGTAACTCAGCGGGTCAGGCAGTATCTCTGGGAGGACAAGGACAGGTTTTGGGTTGAGATGAGTTAAAGGATGACGTGTTAATGCTTCTCCCTCTGGTGCTGCAGGCGTTGATGAGTGCAGTAATCCGGAGCTGAATCACTGCACCCACATCTGCACCAACACGCTGGTGGGCTTCCTCTGCTCCTGCCCACCCGGGTACCAACTGCTGGAGGACGGGCAGGCTTGTGAAGACATTGATGAATGCAACGAGACCCCGAGCGTCTGTAGCCAGATCTGTGAGAACACGGAGGGCTCGTACATCTGTAAATGTGCCCCGGGGCACCTGCGGGAACCCGACGGCAGGACCTGCCGCCAAAACAGCAACATCACCCCTTACCTCCTCTTCAGCAACCGCTACTACATACGCAACTTCTCCGTGGATGGAAACTCCTACACTCTTGTTCAACAAGGGCTGCTCAATGTTGGCGCTCTGGACTTTGACCGGGTGGAACAAAGGTTGTACTGGTTCGATATGGGGCGAAGAGTTATGGAGCGAATGTTCCTGAATGAAAGCGTAAAGGAGACGGTCATTAGCCATGACCTATTCGGGGCAGAGGGTCTGGCTGTTGATTGGGTTGGCAGGTAAGTTAACCATCATGTCTAACTATTTTATACTACTGCACAATACAATCCGATCAAAGTCCAGTCAAATATAATGCCAGACCTTAAGAGCAAGGGTTCCCAACCTGGGGTAAATTTACCCCCAGGCGGCAGATTTGTTGATTCTGGATTTGTACATATTTTTTCTCGTTGACTGACTGTGTTTGGTTCCGGTATACCGGTATCTGTTCATCATTAGTTGGTCATAAATAAGTGAAATAACAATGTTATGTGCTTTTAAAGTTGCCAGTGGTAAATGGGACGAAAAAGGTTGGGAACCCCTGCATAAGAGGATGTTATTATATCTCGCGTTTCCCTTTCCCCTGACTCTCAGTCTGCAGAATGGTCTCGACCTGAAACGTCACAATAGACAATAGGTGCAGGAGTAGGCCATTCGGCCCTTCGAGCCAGCACCGCCATTCAATGTGATCATGGCTGATCATCCCCAATCAGTACCCCGTTCCTGCCTTCTCCCCATATCCCCTGACTCCGCTATCTTTAAGAGCCCTATCTAGCTCTCTCTTGAAAGTATCCAGAGAACCTGCCTCCACTGCCCTCTGGGGTAGAGAATTCCACAGACTCACAACTCTTTGTGAGGAAAAAGTGTTTCCTCGTCTCCATTCTGATTGGCTTACCCCTTATTCTTAAACTGTGGCCCCTGGTTCTGGACTCCCCCAACATCGGGAACATGTTTCCTGCCTCTAGCGTGTCACGTATTCCTTTTCTCCAGAGATGCTGTCTGACCCGCTGAGTTACTCCAGCTTTTTGTGTCTTCAAGAGGGAGAGAGGGGCAGGTTAAAGTCCAGCAAGTTGATGCAGGTGAGGAGGGGGCTTTTGATAGGCAGATAGTTGGACAACAGGAACATATTTTCGAAAATCACAATCAATTGAAAAAATAATGCAATGAAGGTTTATTGGCAAAGTCCAGCTGTATTTGCCCACAGTCTGGCCCTTTCACAGTAACCTGCACATGTTACATGACACTGCACATGTCACATGACACTGCAGATGTCCCATCTACACTCGTCCCACCTGCCCACGTTTGGCCCATATCCTTCTAAACCTTTCTCATCCATGTACCTGTCCAAATGTCTTTGAAAACTTGTTCTAGTACCTGCCTCAACGACCTCCTCCGGCAGCTCGTTCCATACACCCACCACCCACCTGCTTGTTTTCTGAAAGAGCTCCAGTCCCTCACTCCTGCTCCATCCCCACATAGCTGCAAACTACACTTTTTATCAGCATACATAGAAACAAACTTTGGATGGATGATGTGATATTGGATTGTTACACGGATTGTCAGACTCGGATGGTTTTCTCTGACCACCGGAGATTGCGGATAGACCTGATCAAAATGTATAACATTATGAGAGGCATAAATAGGGTCAGACAGTCAGGACCTTTTGCAGTCAGACAATCAGAATCCCAGGATGGAAAAATCACACACTAGCTTTAAGGTGAGAGGGGTAATGTTTAGAGTAGATGTGCGGGGCAAGTTTTTTACATAGAAGGTGGTGGGTGCCTGGTACACGCAGCCAGGGGTGGTGGTGGAGGCAGATATGATAGTGGCGGATGGGCACGTGGATATGCAGGGAATAGAGGGATATGGGTTATCTACAGGAGGATAAGCATCATGTTCAGCGCAGACATTGTGGTCCTGTTCTTGTACTGTACATTTCCATGGTCAAAGGTCCAGCGGTGAGAATATTGATCTCTCTCACTTCAAGTAACACTTGCAAACCTCTCTCCCCGTCCCTCCCCGTCCCTCCCCGCCCCCCCCCCCCCCCCCCCCCCCACCAAAGTCGTTGTACGAGCGTCAAAGTCATCTTGTTGAGTGTCATTGCCTGCAACTCGTTCTCACCTAGCACACCCCTAACAATGGTTAAGAAGGAACTGCAGATGCTGGAAAATGGAAGGTAGACAAAAATGCCGGAACATTACCTATTTCCTTCGCTCCATAGATGCTGCCTCACCCGCTGAGTTTCTCCAGCATTTTTGTCTAACACCGCTAACAATGGCTTGTCTCCTTTACCATCGTGACTTTTTTTGCATATCTTTCATTCAATTTTTTCTACATCACTGTCTGTATCTCTCGTTTCCCTATCCACTGACTCTCAGTCTGAAGAGGGGTCTCGACCTGGAACGTCACCCATTCCTTTTCTCCAGAGATGCTGCCTGACCCCTCTGAGATACTCCAGCTATTTGTTTCTGCCTCCACGGTCGATGAGTTCATTGAGTACTTCTCTCATTGCGTAGGAAACTGTACTGGGCTGATAATTTTAAAAACTGCCTTAACGTTGCTGAGCTTGACGGGCGATTTATGAAGAAGCTGGCTACACCCTGTCTGGAGATGAACATCACCTACTGCTTTGAGAATCCTCGTGCCGTGGCCCTTTATCCAAAATATGGGTGAGTGGACAGCAAGTTAAATATCAAATAGGTCACATATTTGACCCTCATTCCTTAGTTTAGTTTATTGTTACGTATAACGAGGTACAGTGAAAAACCTTTATCGCGTGCAAGTCAGCAGAAAGACAATACATGATTACAATCGAGCCATTCACAGTGTACAGATACATGACAAGGGAATATTGTTTAGTGCAAGGTTAAGCCAGCAAAGACCGATCAAGGATAGTCCGAGGGTCACCAATGAGGTAGATAGTAGTTCAGCACTGGGTGTGGTAGGATGCTTCAGTTGCCTGATAACAGCTGGGAAGAAACTGTCCCTGAATCTGGGGGTGCTTTTCCATTTTATTCCCTTTAACCTGCATCTGTACACTTTGGACGGCTTGAGTGTAATCATGTACTAGACTAAGTGGGACCCGTCGGGTGCCAGCTTCACACGGGAGGGCTGGTCCCCCAACGCACACGCACACACACACACACACACACACACGCACACTCACACACACGCACACACACACACACACACACACACTCACACACACACACACACTCACACACACGCACGCACAGCACGCACACACACACACACACACACGCACGCGCACACACACGCACACACGCACACACGCACACACGCACACACACACACACACTCACACACGTACACTCACGTACACTCACACACACACACACACGCACACTCACACACATACACTCACACACGTACACTCACACACACACACACTACACTCACACATACACACACACACACACACACACACACACACACACACACACACACACACACACACACACACACACACACACACACACGTACACTCACACACACACACACACACACACACACACACACACTCTCACACACACACACACACATGTACACACACACGCACACATGTACACTCACACACACACACGCGCACACACACACTCACACACACACACATGTACACTCACACACATACGCTCACACACACAGACATACACTCACACATACACACACAGACATACACTCAAACACATATACACTCACACATATACACACCCACACACACACATACACACACATACACACACACACACACACTCACACACACACACGTTACACTCACACTCACACACTCACATACACACATACACTCACACACCACAGACATACACACACACACACACTCACACACACTCGCACACTCACACACTCACACGCACACATACACACACACGCATATACTCACACAGACTCACACACTCACACTCACACACACACACACACACACTCTCACACCACACACAACACACTCTCTCACACACAACTCACACACACACACGCACATACTCACACATACATACATACACACTCACACATAGACTCATATACACACACACACACTGACTCACACACCATATATATGACAGTAAACTTTCCTGAATCTACTCACATGGCTGAGCGCAGCCTCTCCATTGTGGGGCTTCTGCAGTCAGCGAACCTCCGCAATCAGCATGACCTCTGCACTCACCAGAAATTACACAATCAGCGCGACCTGTCCACTAAGCGGAAGTCACGAAATGAGCGGGACTTTTGGATTAAACACAGTCGGACTAATAAAGCATTTATTCCTTCCAAACACAGTCGGACCTAATAAAGCATTGCAGTTTCAAGCACAGGTAGGGCAGCAGGCCAAACAACTCACGGCATTGTAATTAAAGGCTAACAATTCATTTATTGCAAGTACATTGCATACTCACAGTTCAGTTGATTCACAGCTTAGAATGAGAGTCGTGGCCTCTCCCTCGCGATCTTGCAGAGTGACTGACTCACGATCAGGCATCCGGGGTTCTATAGTCCTGCCCCCCCCCCCATCATAATTTTTTTATTTTTCATCAATGGGAAAAATCCTCGGGGCTGGCTCAGCGGAGGAGGACTGTAAGTAAGATGGCCAAAAATCACAGCGATACAGTGAAGCTGTTTTTTATTAAATCAATATACAGTGCAGACAGGAAGTGGTCAAGATGAGACTTTTAATTATATAGATAGTGTCTCTGCTGGCTGGCTAGCACACAACAAAAGGCTTTTTGCTGTACTTCGCTCCATTGGACAATCATAAACCAAACTATACAATAAACTAAAACCTTGCCTTTTGGGAGCGATGAGTGACTCCATAAAAACTCTGCCCCTGTGCCAAGTTATTCTTTCATAACAGATTTCTGATAGGACCTAGGAGCAGAATAAGGCCATTCGGCCCATCTATCCTACTCCACTATTCGGCCCATCAATCCTACTCCACCATTCTCCCATGGCTGGTCTAATTTTCTGTCTCCATGAACAGAGGTGAACATGGTTTATCTGCAATAGATGGGGTTTGCAACTTGTAGCATCTGACAGCTTCACTGTCTATGGTCAACTCTGTTGATGATTATTGACTCCATTGTCACCAGAAATCACAGATGATTGACTTGTACTAAACACAATCTTAAATTAAAATTTGGCACTTTGTGCTGGATACGAACATATGTGTAAACCGAATCCTCAGCGCCACAGCCCTGCTTGGTTCAATAAAACAACGGTAATTAAGTTTATTACCTTGCTTATCAAGAATATAGATACAATTCCTGAAAACCAAGATATACTGTATTCAAGAATATAGATGCCCCTATATAGGGCGGCACAGTGACGCAATGGTAGAACTGCTGCCTTCCAAAGCCACAGACCCGGGTTCGATCCTGACTATGGGTGCTATCTGTACAGAGTTTGCACGTTCTCCCGGTGACCCCGTGGGTTTTCTCCAGGCGCTGTGGTTTCCTTCGACACTCCAAAGAAATGCAGGTTTGTAGGCTAATTGGCTTCTGTAAATTGTCCAGGGTATGTCGGGTAGACTAGTGTACATAGATTGGTGGGCCAAAGGGCCTGTTTCTCTAAACTAAACTAAACTAGTCATATAGACTTAAAGATTAGAAGGCTGTGTTTGTAACTGTTAAAGTTTCTGTCACGTTGTACAATTCAATTTGGTACGGTAGAATTTGACTTGTTGGAAACTTGATGTTAGATATTCAACATGTTGCAGGTATGTTTTCTGGAGTGACTGGGGTGACCAAGCCTACATTGGCCGCATGGGCATGGATGGTGGAAAGGCATTGGTCATTATTGCCTCCAAGTTGGAGTGGCCCAATGGTATAACCATCGACTACACCAACGACAAACTCTACTGGACCGACGCTCACCTAAATTACATCGAGTAAGTACATCTGTGCATTGAGAAAGCTCAGCTGGAGCTTCAGTGAGCAGCTTAGCTTAATTTAGTTTAGTTTCGAGACACAGAATGGAAAGACTCCAGTGGAGGTTTACAAGAATGATTCCAGGAGTGAGTGGATTAGCATATGATGAGCGTTTGACAGCACTGGGCCTCTACTCGCTGGAGTTTAGAAGGTTGTGGGTGGATCTGATTGAAACTTACAGAATACTGAACGGCGTAGATAGCGTGGATGTGGAAAGGATGTTTCCACTGGTGGGAGAGTCTAGGACCAGAGGTCATAGCCTCAGAATTAAAGGGCGCTCTTTTAGAACAGAGGTGAGGAGGAATTTCTGTAGTCAGAGGGTAGTTAATCTGTGGAACTCGTTGCCACAGAGGGCTGTGGAGGCCAAGTCAGTAGATATTTTTAAGGCAGAGACAGACACATTCTTGATTAGAACGGGTGTCAAGGGTTGTGGGAGAAGGCAGGAAAATTGAATTAGGAGGCAGTGATCAGCCATGATTGAATGGCGGAGTAGACTCGATGGGTCGAATGGCCTAATTCTATTCCTATAAATTGTGAACCTGGGAAACAGCATAGTTAAAAGTAAAACCCCTGTCTCACGGTGCGAGTCCACCCACGAGTGATCCCGAGTTTAAAACAAATCAAACTCGTGGTAATCACGTAGAATTAACGTAGCGGGAACGTCGGAACTCGTAACGCTAACGGCAGGTACTCGGGAGACTTGTTAACTCGTGAAAATCTTTCAGCATGATGAAAGATTTCCACGAGTCAAATTTACACTTGAAGTAAAAATTTTAAACTTTTAAACTCGTTGTCAGAACGTAGTAGCCCGTGAGTTTACCGTAGTGACTCGTGAGTCTACCGTGGGCACTCTATTAACTCAGCGGGACAGGCAGCATCTGTGGAGAGAAGGAATGGGTGACGGGATGACGTTTCCAAAATTCTGCTGCGTCTTTGTGTTACTCCAGCACTGTGTGTTCACTTGTTGTCAACCAGCATCTGCCCTTTCTTGTGTATGACATTACTTGTATTCGTGGCAGTTGATTGTCGCTCCCTTCAGTTTCCCAGGGGGTCAGGATGTGGGGTGGGGGGGGGGGGGGGGGGGGGGGGGGGAGATGCTGCCTAGTGACGATCTCATTTATCCAACAAGTTACGCTCTCTTTAAGGATTAATTTCTAAATAACACGCCAATTTCTCTTCATTCGCTGTTATATCCGAGAACTGCTCCAGATGAACTCCTGGATTTGATTTGTTTTCCTCCCCGGGGTAAAAGAAAACACAAATGCACTTAAAGCACCAGGGGTGGGGTAGAGGCGTACGACCAACGAACGTGGTGATATTGTCCAGAATTAGTAAAATAAAACAAAAATCGGAGTACTGAATAATAGCACAGATTTGAGAGGTGCAGGAAGAAACTGCATATGCTGGATTAAACCGAAATGCAGCAAAAGCTGGGGTAACTCAGCGGGATAGGCAGCATCTCTGGAGAAAAGGAATGGGCGAGATTTCGCGCGAGACCCTTCCCCAGACTGCAGTCTGCAGTCGTCTAGTCCATTTCTCCAGAGATACTGTCTGACCCGCTGAGTTACTCCAGTTTTTCGTGTGATTCGCTGCCAGACATCGTCGGTATATTAAATGTACAAGAGTCGTTTCACATGACCGTAGTCAAGGAAACAGCAGCGTACCAATAGTCCGATTATTGTAGCGGGACAGCAAAGTCAGCGCTGCTGTCCGTTTTTGGTGTTTCATATATTTGTTCTTCCCCCCCCTCCTCCACCTTTCCCTCCCAACTCCAGTCCCGTCCCGACCCCCTGGGAAACTGAAGGGAGCGACAATCAACTTCCACGAATACAAATAATGTCACAAGAAAGGGCAGATGCTGGTTGACAACAAGTGAACACACAGTGCTGGAGTAACACAAAGACGCAGCAGAATTTTGGAAACGTCATCCCGTCACCCATTCCTTCTCTCCAGAGATGCTGCCTGTCCCGCTGAGTTAAATAGTGCCCACGGTAGACTCACGAGTCACTACGGTAAACTCACGGGCTACTACATTCTTGCAACGAGTTTAATAGTTTAAAATTTTTACTTCAAGTGTAAATTTGACTCGTGGAAATCTTCCATCGTGTTGAAAGATTTTCACGAGTTAACAAGTCTCCCGAGTACCTGCCGTTAGCGTTACGAGTTCCGACGTTCCCGCTACGTTAATTCTACGTGATTACCACGAGTTTGATTTGTTTTAAACTCGGGATCACTCGTGGGTGGACTCGCACCGTGAGACAGGGCCATAAGAAATGTTGTTATCAGAGTGGAGATTTCGAAGAGTGGGGCGATTGTAACGTGTGATGGCAGATCCAGCACACAAAGTCACCTGTGTTGGTCTTTGCGTCCTTAGTTGCAAGCCAGCATCTCCAGTTCCTTGTGTCTGAGAGGAATTGCATTGCACTGACTATCGAGGGAGAGTTTATCACTTTATCTGACTCGGAAGTGTAAATGTTTTTGTCGTTTAGATTTTCCAATTTGGACGGGAGCCACCGGCACACAGTATTTGACGGGACCCTGAGCCATCCCTTTGCTATTAGCCTGTTTGAGGATACAATATATTGGACTGACTGGAATACCAAATCAGTGGAAAAAGCCAACAAGTACACCGGGGAAGGCCGAGTCCTTTTGGTAAACACCACCCACACACCCACTGATATCCTTGTGTACCATCCGTACAGACAACCCATTGGTAAATGTATATACTGTCATATAGAATGCAATGCCCCAAACTCAATGGAAACTCTTGCGCTGCAACGGAAATTATGGAATGAATCACATTCCAGGTATTACCTCCCTTCACCAAATCCATTCTACTTGTCTTTTGAAATGTAGGCACTTAGTATCAGTGCTTTTGTTGTCATGACAAAAGGACCGGTTCCCACATAGTTTCTTGGTGTTGGTGTCAACACTGTTGTCTCTACTGCTGGTATTGACTATTGTTGGTGTCTACACACTTGTTGTCTACACTGTTGGTGTCAACACTGTTGGTGTCTACACTGTTGTTGTCTACACTGTTGGTGTCTACACTGTTGGTGTCTACACTGTTGGTGTCTACACTGTTGTCTACACTGTTGGTGTCTACACTGTTGTTGTCTACACTGTTGGTGTCTACACTGTTGTCTACACTGTTGGTGTCTACACTGTTGGTGTCTACACTGTTGTTGTCTACACTGTTGGTGTCTACACTGTTGGTGTCTACACTGTTGTCTACACTGTTGTTGTCTACACTGTTGTCTACACTGTTGTTGTCTACACTGTTGGTGTCTACACTGTTGGTGTCTACACTGTTGTTGTCTACACTATTGTCTACACTGTTGGTGTCTACACTGTTGTTCTCACTGATGGTGTCTACACTATTGGTGTCTACACTGTTGGTGTCTAAAACTATGGTCTGCACTATGGTCTACACTGTTGTTGTCTACACTGTTGTCTACACTGTTGGTGTCTACACTGTTGTTGTCTACACTGTTGGTGTCTACACTGTTGTTGTCTACACTGTTGTCTACACTGTTGTTGTCTACACTGTTGTCTACACTGTTGTCTACACTGTTGTTGTCTACACTGTTGGTGTCTACACTGTTGGTGTCTACACTGTTGTTGTCTACACTATGGTCTACACTGTTGGTGTCTACACTGTTGTTGTCTACATTGTTGGTGTCTACACTGTTGGTGTCTACACTGTTGGTGTCTACACTGTTGGTGTCTACACTGTTGGTGTCTACACTATTGTCTACACTGTTGTTGTCTACCACTATTGGCCGCCCGCACTGTTGTTGTCTACACTGTTGATTGTCTACACTGTTGTTGTCTACACTGTTGTTGTCTACACTGTTGTTGTCTACACTGTTGGTGTCTACACTGTTGTTGTCTACACTTTTTGGTTGTACAGTGTCGTTGTCTACACTGTTGTTGTCTACACTGTTGGTGTCTACACTGTTGGTGTCTACCACTGTTGTTGTCTCACTGTTGTTGTCTACACTGTTTGTCTACACTGTTGCTCCACAGTTTGTGTTCTACACTGTTGTCTACACTGTTGTTGTTACACTTTGTTGTTCTATGTCTACACTGTTATCTACACTGTTGTCTACACACTGTTTGTCTGTGTTGTCTACACTGTTGTTGTCTACACTGTTTGTACACTTTTGTCTACACTGTTAACTACACTGTTGTCTGCACACTGCTTGGTGTCTTCACTGTGTACTACACTGTTGTTGTCTACTCTTACACTGTTGTTGTCTACACAGTTGTGATGTCTACATATGTTGTTGTCTACACTGTTGGTGTCTACAACTGTTGTGGTGTCTACACTGTTTTGTCTACGCTGTGGTGTCTACACTGTTTGGTGTCTGCTACTATTGGTCGTACACTGTTTATTACACTGTCGTCTGCACTACTGTTGTCTCCATCTACACTGTTGTTGTCTACACTGTCTTGTCTTCACCTGTTGGTTGTCTACACTGTTTGGTGTGTCTACACTTTTGGTGTCTGCAGTGTTGTTGTCTACACTGTTGTTGTCTACACTGTTGTTGTCTACACTGTTGGTGTCCCTACACTGTTTTGTTGTCTACACTGTTGGTGTCTACACTTGTTGTTGTCGTCTACACTGTTGTTGTCTACACTGTTATCTACACTGTCTATCGTGTTATACACTGTTGTTGTCTACACTGTCGTCACTGTTTGTCTACACTGTTGGTTGTCTACAACTGTTGTTGTCTACACTGTTGGTGTCTACACTGTTGGTCTACACAGTTGTCTACACTGTTTTGTCTACACTGTTGACAGTGTTTGTGTCTACACTGTTGGTTGTCTACTGTTGTTGTCTACACTGTCGTCGTACACTGTTGTTGTCTACAACTGTTATCTACACTGTCGTCTGCACACTACACTGTGGGCGTGGTGTCTTCACTTTTGTTTGGTCTACAATCTACCACTGTTGTTGTCTACACTGTTGGTTTGTGTTGTCTACACTGTTGGTGTGTTGTCTACCTGTCTACAACCCCCCCAGTGTTGTTGTCTACACTGTTGGTCTACACTGTTGTTGTCTACACTGTCGTCTACACTGTTGTTGTTGTCTACACTGTACTACTGTTGTTGTGGTTGTCTACACTGTTTGTCTACAGTTTGTGTTTTGTCTACACTGTTGTGTCTACACTGTTGTTGTTCTACAGTTGTTGTCTACACTGTTGCTACGTCTACACTGTTGGATCTACACTGTGTCTACACTACACTGTTCTACAACACTGTTGTCTACACTGTCTACACTGTTGTTGTCTACACTGTGTCTACGCACTGTTGATGTCTACTCTGACTGTTGTCTACACTGTTACACTGTTGGTGGTCTACACTGTTGTCTACACTGTGGTGTCCTACACACCTATTGTTGTCTAACACAGTGTTTACACTGTTGTGTCTACACTGTTGTTGTCTACACTGTGTTTCACTGTTGTGTCTACACTGTTGTTGTCTACACTGTTGTCTACACTGTCTGTTGTCTACACTGTTGTGTCTTACACTGTTGTTGTCTACACTGTCTACACTGTTGGTTGTCTACACTGTTGTCTACACTGTTGGTCTACACTGTTGTTGACTACACTGTTGTCTACACTTTTGTTTGTGTGTCTACTGTGGTGTCTACTGTTGTGTTGTGTCTACTGTTGTTGTTTACACTGTTGTGTCTACACTGTTGTTACACTGTTGTCTGTTGTTGTCCACACTTGTTTGTTGTGGTTCTACACTGTTTGTTCTACACTGTTGGTTGTCACTGTTGTTTGTCTACACTGTTGTCTACACTGTTGTGTGTCTATGTTCTGGTCTACACCGTTGTGGTCTACACTGTAGTCTACTGTGTCTACAGTTGTCTACACTGTTGTTGTCTACTGTTACCTGTCTACACTGTTGTGTTGTTGTCTACACTGTTGTTGTCTACACTGTTGTGTCTTCATGTTGTTGTACACCTACATGTTGTTGTCTACACTGTGTTAACAATGTTGTCTTTCTACACTGTTGTCTACACTCTACACTGTTGTCTACATCTGCACTGGTGTTTCGGTCTTCTACTGTTGTTTGTCTACACTGTTGTCTTCACTGATGGTGTCTACACTGTTGTGTTTGTTGTCTACACTGCTACTTGTTGTCTACACTGTTGTTTGTCTACACTGTTGGTGTCTACACTGTTGTTGTCTACACTGTTGTCTACATGTTGTGTTGTGTCTACACTGTTGGTGTCTACACTGTTGGTGTCTACACTCACTCACTGTTGTGTCTACATTGATTGTTGTCTATGTTGGTGTCTACACTGTTGGTTGTCTACATGTTGTTGTCTGCACTGTTATCTACACTCATCTGTGTTGTCTACACTGTTATCTGCACTGTTGTTGTCTACACTGTTGTTGTCTACACTGTTGGTGCTGCTGTTGTTGTCTCCACTGTTGTTGTCTACACTGTTGTCTACACTGTTGTTGTCTACAGTTGTCTACATGTTGTCCTACACAGTTTGTGTCTACACTGTTGTCTACACTGTTGTTGTCTACACTGTTGATGTTTACACCGTTGTTGTCTACACTGTTGTCTACATTTTATGTGTCTACACTGTTGTTGTCTTCACTGTTGGTGTCTACACTGTTGTCTACACTATCTACACTATGTTGTTGTCTACAGTGTTGTCTACACTGTTGGTGTCTTACACAGTGGTGTCTACATTGTATGTGTCTACACTGTTGTCGTCTTCACTGTCGGTGTCTACACTGTTGTCTACACTGTTGTTGCCTACACTGTTGTCTACACTGTTGGTGTCTACACAGTTGTCTGCACAGTTGTTGTCTTACACTGTTCTCTACACTGTTGGTGTCTACACTGTTGTCTACACTGTTGTCTACACTGTTGTTGTCTACACTGTTGGTGTCTACACTGTTGTCTACACTGTTGTTGTCTACACTGTTGTCTACACTGTTGGTGTCTACACTGTTGTCTACACTGTTGTCTACACTGTTGTTGTCTACACTGTTGTGTCTACACTGTTGGTGTCTGCACTGTTGGTGTCTACACTGTTGTCTACACTGTTGGTGTCTACACTGTTGGTGTCTACACCTTTGTCTGCACTGTTTTGTCTATGCTCTGTTGTCTACACTGTTGGTGTCTACACTGTTGGTGTCTACACTGTTGGTGTCTACACTGTTGGTGTCTACACTGTTGTCTACACTGTTGGTGTCTACACTGTTGGTGTCTACACTGTTGGTGTCTACATAGTTGTTGTCTACACTGTTGTCTACAATGTTGGTGTCTACACTGGTGTTGTCTACACTGGTGTTGTCTACACTGTTGTTGTCTACACTGTTGTTGTCTACACTGTTGTGTCTACACTGTTGTTGTCTACACTGTTGGTGTCTACACTGTTGGTGTCTACACTTTTGGTGTCTTGACTGGTGTTGTCTACACTGGTGTTGTCTACACTGTTAGTGTGTACACTGTTGTTGTCTACACTGTTGTCTGCATTGTTGTCTACACTGTTGTCTGCATTGTGCTTTTTTTTTGTTTGTTTATGTTTGTTAGATGTAAGTACAATAGTGTGGTACTTAAGTACCTCATACATAAATACATATTTTCATTCTTGTACAACTTCATACTTTTGATTTAATAATAAAAGAACAGTGAGAGAGAAAAAGAAATAAAGAGTGTCAGAATAGATAGACAAGTGAGTAGAAACAGAAAGCAAAAGAAATAAAGGACAGAGATGAGAAGCTAAAAGATTGAAAGAAAAGGAGAAAGTAAAGAAAAGAGAGATTAGGAGAGATCTACCTATCTCATATTTTTGCCCATCCGTCACCCAGTTCTAAACCATTTAATTTCTAAGGTTATGTTATGTTGCACCATATGCTTGTAAAAAGTTGATAAAAGTAGACCAAATCTTTATGAATTGGTCTACTTTGCCTAGTAGGACGAATCTCATTTCTTCAAGATGTAGCGTTCAGACATGCTTGAGATCCACATTTTGAATTTTGGCGTAGGTGCGTTTTTCCAAAATTTAAGTATAAATTTTTTTGCTGTTATTAGACCACAATTAATAAAAGCTTCTTGGATATAGTTAGTTTACTTCCCTCTTCCATTGATCCAAAGATAATCAATTCTGTATTGGGGTTCAATTTTGTGTTAAATAGTTTTGTAAAAATTCCAAAAATTTCATTCCAAAATTTATACAGTTTTTGTACTAGGAGACAAAGGAATGTGCTATAGTGGCATTTTGAGTTAGACATTGTCGCAGATGAGGGAAACATTTAAAAATATTTTATTCAGTCTTGTTTTGAATAATATAATCTATGTAAAATTTTAAATTGAATTAGGTTATGTCTTACATTCATTGAACATTTGTTTACATATAATAAATTTTTATCCCATCTATCGTTCGGAATTTTTATCAATAACTCTTGTTCCCAGTCCTCTTCTAATTGCCTCTGTCGTTGGGTGTTCTATATTTAGAATTATATTATATGTAAGATATTAAATTGCTTGATTCTGCCTTTCTATTCATTCCTTCCTCCAATAAATCTGGGGTTAAAGTTTGATATCCTTGTATATACTTTTTCAAATAATCTTGAATTTGAAGGTATTTGAAATATTGATTACTTTTCAAATTATATTATAGTTGTAGTTGTTGGAATGATTAAAATGTTCCCATTTCATACATATCTCCCATCATTTTAATTCCTATTCTTTCCCAATGGATAAACATTTTATCAATTATGGATGGTTTGAATGAGGGATTATTAGTTATTGGAGAAAAGAAGCGATCATTTTCTTAAATTTAAATTTTATTTGTTTCCAAATTCGTATTATACTATGAATAATTGGATTCTTCTTGTATATTATATTGTTCAGTTTTATCGGGGAAAGAAGGATTGCTCCTATATTATAAGGGGAGCAATCCTCTTTCTCCCATTCTTATCCAATCTACCTGTTGGGCAGAACTGTCCACCTGTAGATTATATTTTTTATATTCACTGCCCAATAGTAATACAATAAGTTAGGGAGTGTCAGTCCCCCTGATTCTTTAGATTTACACAAGTGTTTTTTTTTTTATAATCCCATATGAAATTTATAACATCAGAATCTAGTTTTTTAAAGAATTTTTTAGGTAAGTACATTGGTATTGATTTGAAATAGGTACAATATATGTGGTAAGAAGATCATTTTTATCGCGTTTATTCTACCTATTAAAGACATAGCAGTGTTTTCCAAAATTTAAATCAACCCATTTAATTTAGTTAATAAAGGCACATAGTTTGCGTTGAGTAATGATTTATAGTTCCTTGTAATTTGGATGCCCAAATACTTAAATTTTTCTGTTGTAATTCTAAAAGGGAATTTCAACAGATGTGTCGACTCTTGAGGTTTTATCGTCATAATTTCGCTTTTGTTCCAATTTATTCTATATCCTGAAAAAGAACCAAATTCCTCTATTAAATTTAGTATATTTGGTATGCTAATTTGCGAATTTGTAATATATAATAATATGTCGTCTGCATATAATGACATTTTATTTATTTGAGTGTTTGGTATTATACCCATGAATATTCGGATGGCTTCTTATACTTTCAGCTAAAGGCTCTATCACTAGTGCAAATAGCAGGGGCGATAATGCGCACCCTTGCCTATTGCCCCTTGCTAATTGGAATTTCGGGGATAATATATTATTAGTCAGTATTCTAGCCGTCGGCTTATCATATAATAATTTTACCCATGAAATAAAATTATCTCCCATGTTAAATTTTTCAAATACTTTGATAAATATTTGCCATACTACTTGATCAAAAGCTTTTTCTGCATCCAATGAAATAATTGCTAGTTCTTCTTCAGTATTATGTGAGTACATTATATTAGACAGCCGTCTCAAATTGTTAAATTTAGTATCTCTTTGGTACTGATTTGGTCCAGATTTATTAGTTTACTAACTATTTACTCAATCTTCTTGCTAGGGTCTTTGCTAATATGTTTTGGTCTGTATTAGGAGTGCAATAGCTCTATATGAGCCTGGGTCTTCCAGATCTTTATCCTTTTTTGGTATAAGTATAATAGTTGAATCAGTTAGTGTTTCTGGTAGTTTATTTTCTTTAAAAGTGTATATATATAAATCTTGCAACCGTGGAAAAATTATCTCATATAATCTTTTATAGAATTCATTACTAAAGCCATCTGGTCCTGGCGTTTTGCCATTCTTCAACGAACTAATTGTTTCTTCTATTTCCTGTAGTGTAATCTGAGCTCCTAATCCCTCTTGTTCCACCATATTTAATTTTGGAAGATTACACTTATCTAAGAAATTTGTAATTTGAGTATTATTTGCAGAGGTTTTCGATGTATATAGGTTTTGATAAAATTGAGCAAATCTTTTATTAATATCTTTAGGTAGTGTTAGTAATTCCCCTTTGTCTGATTTAATTTTAGTAATTGTATTTTCTGTTTCCCGTTTATGAGGTTTATCACCAAATTCGAAATTTTCTTGTTTTGTAATTTGAAATAATCTTATTATTCTGGCCGATAAAATTTAATTTAATTTATATTTTAGTATTATTATCTTATTATGTTTATCTATAGTTGGTTCTTTGGCGTTTTCTAAATCTAATTGTCTAATTTCTTGTTCTAACTGCAATTGTTCAGTGTTATTCTTTTTATTTTGGAAAGCTTGATATGAGATTATTGTTCCTCTAATAAATGCCTTAAAAGTTTCCCATAATAAGGAGGGTGAAATATCTGGTGTATCATTTGTCTCAAAGAAGAATCTCATCTGCTTTTTTAAATATGTGCAACCTTGTGAGTTGTTTTAAAATTTGAGGGTTAAACCTCCAAAACAAATTTTTTATCAGGCATTCCTTCTAATTTTAAAGAAAAAGTTAACGGGGAATGATCAGAAATAATACTATTATATATTTAGAATTATTCGTATATGAATTAGTTTTGTGTCCACTAAGAAATAATCAATACGTGAATATGTTTTATGTACTGTTGAATAAAATGAATATTCCCTACCTACTGGGTTAGCGATCCTCCATACATCATTATATTAGTATTTTTCAATGTATGTATTTAGGAGTTCACGCGTTTTAGATTTTATGTTAGTTCTTTTTTGTTTTGCTGATTTATCCAAATATGGATCTAAAACACAATTCCAAATATCCCCCTATTACCACATTTTGATGGTTTAGTTCTGAAATTATATCCAAAATTTTACTAAAGAATTGGGGGTTGTCAAAATTAGGAGCATAAATATTTATCAAAGTAAGTGGAGTAGAATAAATGTCACCCGTGACTATGACGTACCTCCCCTCTTTATCTGCTATGGTAATTCTTTAATTTTAAATGGTATACCTTTACGAATGATAATAGCCGTGCCTCTAGATTTAGAAGTAAATGAAGAGTAGTATGTTTGCCCAATCCAATTTACCTTCAGTCTTAATCTGTGTTTGATATTTCAGATGCGTCTCTTGTAAGAAAATAATGTCACTGTTTAAGGCTTTTAATTGGGCAAAGATCTTACCCCTTTTAATTGGTTCATTAGCGCCCTTATATTCCAACTACAAAATGTGATTCCTCCAGTTTTCTTTTGTTTATCGTCTTGCATTATGAATCATGTCAATACCTTTACTTCATATGATGCAACCAAGAACCTTATAACTCCAGATGAAGGATGGTCTCCCCAGCTGTTAAGTTTTGTTAGCATCTCCCCTTCAGAATAAACCTTGAAAAAGACCAGAAAGTGTAAAGTCGTCAAAAGACAATTAATACAAACAAAAAGTGATATTATAATATCCAAAAATAAAGATATTTTAATTGAAAACAAACCACCAACAGGTGGTAGAAAAATTCTTATTGACTTCTGTAGATGTTTTTATATGTTTCGCTCTGCCCCCTTGATCAATTATTATTAAATTGGAAGAGAGAGCGATACAAAGTTCAAAATTATATATAAAATAAAAACGTACTCCAATAGCTAGATTAGAAATGTATCTTTAAAGAGGAAAAAACAAAATAAAAAATGGTTTCCAACATTAAGTATATACTTAGATATAACAGTAATTATGTTAATTATATATCCATATCTATCAATATGCCTAAATGCATTACAATTAAGTCTCAAACTTTTGTATCAGACAACAGCAGTTCCAAGGGGTTAACCAGATCAGACCCTTGGATAACTCCAAGTATCTGAGTCTCCTCCCCCCTTTACGAGCAATCTAACTGTCTACTATATCCATAAAATGTGTTAGTATGTTATTAATATTTATCAATCATATTTAACTTGTTATTCTTATTAGCAAATAATTAACATCATGAAATAAACATCAGCTAGTTAAGCTATTGGCCTTAATATTACACAATTTTATTAATTATATTTTATGTTAGTATAATTTATGTTAGTATAATTATATAAACATATAATTATGTTTATATAATTCTATGTTTCTTAAATCATAAATTTCTATATACGTCCACTGATAATATTCTATATTACACTATATTCTCAATTTATTTTCCCCGCCACAGTTTCTCTTCTTTGTCAATCCTTTGTTGAGATGAAACATAAAATCCGACCTTGAATTAACATTCCAAAGATAAAATGCTAGACAACGTCTCGGGAAAATTCGCCATTTTAACAAAAAGCAGTCTTTTTTGTATTTAAAAAAAAAAGAGACACAATCCTTTCTTTGTCATTTCTCCTCGATGTTATTGTAGGAGACCAACTCCTAATGATCAGTAGTCCTCCTTTGTGATACTTTGTGCATATTTAAATGCCTCTTCTGGATACCGTGAATGCACGTTCAACATGGTTATAAGAAATTCTCAATTTAGCGGGATATACTATCCCATATCTTACTCCCGAGACCTCTTTCAGTAGCCTTCTCGTGTTTGTAAACTTGTCCCTCTTTTCCATAACTTCAGCTGGAAAATCACGGAAGAATCTTAGTTTGTCTTCTCCAAACATCAAATTCACACCATATGGAATCTTTTTCATAATTCATTCCAGGGTTGAAATGTCATAACATTTCAGATAATCTGTCTTGGGAGGGCAGTTTAAGCTTGCTTGAGCCTTACGTCGGACCCGGTGAGCCATATCTATTCTTGGGGCTTCCAAGGCAGCTTAAGTACTTGTTTGAGTAAGTTGGCAGCAAGCTCCTGAAAGTTTGGTCCACTCTCCTTTCCCTCTTTAACTCCAAGTATCCTTAAATTTTGCCTCCTTGATCTTGCTTCCAAGTCCGTACATTTATGCTTCATTTTAGCAACCTCCCTCCCAGTGCTTCTTGTTCCTTTTTTAGTCTCTTTATCTCCTTAGCCATCTCAGTTATCATATTTGTCCATTCCTTCCGTAGCCACCTCAGTAGATTTTTAGCATTGCAATCCAGCTTTTTATTACAACCCTTTTCAACACGCTTAATTTTTTTTGTTTAAATCCTCCTCAACCTCGATCACACGTTTTGGTTAAGTCATCAATTTTCCCCAACAGCTTATCATTACCTTGTTTAATTTTTTCAGAGATGCTTTTGTCCAGCTCGACATTCCCCTCTCGTATCGCTTTAGAAATTACTTCAGTGTCTACATCGTTGGTGTCTACATTGTTGTGTCTACACTGTTGTTGTCTACACTGATGTCTACACTATTGGTGTCTACACTGATGGTGTCTACATGTTGGCTACACTGTTGATGTCTACACTATTGTCTACACTGTTGGTGTCTACACTGTTGGTGTCTACACTATTGTCTACACTGTTGGTGTCTGCACTGTTGGTGTCTACACTGTTGTCTACACTGTTGGTGTCTACACTGTTGGTGTCTACACTGTTGTCTACACTGTTGGTGTCTACACTATGGTCTACACTGTTGTCTACACTGTTGGTGTCTACACTGTTGGTGTCTACACTGTTGTTGTCTACACTGTTGGTGTCTACATTGTTGTTGTCTACACTGTTGTCTACAATGATGTCTACACTATTGGTGTCTACACTGTTGGTGTCTACACTGTGTTTGGTCTACACTATTTGTTGTCTATACTGTTATCCACACTGTTGTTGTCTACACTATTGTGCTACACAGTTGTTGTCTACACTGTTTACTACACTGTTGGTGTCTACAAATTTGTCTACACTGTTGCTGTCTACGCTGTTGGTGTCTACGCTGTTGGTGTCTGCACTGTTGCTGTCTACACTGTTGTCTACACTGTGTTGTCTACACTGTAGTCTACTGCTGTTGTCTACACTGTTGTCTACACTGTCCTTGTCTACACTGTTGTGTCTACATGTTGGTGTCTACACTGTTGTCTACACTGTTCGTGTCCACACTGTTGTCTATTTCTGTTGTGTTCTACTGTTGTTGTCGGGGTCTACACTGCTGGTCTACACTGTTGCTGTGGTCGTCTACACTGTTTTCTGTCTACTGTTTTGTCTACACTGATGTCTACACTTTGGTGTCTACACTGATGTTGTCTGTTGTCTAAAATGTTGTGTTACACTGTTGTCTACACTGTTGTCTACACTCTGTTGGGTGTCTACTGTTGGTGTCACTGACATGTTGGTTGTTGGGGTCTACACTGTTGTCTACACTGTTGTTGTCACACTGTGGGTGGCCTACTTTCTACACTGTTGTCTACAATGTCTGTCTTACTGTTGTTGTCTACATGTCGGTGTCTACACTTGGTGTCTACAATGTTGTCTACACTACACTGTTGCTGTCTACAACACTGTTGGTGTCTACAATTTATCTACACTGTTGTGTGTCTACATGTTGTTGTCTACACTGGTCTATGTGGGTCTACACTGTTGTTGTCTTTGTTGTCTACTGTTGCTGTCTACACTGTTGGTGTCTACACTGTTGTACTACACTGTTGGTGTTGTCTACACTGTTGGTGTATACACTGTTGGTTGTCTACACTGTTGGTTGTCTAGTTGTCTACACTGTTGTATACTGTCTATCCACTGTTGGTGTCTACACTGGTGTCTACATGTTGTCTACACTGTTGGTGTCCACACTATTGTCTACTTGTTGCACTGTTGGTTGTCTACACTGTTGTCTACACTGTTGTCTATTGGTGTTACACAGATGCTGTTGTCTACACTGTTGGTGTCTTGTCTACACTCCTACACACCGTTGTGTCTACAACTAATTGTTGTCTGTTGTTACTCTACACTGTTGGTGTCCCCACTGTGGCTTACACTGCTGCACTTTTGTCCTACACTGTTGTTGTCTACACTGCTACAGTTTTTGTCTACACTACATGTTGGTGTCTACACTGTTGCTTACACTGTTGGCCTACAACTGTCTTCTACAACTGTTTTTGGTGTCTACACTACATTGTGTCTACACTGTTGTCACATCTGTACAATATTGTCTGTTGGTTTCTGTCACTGTTGTCCTACCTACTATTGGTGCCTGCACTATGGTCTCACTGTTACACACTACTATTGTCTACTACGTTGTGGTCTATACGTTGGTGTCTACACTGTTGTGTTTACACTGTTATCTGCACTGCCTACATAGTTGTAGTCTACACTTACATTTGTGTTGTCTATGATGTTGGTGTCTACACTATTGTCTGTTGTTGTCTATGTTGGTGTTCTACACTGTTGGCGTGTGCACTGGGTCCTACACTGTTGACTGTCTACACTGTTGGTGTCTACACTGAACACTGTTGGTGTTGTTGGTGTCTACACTGTTGTGTCTACACTGTTTGACTACACTGTTGTCCTACACTGTTGTCTACACTGTGTTGTCTGCAATGTTGTATGTTGTTTGGGTCTATGGTTGGTGTCTACACTGTTGTCTACACTGTGTACACTGTAGGTGTCCTACACTGTTGTCTACAACTGTCAACACTGGTGTCTACACTTGTGTTGTACACTGTTGTTGCCTATACCCACACTGTTGGTGTCTACACTCTGTTACACTGTTATCCATCACACTGTTGGTGTCTACACTAACCTGTGTCTACACTGTTGTTGTACACTGTTGGTCTACACAGTCTACACTGGTTTTGGTGTTGTCTGTCTACACTATGGTGTCTACACTGTTGTTGTCCTTTCTGTCTTACTCTGTTGTGGTTCTACTGTTGGTGTCTACTGTGTCTTCTCGGTTGTCATACACAGTTGTATACTACACTGTTTGTGTCTACACTGTTGTGTTTCACTGTTTGTCTACACTGTTGTTGTGTGTCTACACTGTTGGTGTCTACACACTATGTTACCAATGGTCTTCACTGATTGGTGCTACACTGTTGCAGTGTTGGCACTGTTGTTTGTCTACACTGTTGTCTACACTGTTGGTGTCCACAATGTTGGTGTCTGTTGTCGGAAACTGTTGTGTTGGTGGTCTGTTGTTGTCGACAATGTTGATGTCTGTTGGTGTTCACTGTTGTCTACACTTTTATTGTCAACACTCTTTACACAGTTGTCTACACTTTCTTTACACAGTTGTCTACACTGGTGACCACACTGTGTCTACACTGATGCTGTTGGTGTCTGTTTCTACAATGTACTTTACCCAATTGTTGGTGTGTACGTTGCTGTCTACTGTTAGGTGTGTACACTGTTTGTTTGTCTACTTTGTCCTCTACACTGTTTGTCTACACTGTTGTTGTTGTTGTTTACACTGTTGTCTACGCTGACTAGACTGTTGTTGTCTACACTGTTGGAGGCTTACACTGTTGTTTGCCTGCACTGTTGGTGTCTACACTGCTGTCACACTACACTGTTGCTGTCTACACTATTGTCTACACTGTTGTTGTCTACACTGTTGTTCCACCAGTTGTCTACACTGTTTGGTGTCCACACTGTTGTCTACACTGGGGGTGGTTGTCTACAATGTTGTGTCTACACTGTTGTGTCTATTTCCTACTGTTGCTGTCTCTACACTGTTGCTGTCAACTGTTGCTTGTCACTGTTGGTGTCTACACTGTTGTCCTATACTGTTGTTGTCTACACTGTTGGTGTCTACACTATGGTCCACAGTTGGTGTCTGCACTGTTGGTGTCTACACTGTTGTCCACACTGTTGGTGTCTATAACTGTTAGTGTCTACACTATTGTCTACACTGTTGGTGTCCACACTGTTGTTGTCTTTTACTGTTGTTGTCTACACTGTTGGTGTCTTACATTGTAGGTGTCTACACTGATTGGTCTACACTGTTGGCTGCCTACATAGTTGTTGTCTACACTGTTGTCTACACTGTTGGTGTTCTACACTGTTCTCACACTGTTCTACACTGTTGGTGTGTATACGTTGTTGGTGTCTACACTGTTGTTGTCCTACACTGTTTTCTACACTGTTGGTGTCCACACTATTGTCTACATTGTTGTAGTCTACACTGTTGGTGTCTACACTGTTGGTGTCCACACTATGGTCTACACTGTCGTTGTCTACACTGTTGGTTGTCTACACTGCTGTTGGTTACACTGTTGCCTACACTGTTGTTTTCTATAACTGTTGGTGTCTATTCACTGTGGTGTCTACACTATTGTCTACACTGTTGGTGTCTACACTGTTGGTGTCTACACTGTTGGTGTCTACACTGTTGTCTACACTGTTGGTGTCTACACTGTTGTCTACACTGTTGTCTACACTGTTGTGTCTACACTGTTGTCTACACTGTTGGTGTCTACACTGTTGTCTACACTGTTGGTGTCTACACTCGTTGTCTACACTGTTGTTGTCTACACTGTTGGTGTCCACACTATGGTCTACACCTGTGTTGTTACACTGTTGGTGTCCTACACTGCTGTTGGTTACACTGTTGTCTACACTGTTGTCTACACTGTTGTTGTCTGCATTGTTGTCTATGTTGGTGTCACTGTTGGTCAACTTGTCTACAGTGGTTGTCTGTTGGTGTCTTCATGTCACTGTTGTTGTTACACTGTTGGTGTCTACACTATTGGTAGTCTACACTGTTGGTTGTATTCTGTTGGTGTTTAAACACTATGGTCTACACTGTTGTTGTCTACACTGTTCTACATGGCGTGTCCTACACTGTTGTTGTCTACACTGTTTCTACACTGCGTCTACACTGTGTCTACACTGATTGGTGTCTTACTCTGGTTGACTACATTGTTAGATTAGAATCTGTTGTCTACACTGTGTCTACCTGTTGGTTGTCTTTCACAGTTGTTGTTTGTCTTCACTGATGTCTGTCTCCTCTGTTGGGTCTACACTGTTTGGTGTCTACACTGTTGTTGGTCATGTTCATTGTTAGAATCTTCTACACTGTTGTCTACACTGTTGGTTCTACAACACTGTTTGTTGGTACACTACTGACCTGGTGTCTCACTGCTACACTGTTCACAACTGTGTTGTCTACACTGTTGCTGTTGTCTACACTGTTGTGCTGTTGTTGTCTACACTGTTGGTGTCTACAATAGTTGTCTGTGCTGTAGGTATCTGCACTGTGTCTACACTGTTGTCTGCACTTTTGGTGTCTACAGTGTTGGTGTCTACACTGTTTTGTTGTCTACACTGTTGGTGTCTACACTGTTGTCTACACTTTTTGGCGTCTACACTGCTGTCTACTGTTGTTGTCTACACTGTTTAGTGTCTACACACTTGTTGTGTACACTGTTGTTGTCTACACTGTTACTGTCTACACAGTTGGTGTCTGCACTGTTAGTTTCTTCACTGTTGGTGTCTACACTGTTCTGTACACTGTTGTGTCTACACTGTTGTTGTCTACACAGTTGGTGTCTACACTGTCTACACTGTTGCTGTCAAACAACAGTTGTCTACACTGTGTGTCTACACTGTTGTCTAATACTGTTGCCTACACTGTTGGGTCTACACTGTGTGCTACTCACACTGGTTGTCTACAACTATGTGTGTCTACACTGTGTTTGTCTACACTGTTTTCTACACAGTCTACACTACACACAGTACACTGTGTCTACACTGTTGGTGTCTGCACTGTTGGTGTCTACACACTGTTGTTGTTGGTGTCTACACTTTTTACACTGTAGCTTTACTGTCTACACTATGTTGGTTTGTCTACTGTTGTTGTCTACCACTGCTACACTGTTGTGTGGCCTAGTCCACTTTTGTTCCTCCACAACGGTGTGTCTACACTATTGTTTGTCTACACTGTTGTCTACACTGTTTGTCTTCTACACTGTTGGTGTCTACTATACTGTGTATACACTGTTATAACACTGTTGTCTATGTATGTGGTGTCTACACTGTTGTCCTACACGGTTGTCCACACTGTTATTGGGTTGGGTGGTTGTTCTACCACTGTTGTCTACACTGTTCTACATGGGTGTCTACACTGTTGTTGTTGTCTACACCGTTGTCTTCACTGTTGGTGTACACTGTTGTTGTCTGTCTACAGTTGTCTACACTTTGGTGGTGTCTACCACTGTTGTCAACTGTTGAGTCTACCGTTGTCTACACTGTGTTTGTCTACACTGTTGTCTACGACTGTTGGTGTCTACACTGTATTGTCTACACTGTTGTCTAACTTGTTGGTTGTCTGCACCGTTGGTTGTCTTACTACAATACACTGTTGTCTACACTGTTGTCTACAACTACACTGTTGGATCTACAAATACACTGCTGGGTGTTCTACACTGTTTTGTATCTACACTGTTGGTGTCTGCACTGTTGGTGTCTACACTGTCGGTGTCTACATGTTGGTGTCTACACTGTTGGTAATCTATACTGTTGGTGTCTACACTGTTGGTGTCTACACTGTTGTTGTCTGCACTGTTGGTGTCTACACTGTTTTGTGTCTACATACTGTTCTTAACACTGTCTATACTGTTGAGTTTTGTCTACACTGTTTTGTCTACACTGTTTGGTGTCTACGGCTGTTGGTGTCTGCACTGTTGGGGTCAACTGTTGTGGTCTACACTGTTGTCTACACTGATGGTGTCTACATGTTGTCTACACTGTTGGTGTCTACATTGTTTGTGTCGACAATGTTGTTATGTCTCACTGTTCCTACACTGTTGGTGTCTACACTGTATGTCAACACTGTTGCTTAGTCTACGCTAAAGTGGTCTACATTGTTGGGTGTCTACACTGCTGGTGCCTACACTGTTGTCGACACTGTTGGTGTCTAAACACGGGTGTCGCTACACTGTCGGTGTCTACACTGTTGTCTACACTGTTGGTGTCTAAATGGTTGTTGTTCCACACTGTTTGTTGTCTACACTGTTGTCTACACGGTTGGTGTCTACACTGTTGTCTACACAGTTTTGTGATCTACACTGTTGGTTGGACTATACTGTTGGTGTCCTCACTGTGGTCTACACGGTAGTGTCTATACTGTTGGTGTCTACACGGTTGTTGTCTACACTTTTGTCCACACTGTTGGTGTCTACACTGTTGGTGTCTACACGGTCGTCAATCTACACTGTTTCTACACTGTTGGTGTCTACACTGTTGTTTGTCTACAGTGTTAGTGTTGGCTACACCTGTTGGTGCTACACTGTTGGGTGTCTACACTGTTGGTGTCTATACTGTTGTCTACACTGTTTTGTCTTACACTGCTGCTGTCTACACTGTTGATGTCTACAGTGTTGGGTGTCTACACTGTTGTCTGCACTGTTGTCTACACTGTTTTGGTGTCTATACTGTTGTCAACACTGTTGGTGTCTACACTAATTGGTGTCTACACAGTTGGTGTCAACACTATGGTCTACACTGTTGATGTCTCCACTGTTGTCTACACTTTTGTCTGCACTGTTTGTTGTCTACACTGTTTGTTGTCCTACACTGTTTTCCTACACTGTTGGTGTCTACACTGTTGTCTACACGTTTTGGTGTCTACACTGTTTTTTATGTATTAAGGGTGTCTGCACTGTAGTCTACACTGTTTGTGTCTGCACTGTTGGTGTCTAACAACTATTGTTGTCTACATTGTTGGTGTCTAACAATGTTGGGGTCTGCTCTGTTGCCCACACTGTTGAGTCCCCTACACTGTGGTGCTACACTGTTGGTGTCTATACTGTTGTCTACACTTTGTGTCTACACTGTTGGTGTCTACAATCTGTTGTCTACACTGTTTGGTGACCTAAACGTTTTTGGTGTCTACACTGCTGCCTATACGGTTGTTATCGACACTGTTGTTGTCTACACTGTTGGTGTCTACACTATGTTGTTCTAGACCGTTGTTGTCCTACACTTTGGTGTCTACAACTGTTGTTTCCACACGGTGGTGTCTACACTGTTGGTGTCTACCCTGTTGGAGCTACACTGTTGTCCACACTGTTGTGTCTGCACTGTTGGGTCCTTTCAACGTTTGTTGTCTGCACTGTTGTCCCCACACTGTCATCTACACAGTTGGTTCTACCTGTTGGTATCTACCACTGTTTGGTGTCTACAACGTTGTCTACAATGTGGTGTCTACACTGTTGGTGGTCTACTGTTGTTGTCTGCACAGTTGTTACACTGTTGGTGTCAACTTTGTTTTCAACAACTGTGCTGTCTACACTATGGTCTACACTGTTGGTGTGTCTACACTGCTCGTGTTTTTCACTGTGTCTACACATTTTTGATGTCTACACTGGTTGTCTACACTGTTGTTGTCTACACTGTTGGTGTCTACACAGTTGTTCTCTACACTTTTTGGTGTGCACCACTGTTGTGTCTACACTGTTGTGTCTACACTGTTTGTCTACCCTTTTCCTACACTGTTTTGTGTACTCCGTTGGTGTCTACACAGTGTGTCTACACGTTAGTCTACAACTGTCAACACTGTTGTCTAACTGTTGGTGTCTACACTGATGGTGTCGACACTATTGTCTACAACGTTGGTGTCTTCATAACAACTGTTGGGGTGTCTGAACACTATTCACTACAACGTTTGGTGTCTGCACTGTTGTCTACACTGTTTTTGTCTACAATGGTTGGTGTCTACACTGATGGTATCTACCACCGTTGGTGTGGAGCCACACAGTTGTGTTGTCTACACAGTAGGTGTCTACACTGTTGTGTCAACACTGTTGTCCACACTGTTTGGTGTCTACTCTGTTGTTGTTCTACATTGTTAAGAATCTACACTGTTGGTTGCTACACTGTTGTTGTCACACTGTTGGGCGTACACTGTTGGCGTCTACACGTTTGTCTACACTGTGACCTGCACTGTTGGTGTCTACACTGTTGGTGTTTCCACTGTTGGTGTCTACACAGTTGTCTACACTGTTGTTGTGTACAGTTGGTGTCTACACCTGTAGGTCTACACGTTGTCTACACTGTTTGGTGTCTACACTGATGAATTGTCGAAACCTGTTGCTTCTACACGTTTGTCTGTGCTCGAACACTGGTGGTTCGACACTAATTTCTCTACACGGTGTGTCTACACTGTTTGTCTACACTGTTGTTGTCTACAAGTTTTGTGTCTACACTGTTGGTTATCCGTACATTGTTGGTGTCTGACTACACTGTTTGTTGTCTTTGCTGTTGGTTACACTATTTTGGTGTCTACACTGTGTCTGTGCACGTTTGGGTGTCTACAGTGTTGGTGTCTACAACGTTGATGTCTACACACTGTTGGTGTCCTACACTGTTGTTGTCTACACTTTTGGTGTCTACAACAACCCATGCTGTCTATACTGTTTGTTGTCTACACTGTTAGGTGTCTACACTTGTTGTTTCTACACTGTGGTTGTCTACACTTTTGTTCTACACAGTTGGTGTCTTCACATGTTAGTTTTCTTCACTGTTGGTGTCTACACTGTTGTGTCTGTACACTGTTGGTGTCTACACGTTGTTGTGTCCTACACTGTTGTGTCTACACGGAGTGTTACACTGTTTGTGTGTCTACACTGTTGGTCTGCACCTTGTTGGTATCTACACTGTTGGTGTCACACTGTTTGGTGTCACCTACACTGATTGGTGTCTACACTGTTTCTACACTTTTGTCTACACTGTTGTTCCTACACAGTTGTCCAACAACTTTTGTCTACACTGTTGTTGTCTACACAGTTTGTCTGTCTACACTGTTGTACACTGTCTAACTATGTGTGTCTACACTGTTGTCTACACGGTTTTGTCTACACATCTGTTTGGTGTCTACACTGTTGGTGTCTACACTGTAGTCTAAACTGTTTTTGTGCCTACACTGTTGTTGTCTACACTGTTGGTCTACTCTGCTTGTGTCTACACTGCTGTCACAAAACGAACTGTTGTTGATCTACACTGTAAGTGTCTACACACATACTGTTGGTTGTCTACACTGTTGTCTACACAGTTTTGGTGTCCCTACATTTGGTGTCTACATTTTTGTTGTCTACACTGTTGTACCCAGTTGGTGTCTACGCACTGTTGGAGTCACACTGTTGTGTCTACCTGTTTGGTGTCTACACTGTTGTTGTCTCAAACTGTTTGGTATCTACACTGTTGGTGTCTACACGTTGTGTCTACACTGTTGTCTGTCTATGGCTACACTGTTGGTGTCTACACACTGTTGATCTACAACTGTTTGTCTGCACACTAGACACTGTATCCTACACTGTTGTTGGGTCTACACTGTTGGTGTTGGTTGTCTACACTGTTGGTGTCTTACACTGTTGGTGTCTACACTGTTTGTCTACACTGTGTATCTACACTGTTGTGTCTACACCTGTTGCCACAACTGTGGTCCTAACACTGTTGTGTCCACTGTACTGTCTACACTGTTGGTCTACACTGTTGTCCCTACACGTGGTGTCTACAAACGGTTGTTGTGTCTACACTGTTTGTGTCTACTGTTTGTGTCTACAACTGTTGTTGTCTACTGTTGGTGTCTGCTGTTGTCAACACTGTTTGTGTCTACAACTGTGGTGTCTACACGCTTTGTGTCTACAGTGTTGTTGTTGCACAGTTGTCCTACACTGTTGGTTCCCTACACTGTTGTCTGTCTTCACTGTGTGTGTCTACACTGCTGGTGCCTAGTCTACACTGTTGTTGTCTACACGGTTTGTTGTGTCGGTATCTACACTGTTTCTACACTTTTTGGGTGCCACTGTGTTGTCTACACTGTTAGGTGTCTACAACTGTTTTGTGGTGTCTCACACTGTTGTGTCTACACTGTTTTTGTCTACACACTGTTGGTCGCACTGTTGGTGTCCTACTCTGTGGTGTCTATGTTGGTGTCTACACTGGTGTCCTTACACGTTGGTGTCTACACTGTTGGTGGTCTACACAGATCGTTCATGTTGTGTCTGCACTGTTGGTGTCTACACTGTTGGTGTCTACAGTTGTTAGTGTCTAACTGTTTGTCCTACACTGTTGGTATCTACAACTGTTGGTGTCTACACTTGTTGCCTACACTGTTGTCTACACTGTGTGTCTACACTGTTTTAACACTTTTGTCTACACTGTTGGTGTCTGCACTGTGGTGTCTGCACTGTTTGGTGTCTCTGCGGTGTCTATTGTTGTGGTCTACATCGTTGGTGTCTATACGTTTGTGTCTTACACTGTTGGTTGTCTACCTGTTGGTGTCTGCACTGTTGGTGTCAACACCTGTGTCCTACCACCTGTTGTGTCTACACTGTTGGTGTCTACATTTGTTTGTCTACAGTGTTTGTTGTCTGCACACTGTTGTCTACACTGTTGGTGTCTACACTGTTTGGTGTCTAACACTGTTCAACACTGTTGCTGTCTAACGCTATGGTCTACTCTGTTGTGTTCCTACACTGCTGGTGGCCTACAATGTTGTCGACACTGTTCATGTGTAAACACGTTGTTGTCTACACTGTCGGTATCTACAACTGTTGGTCTACACTGTTTGTGTCTAAACGGTTGTTGCTACACTGTTGTGTCTACAACTGTTGGTCTACACCACACGGTTGTGTCTACACTGTTGGTATCTAACACAGTGGTAGTGTCTACACTGTTTTGTGTCCAATGTGTCTAACTACTCGTTCACTTTGTGTCCACACTGTGGTCTACACTGTGTGTCTATACTGTTTGTGGTCTACAACTTTTTGGTTTCTACACTGTTGTCTACTCTTTTGTCCACTGTTGTGTCCTCCCCTGCACTGTTGCTGTTCTGCACACTTTTGTCCATACTTTGTCAACACTGTTGGTGTCCCTACCTGCTACACTGTCTACACTTTTGTGTGCCTACACGTTTGTCGGTCTACAACTTGTTTGGATGTTGTCTACACTGTGGGTGTCTAGGTGTCTACAACTGTTGTGTCTACATGTCTACACTTTGGTGTCTATGTCTACCTACACTGGTTTCTACAACTGTGTCTAACTGTGTCTACACTGTGGTGTTTTCTACACTGTTGGTGTCTAATACGTTGTCTACACTGTTGTGTCTAGTTGGTTACTGTTGGTGTCTACTGTTGTCTACTGTTGTGTCTACACTGTTGTCCCTACACTGTTGAACTACACTGTTGATGTCACTGTTGGGTGTCTACTGTTGTTTTCTGTTTGTCTACCCTGTTGATGTCTACACTGTTGTCTGCACTGTTTGGTGTCCACACTGTTACACTGTGTTGTCTACACTGTTGGTGTCTGCCCTGTTGTTGTTTACACTGTTGTCTACACTGTTGTTGGTTACCTCTGTGTCTACACTGTTGGTGTCTAAGTCTACACTGTTGTCTACAGTGTTGGTGTTGCACGTTTGTGTCTACACTGTTGGTGTCTACACTGTTGTCTACCATTGTTGGTGTCACTGTTGGGAGTCTACACTGTTTAGTCTACACTGTTGGTCTACGTGTTGTTTGTCTACACTGTTGTCTACACATTTGTTATACTGGTGTCCTACAACTTTTGTTGTCCTACACTGTCCCCTGGTGTCTACATTGTTTGGTGTTCTCACTATGTCTACACTGTTGGTGTCTACACTGTTTCACTACACTTTTGTCTATAACTGTTGTTGTCTACACTGTTGGTCTGACACTTTGTGTCACTGTTTCTATACTGATTTTGTGCCTACACTGTTGGTGTCTATGGTGTTGTTCTCTACACTGTTGGTGTCTACACTGTAGTGTCCTACACACTTGTGTTTACAATGTTCTCACACTGTTTGTGGTCTACACTTTGTGTCTGACACGTTGCTACACTTTTTGGTCCTACACTGTTTAGTGTCTACACGTTTCTACACTATTGGTGCCTGCACTGTGTTGTCTACACGTTTGTTGGAGTGTCCTACACTGTTGGTGATCTACACTGTTGACTACAATTGTTGGGGTCTACACTGTTGGAGTCTACACTTTGGTTGTGTCTACACTGTTGGTGTCTACACTGTTTGGTGTCTACGCTGTTGTTGTCTACACTTTTGTCTACACTACACTGTTGATGACTAACTGTTTTTGTCTACAACTGTTGGTGTCTACACTTACTACACTGTTTGTTCACATCCCTACACCAGTTGGTGTCTACACTGATTTGTCTACACTTTGTGTCAACACAGTTGTGTCTACAACTGTTGGTGCTACAACTGTTGTCTACACTGGGACTACACTGTTTTCTATACTGTCTACACTGTTTGTCAACCTGTTGGACACACTGTCTATGGTCGACACTGTTGATGTCTACACTGTAGGTGTCCACAACTGTTGTCTACACTGTTGGTGTCTACACTGTTTTTGTCCCTACAACTGTTTGTGTCCACACAAAGGTCTACACTGTTGTTGTCTACACTGTTGGTGTCTGGACCTGTTGTTTACAACCAACTGTTGTCTACTACAACTGTTGTTGTTACACTGTTTGTCTAACACTGTTGGTGTCAATCTGTAAGACTACAGTGTTGGTGGTCCAGCACGTTTGTTGACAACACTGTTGTAGTCTACACTGGTTGTCTACAATGTCTACACACTGGTTTAATTGTCTACACTGTTGTCTACACTTTTGCCTGCACTGGTTTTGTTGTCTACACGGTGGTGTCTACATTGTTGGAGTCCTCACTGTTTCTACACTCTTGTGCCTGGTGTCTACTCTGTTAACTACACACGGTTTTTGTGTCTACAATGTTGTTGTCTCTACCGTTGTCGTCTAACACTGTTGTTGCGTCTACACTGTTGGTGTCTAACACACTGTTGTCTACACTGTTGGTGTCTACCACGTTGTCTAGCACTGTTGTGTGTCCTACAAGCTTTTGTTTACACTGTTGGTGGTTCTACACTGTTGGTGTCTCCACAGTGTCTACACGTTGTTGTCTCATCTACACTGGATGTTGTCTACACTCTTGGTGCTGCACTGAAGGTGTTTACACTGGTGTGGTGTCTAACTTCACTGTCTACACTGTGCTATGCTGTCAAACCCTGTCTAGCACCAATGCACTGTTGTGTGTCTACTATGGTCTACACAGTTGTGTCTACACTGTTGTTGTCTAGCTGTCTGGTTGTTTGTGGCTACACTAAGTTCTACACAACAGTTGGGTCTACTCTGGTTTGGGTCGCACACTCTGTGGTTGTTGTCTGCACTGGTGGTGTGTCAACAACTGTTGGTGTCTACACTGTTGTCTACACTTTTGGTGTCTACACATTTGGTGTCTACACACTTGTTGTCTACACTGTGTTCGCTAACACTGTTGGTGTCTACAACACTCTTGTCTAACACTTTTGCCTACCCTGTTGTGTCTACAACTGTTGGTGTCTTACACCTGTTTGTCTACACATTTGGGTCTACACTGTTGTCTACTCTGTTGGTGTCTATCTGTTTGGTGCTACACTGAACTTTTTCTACTCTGTTGTGTCTACACTATTGTCTCACGGTTGGTGTCTAAACTGTTGGTGTCTACACTGTTGGTGTCACACTATTGTCCTACACAGTTGGTGGTCTACACTGTTTGGTGTCTACTCGGTGGGCCGACACTATTGTCCTACACTGTTGTCTCACGCTTGTCTGCACTGTTGTGTCTAAACTGTAGGTGTCTACACTATTGTCGACACTGTTGCTACACGCCTGTCTGCACTGTTGGTCTACACTGAGTGTGTCTACACTGTGTCTACACTGTGTGTCTACACTGTTGTCTACACCGTTGGTGTTTACACTGTTGTCTACACTGTTGTGCCCACACTACTCTACACTGTTTGTTGTCTACACTGACGGTGTCTGCCCTATTGGTTGTTTACCTGCTGTCTACTCTCGTTGTTGGTTACAAACACTGTTGTCTACACTTTATTGTCCTACACTGTTTTGTTTGTCTACAGCTCTTGTGCTGCACTTTTGGTGTCTACACTGTGGAGTCTACACTGTTGTCCTACATTGTTGGTGTCTACACTGTTGGTGTCTAAACTGTTGTGTCTGCACTGTTGTCTACACACTGTTTTGCCTACACTGTTAGTGTCTACAACTGTTGTCTACACTGTTGCGTCTACGCTGTTGGTGTCTACACTGTTTTCTACACTTTGGTGTCTTTGTTGTCTACACTAAGGTCTCCACTTTGTTGTCTACATGTTGTTGTGTACTCTGTTTTTGGTTACACTGTTGCCTACACTGTTAGTGTCTACCCTGTTGTTGTCTACACTCTTGGAGTCTGCCTTTTGGTGTCTACACTGTTGGTGTCTACATACACTGTTGTTTCCTGCACTTCCTCTACACTGGTTGGTGTCTACACTGTTGGTGTCCTACACACTTGTTTGTCTACACTGTTGTTCTCTCACTGTTGGAGTCTACACTGTGGTGTCTACACTGTTATCTACACTGTTGGTGTCCTCAACGGTTGTCTACACTTTTGTCTGCACTGTTTGTGTCCTACACTCATTGGTGTCTACTTTTGTTGGTGTCTACACTGTTGACTACACTGCTGTGTCTTACACGTTGTCTACACTGTGTCTACAGTTTTGTCTACACTGTAGTCATTCACTATGGTGGTACACTGTTGGTGTCCTACACTTGTTGTCTACACTGTTGGTGTCTACACTGTTGTCTACACAGTGTCTACAATGCTTGTCTACAACAGTTTGGTGTCTACACTGTTGGTGTCTACACTGTTGTCCCTACACTGATGTGTACACTGTTGTCTTCAAATGCTGTCTACACTGACGGTGTCTGCCCTATTGTTGTTTTACAACTTGTGTCTACTCTGTTTGTTGGGTACACTTTGTCTACACTTGTTATGTCTACACTGTTGTTGTTTACACTCTTGGGTCTGCACATTGGTGTCTACACTGTTGGTGTCTACACGTTGTTGTCTGCACTGTTTGTCTACCACTGTGGTTGCCTACACGTAGTGTCTACACTGTTGTCGACACTGTTGCTGTCTACGCAGTTGGTCTACAACTGTTGTCTACTACACTCGGTATGGTGTCTGTTCGTTGTATACACTATGGTCTCCACTGTTGTTGTCCCCTACACTGTTGTTTGTCTATTGATGTTTTGTTGTGTATCTGTTGTTGGTTACACAGTTGCCTACACTGTTAGTGTCACACTGTTTTGTCTACACTCTTGGTGTCCTGCACTTTTGGTGTCGTACAACTGTGGTGTCTACACTGCTGTCTACACTGTTGGTGTCTACAACTGTTGGTGTCCTAACAACTGTTGTTGTCTGCACTGTTTCTCTACACTGTTGGTGTCTACAACTGTTGTTCTACACACTTGTGTCTACACTGTGTACTCTACACTGTTGTGTCTACACGTTGGTGTCTACACTGTTATCTACACGTTGGTGTCTACCCTACACTGTTGTCTACACTTTTGTCTGCAATTCTTGTTGTCTACACTGTTGGTGGTACATTGTTGTGTCTACACTTTGTCTACACTGCTGTTCTACACTGTTTGGTCCTACACTGTTGTCTACAGTGTTGTCTAAACTGTTGTCTTCAACTATGGTTTACACTGTTGGTGTCCCTACACTGTTGTCTACACTGTTGGTTCTACTGTTGTCTACACTGTTTGTATACATGCTGTCTACACTGTTGTGTCGACACTGTTGGTGTCTACACTGTTGGGTCTACACTGTTATCTACCACTGTTGGTGTCTACAGCCTTGTCTACACTTTTGTCTACTGGTTGTTCTACGATGTGTTCTGTTGGTGCGCTACTCTGTTGTTTACGCTGGTGTCTACTGTTGTCCTACTCCTGTTGTCTACAGTTTGTTGTCTTACACTGTTTCTTCACTATGGTGTACTCTGTTGGTGGTCGACACTGTAGTGTCCTTACACTGTTGTGTTACACTGTTGTCTACACTGTTGGCTACATGCTTGTCTGTTGGTTACCAATGTTGGTGTCTCCAATGTTAGTGTCTACACTGTTGTGTACTCTGTTGTCCTACCCCTACACTCTTGGTTGGTGCTGCTCCTTTGGTGTCTACATTGTTTGTTCTACACGTTTCTACTCTGTTGCACTGTTGTCTAACTGTTAGTGTTCTACTGTTGTTGTCTACACTGGTTGGATGTCATACACTGTTTGTTGTCTACACTGTTTTGTCTACAATTTGTTGTTGTTTCACTGATTGGTGTCTACACTGTATTAGTTTGTCTACACTGTTGTCACACACTGTTGTTGCCTACGCTGTTGGTGTCTACACTGTTACACTGTTGGTGTTCTACACTGTTGTTGTCTACACTGTTTGTTGTTGTCCTACTATGGTCTCCCACTGTTTGTTGTCCTACATTGTTGTTGTCTCATGATGTTTTGTTTGTTGTGTACTCTGTTGATGGTGGTTACACTGTTTGTGCATACACTTTAGTGTCTACACTGTGTTGTCTTTTCAATCCTCTGTGTCTGGTGTCTGCATTTTGGGGTTGTGTGTTCTACACACGACACTGTTGGGTTTACACTTGTTGGGCTGCACTGTTCTCTCACTGTTGGGTGTGTACTGTTGGTCTGCAACTGTTCTCTACACTCAACTTCGTTGCTACACTGTTGTTCTACACTACTGTGTCTTACTCTGCTTGGTTCTACCAGTTGGTTGTTACACTGTGGTGTCTACACTTGTCTACACTGTCTACACTCTTCACTTATGTTGTCTACCTATGGTCTACACTGTTGGTGTCTACACTGGTAGTGGTGTCTACACTGTTGTGTCCTTGAGACAATATTGTCTACGCGTCGTGTCTTGCCACACTGTTGGTGTGTCTACTGTTGCTTGTGTCTACATTGGTTGTCTAACATGTCTACACTGTCTTGTTGTCTACACTGGTGTCTACACTGTGTCTACACTGTTGTCTACAACTGTTTGTTGTCTACACTGTTGGTCTGTTTGTCTACACTGTTGGTGTCTACACTGTTGGTGTCTCACTATTGTCCTGCACTGTTCAACACTGTTTGGTCTACAACTGGTTGGTTGTCTACACTGTTGGTGTCTACACTACACTTGTTGTCTACACTGTTTGTTTCTCTACACTGTTGGTTGGTGTCACACTGCTTGTCTACACTGTTGTCTACACTGTTGTCTACACTGTCTGTACAATGTTGGTTGTCTACACTGTTGTCTTCACCTAATGGTCTACACTGTTCTCACTGTGTCTACTGTTGACCTACGTTGTCTACACTGTGTCTGCACTGGTGTGTCAACACCACATTGTTGTCTACACTGTTGGTGTCTAACTGTTGTCACTGTTGTCCTACACTGTTGTGTCTACACACTGTTGTCTACACTTTTGTCTGCACTGTGTTCTACTATGCATGGTGTCTACATTGTGTGTCTACACTGGTTGTCACTGTAGGTGGAGTTGGTGTCTCAGTGTGTCGACTATTTCACATTGTCTGTTACATACATCACGTATTGTTGTCTAACACTGGCTTGTCTACTGGTTGGTGTCTTCCACTGTTGTGTCTTTACACTGCTGGGTTACACTGTAGGTGTCCTACACTGTTGTCTACACTTTGGTCAGCACTGTTGTTGTCTACCAATGTTTGTGTCTACATTGTGGTGGTGTCTACACTGTTGTCTACACTGTTGGTGTCTACAACACTGTTGTCTACACTGTTTGGTCTACATGTCTTGATGTCTACCTGTTAATGAGGTCTACACTTTGGTGGTCTACACTGTTGGTGTCTACACTGTTGTCTACACTTTGTCTGCACTGTTGGTTTCTACACTGTTGGTGTCTCATTTTGTTGTGAACTGTGTAGTCTACAAGTTGGTGTTACTACACTTTGTGGTGTCTACACTGTTGTTACAATGTTGGGGTCTACCACTGTTGGTCTACACTGTTGTCTACACTGTTGTTGTGTCATACATGTTGTGTGTCTACACTGGGGTGTCTACACTGTTGTCTACACTGTTGGTGTCTACACTGTTGGTGTCTATGTTGGTGTCTATTCTGTTGGTTCGTCTACATGCTGTTTACCAATCTTTGGGTGTCTACACGGTGTTGATATCTTCAATGTTGGTGTCTACGCTTGGTTAGTCGACACTATTGATTTCAATCACTCTTGTGCTACACGTGTTGTGTCCACAACTAATGATCTTGACAACTGTTGTTGGTCTACACTGTTGGTGTCTGTACATGTTGTCTACACTGTTTTCTACACTGTTGTTGTTTTACACTTTTTTTGTACACTGTTTGTTGGTTCACTTGTTGGTGTCTACACTGTTGGTGTCGTACTCAGTTGGTGTCTGCACTGTTGGAGTCTGCACTGTCCGTGTCTCATACAACTGTCCGTGTCTACACTACACTGTTGTGTCTACACGTGTGGTCTGTGGTGTCTATCACTTTTGTTGTAGTGAACTGTTGTCTACACTGTTTGTTGTCTTACACTGTTGTCTTACTTGTTGTCTTACATGCTGGAGTTCGTCACACTTCTTGTTGTCTATCACTCTTGTTGTAGTCTACACTCTAGTGGGGGGGGTCTAAACTTTTGTGTCCTACACTGGTGGATGGTAGATTGCAACCTTCACGTGGTGCGTTGTATTTTGACAATATGCATATAATCTGGTATCACACAAATCAATAAAGATCAAATAGAACAAGTTGCCCTACGGGGACTTATAGGCTTGTGACCTGAGTCCATCCGCAGAATTAGGGGGAGTAGTGGGGGTTTTTTCTCTGTTTTTGCGTTAGGAGTGGCTGCCTGTTGGTGTCTACACTAGTGTTGTTTTGATGTTTGTTTGTCTGGACTGTTGTGTCTACTACTATTGAGTGTCTAAAGAAAACACGATGTTGCGCGGTTTGAATGTTGTGGTCTACACTTTTGTTTGTCTAGACTGTTGTGTACAAGTGTTTGTGTACACTGTTGGTTATTAATCCTCCCGAGTTTTCGTAGGTTACATCGGGGGGTGCAAAAATTCCCTCCATCCGTGTTCCTGCCCAGTCTTCCATCTCCTTCCATTCGTCGAACCTAAACGTAGAATAACCTAGAGGGTGATAAAGTAAGTTAAGTTACCATCATGCCACTTCATGCTTTCCCCACACATTCTGCTGTTTCTATTTTACCTCATTTGACGTAGCCCTATTCTATTATCTACTGAACCCGAGTATATATATTGTATTCCTATCTGTTCCCTAACATACTCTTTATTATTCTAGGATCTACACTAATTAGTCCTTCTTCATCCTCACAACGTGTTACTATGTATATCCAAGTGACAGGAATCATATAAATTTCAACTGGGTTCAGTCCAGATTCCCCTACAGGCATGACTTTAATTTGAAGCAAGCCATGGGTATATATTCCAATTTACCAGATTCAGTCTCAGCCTTTAATTTGACTATTTTTGAATTTCAATGCCCATTCTCTTCTCATATCCACAGCAATGTAATACAATTCCTCATCCAATTCCTGTGGAATTCCAGCCTGTTAAATATTTATTAACAATTAATTTCCTTGCTATTATTATATTCCTTGCTATATGTATTAATTTCATCCTAATTCCAATCCCAAATGCCAAATTGCATGGACAATTTTTTTTTCACCCTATGATAATACAAGCCTCTTTACCATCAAGGGAAAAACAATTCAAATCCATCGGGCGAAAACACATCTGCTCTGCTTTTCCCCCAATACAACCTAGTTTTCCCCCTGCAGTTTAACCAAGTCCTGTCCTCCAGGGGGGTTTTGTGGTGGTGTGGGGTGGGTGGGGGTTCTTATTTATGGTGCTCCTCACTATGATAACTAGTTACTATGGCAAATTCTCCTCTATGTTGGTTCTTTATTCTGTTAGCTCTTGGGGGGGGTGTTGGTGTTAATGTTTAGCTTTTACTACGTTGGATTCGTTCTTCTGTCTAGGGATTCTCACTTTTATTCTATTGGCTTCATTCGTTGTCTAGGGCTTCTTGCTTTTATAGCTCTCCTATACCACTGAATGATTCTTAATCCGGTCTCTCAAAGGGAATAGTCCTGGTGTTTCACTATCACATGTTCCTCTTTTGGCCATGTCCAATTAAATTCCAATTCCAAATTCCCATTTTTAAGTTCCAATTGTATTCCCCGATTTTAATTCAAACTCTCATATTCCCTAAGTAATTCACATATATTGCCAAAACTTCCCAAATTCCATCCTTCTTGATGTCCTTTAAACAATCTTTCCCCAACTGTGTCCACCTTTCTGATGACGAGATAATAACAACGTCAGTTAATAATCAAACTCCAATTAGTCCTAAGTCAGATTTCACAAGTCTATTTCGAATCTTGACATTTTAACGTCCCTCCAATTCATCACCGCACAATTTCGAGACCAAATCCAAAATTTATAAATTTATTTTCTAAACCCCAGAATTTGGGGCGCAATTCAGGTATTCCATTCCAAACCACAGAGAAATATTTTATTCGAAATCAGTCCTTTTAGAGTGAGGTTTTGTCCCAGGTCAATTTATGTCGACGGTGTAGACAAAATGCTGGAGAAACTCAGCGGGTGCAACAGCATATATGGAGCGAAGGAAATAGGCAACGTTTCGGGCCAAAGCCCCTTCTTCAGACTATTTCCTTCAAAGATGTTTAAAGTGTCGTTTATTTCTCCTTCCTTTTATACTTCCAGTAGCTAGGTGAGATCAAAGTTGGGCACTGGAGTAGGTCCTTTCTTCCTCCTTTCTGATGATGGTGTCAGTACTAGGGAGTGGAGACACTGAGGACCGTGTAGTTCTGCCCAAGTGTCTTAAAGGGGTAGGACAGTATTAATTCTTCCCTACTGGTCACCTTTTTCTGGGGAGCTACATTACCTTTGCGCTGTCTTCTTCCCATTCTTAGGGTCTGTGCATTCCTTTACCTCACTCCCCAGATAACTCTTGTTGAAATACTGTCCTGCAGGCAGAAAACTCAGCAATACATGAGTTCAATATTTTCTTTTCCCGCCCCCATTCCTCCTGCACAGTTAAGTTTGTTTCTTCTCTCTCCTAGTGCCATCCATTCCTCAGTTGTTAAATCTTCCCACGCTAGCTCCTGTGTTTCCTTGCCGCATTTCCTCCTTTAGTGAAAATTCTCTGAGAGTCATATTCAAATTATCTTTCCCGGTTAGGAAGGGGTGATGTTCCTGTTTAATGTACAGTACTGCTTCTTAGGCCAGGTTAGGATGCCTTTTGATTTTATCGGATGGTATTGCTGCTAACTGTTATTGTCTACTCTGTTGGTGTCTACACTGTTGTTGTCTACACTGTTGGTGTCTACACTGTTGGTGTCTACACTGTTGTTGTCTACACTGTTGTTGTCTACACTGTTGTTGTCTGTTGTCTACACTGTTGGTGTCTACACTGATGTTGGTGTCTACACTGTTGGTGTCTACACTGTTGTGTGTCTACACTGTTGGTGTCTACACTGTTGGTGTCTACACTGTTGTTGTCTACACTGTTGGTGTCTACACTGTTGGTGTCTACACTGTTGGTGTCTACACTGTTGTGTCTACACTGTTGGTGTCTACACTGTTGGTGTCTACTCTGTTGGTGTCTTGTTGTGTCTACTCTGTGTGTCTACACTGTTGTTGTCTACACTGTTGGTGTCTACACTGTTGGTGTCTACACTGTTGGTGTCTATCTGTTAGTGTCTACACTGTTGGTGTCTACACTGTTGGGGTCTATCTGTTAGTGTCTACACTGCTCAGTTCCAGATACAAAGTCCAATGTCAACAATGGGGTAGAGGTGATTCAGACAGTACGCTAGTTTATGGAAGGACCGTTCAAAAGCCTGATAACAAATGGGAAGAAGCTGTTCTAGAGTCTAGTGGTGCATGCTTTTCCACCTCTGTCTCTTCTACTGGACAGGGTTAGGCAGAAGAAAGAATGACCTGGGTGGGATTTGTATGATTTTTGGTAATTTTTAATTGTTTGATTATTGATTCATTGCAGTTTGGGATCCACACGCAGTCAGCGGTGAGGTGATAGATGATAGATGAGTTTTATGTAAATATCAATTTCAGTGTAATCATACATTGGGTGAACCTGCTGACTGAATGGAAGTATTCGTCTTCTGTCAATGCGTTCTTTCTCAGTAAAAGCCACCCGAACCGCTGCCTTTATAATATCCTTGGTCCAGAGTCGAGTGTTGTTATTTCTGTCGCATCGTCAAACACAATGAGAATTCACAGCAAACACACGGGATTAAACTTCAAAAGGAAAACTGAAACATTTCTAATTTGTCAACTAATTATGTTATATTGAGGGCAGACACAAAGTGCTGGAGTGACTCAGCAGGTCAGGCAGTATCTCCGAGAACATGGATTGTTGACGTTAAGGGTCAGGACACTTTCTCAAAGTTCATTGAGACGTTCCGACCCGAGACGTCACCTATCCTTGCTCTCTACAGATGCTGCCAGACCCACTGAGATACTCTTGAACTTTGTGACTTCTTTTATAAACTAAACCAGCGTCTGCTGTTCCATGTTTCTGTAATGCAAAAAGGGACATAGAGTGCTGGAGTAACTCAGTGAGTCAGGCAGCGTCTCTGGAGAACATGGGTAGGTGATGTTTCACAGAGTGCTGGAGTAACTCAGTGAGTCAGGCAGCGTCTCTGGAGAACATGGGTAGGTGATGTTTCAGGTTGGGGTCCCTGTTTCAGTGCTTGTATCTTCTATGTTTATATTGGGATTTAGCTCAGATGAAGAGTTGATGGAGCAGTGCATATTTGCTCCTTTTCGTATTGTAATCTTGTGGTGCAGCCCCAGTCTGTTAAGAGGTAAATGCACAGAGTCATTTAGGGTAATCAAGAACCAGAGGACATAGGTTTAAGGTGAGGGAGGATGGATGGGGGAAATTTGATAGGAATCTGAGGGGCAGCTTTTTTACCCAGAGGGTGGTGGGTGTATGGAGCAACCTGCAGGAGGAGGTAGTTGAGGCAGGTACTATCGCAACATTTAAGAAGCATTTGGACAGGTACATGGATAGGACAGGATTAGAGGGATATGGGCCAACCACAAGCAGGTGGGGTAGGGTAGATGGGCCACGTTGGTCGGCATGGACAAGTTAGGCTGCAGGACCTGTCTCCGCGATGTATGACCCTATGTCACTATGCTACGTTGAAAGGTCACTGAGATGTGTGCTGGTTTCTCATGTTTGTTTTTGCACCAATTTCCATTCCAGCGATCAATCCATGCGGCTCCAACAATGGCGGCTGCTCACACCTGTGTCTGATCGCCAGCGGTGGTGAGAACTACACGTGTGAATGCCCAGACAACTTTGCGAGACAGCTGGGCAGCACCACTCACTGTGTCCCCATGTGTACAAGTACCCAGTACAGATGTCGAAACAATGAAAGGTAACTAACCCAGCCTTCCCAACCAGTCTGTGAGCATCAACATTTGCTCTTAATGTGACTGTGTTTCCAGCAATTCAAAGATCTTAGAACAGTACAGGACAAGAACAGATCGTGATGCTCATGTAAACTAACCCCATCGTCTTGCACAAGGTCCATGTCTCTGTGTGGGAAAGGACTGCAGATGCTGGTTAAAATCAAAGGGAGACACAAAATGCTGGAGTAACTCAGCGGGTGAGGCAGCATCTCCGGAGAGAAGGAATGGGCAACGTTTCGGGTCGAGTCTGAAGAAGGGTCTCGACCCGATCCGAAACGACGCCCATTCCTTCTCTCCAGAGATGCTGCCTCACCCGTTGAGTTACTCCAGCATTTTGTGTCTATCTTCCATGTGTCTGTGTTCCCTGAGCAAAACACAAAGTCCTGGAGGAACCTAGCATTAACAGACTGTGACTGGCAGGAGACACAAGAGACTGCAAATACAGGAATCCTGAGCAAAGTGCCAGAGGAACTCGGCACATCAAGGAGCATCTGTCCAGGGAATGGATAGGTGACATTTCGGATTGACACAACATTTTCAACAGAAAACATAGAAACATAGAGAAATAGATGCAACAGTAGGCCATTCGGCCCTTCGAGCCAGCATCGTCATTCAATATGATCATGGCTGATCATCCAAAATCAGTACCCTATCCACTGCCTTGTGTGGCAGAGAATTCGACAGATTCACAACTCTCTGTGTGAAACATCACTTGTCCATTACATCTGCAGATGCCGCTTGACCTGCTGAGTTCCTCCAGCACTTTTGTTCTAGTCAAGATCCCAGCATCTACAGTCTCTGTGTCTCCCTCCATTCCCTGCTTGATACGCCTCTCAAATGCCTCTTAAATGTTGCTATTGCATCTACTCCCACCAGCTTCCACAACTCCACCATGTTTCAATGGATCCAATGCACGTTAACCTTCAGCATCTGGCTACCAGGAGAAACCTTGTCAACAGCCTCACTGAAGTCCATGTAGACACCATCTACTGCCCTACCCTCATCAACCATCTTCATCACCTCCTCACAAAAACCCAGTGGTTTGTAAGACATGACCTCCCAAACAAAGCCTTGCTGACTGACTGCTAAAATATCTGTGCTCTTCCAGATGTGAGTAAAGGGCCTGTCCCACTGTACGAGCTAATTCAAGAGTTCTCCCGAGTTTCCCCTGATTCGTACTCTGAGAATTACGGTAATAGCCGCTCGTAGGTGCTCGGGGCTCTCGTGGACATTTTTCAACATGTAAAATCTTCACGAGTCTTCACGAGCTTACCACGTTTCACCAGTACCTGCCGTTAGCGTTACGAGCCGCTAAGAGATGTCCCGAGCTCCGACGTACCCGCTACGTACATTCTACGTGCTTACCACGAGTTTGATTTTTTTTTTAAACTCGGGAGAGCTCTTGAATTACCTCGTACAGTGGGACAGGCCCTTAAATCCTATCCGAAAGAACGCTCTCAAGTCAATTCCTCGTTGCACATGTAAGGCCCACTGGCCTATAATGACCCTGGTTGTCCTGATTGCCCATAACCATATAACCATATAACCATATAACAATTACAGCACGGAAACAGGCCCTCTCAGCCCTTCCAGTCCGTGCCGACCATTTGTTTTCCCCTAGTCCCATCTACCTGCACTCAGACCATACCCCTCCATTCCCTTCACGTCCATATACCTATCCACTTTACTCTTAAATGTTAAAATCGATCCTGCCTCCACCACTTCTGCTGGAAGCTGATTCCACACAGCCACCACCCTCTGAGTAAAGAAGTTCCCCCCTCATGTTACCCCGAAACCTCTGTCCCTTAATTCTCATGTCATGTCCTCTTGTTTGAATCTTCCCTACCCTCAATGGGAAAAACGTATCCACGTCAACTCTGTCTATCCCTTTCATCATTTTAAAGACCTCAATCAAGTCCCCCCTTAACCTTCTGCGCTCCAAAGAATAAAGACCTAACTTGTTCAAAACCTTTCTCTGTAACATAGTTGCTGGAACCCTGGCAACATTCTAGTAAATCTCCTCTGTACTCTCTCTATTTTGTTGACATCCTTCCTATAACTAGGCGACCAAAATTGTACACCATACTCCAGAATTGGTCTTACCAATGCCTTGTACAATTTTAACATTACTTCCCTACTCGTATATTCAATGCTCTGATTTATAAAGGCCAGCACACCAATCTTAAATTGCAATCAAATTGCACACCAATCACCAATCTAAAGCCCATCTTAAAGAAAGGGACAATATGGGCTTTTCTCCTGTGCTCTGGGGGCTCACCTGCGGTGAGAGAAGATACAAAGATTTCTGTCAATGCATGTTCTCCCCAACATTTCTGTTCCTCTGTTGAATGGACCCAACACACGCATGAATGCTATAATTCTGTTGGACACGAAAATGCGCCAAACCTGGCTACTCTTGTATACTGTCTCAGTGTACTATTTCTGTATTCTGCTGCTGCATCTAAGATGTGCTTATGTATAGTAATACTTGTACTGAACTTTATGGAGAAATAATTTTGCTGGACCCCGGTACATGCAACAAGACAGTAGCATTGAGGCGTTGAACCATTGAAGCACTCTTTGTCTCCCTAGGTGTATTCCGATCTGGTGGAAGTGCGATGGGCAGAAGGATTGCCGCGATGGCTCAGATGAGCCCAGCACCTGCCCACCCCACTACTGCAGACTGGGACAATTTCAGTGTAACGATGGGAACTGTACCAGTCCCAGCCTCTTGTGCAATGGCTATCAGGATTGCGCAGATGAATCCGATGAAGACGCCGCACTTTGTCGTAAGCATTTCCTCTTGTGAATTGAACAGAGTTGTTGATCGCAAAGATAGACACTGGAGTAACTCAGCGGGTCAGGCAGCGCCTCTGGGGAACGTGGATAGGCGACATTTCGGGTTGGGACCTTTTATCCTCTGTGGATGATCACCAGGCTCCACAGGCATCATTTCCACCAGCATCCAGTCCAAGTGATAGACCCGAGATTTACTATCTATGGCATTTTATTGTCCGAGACCTCTCGTAGAGTCACAGTCTGAAGAAGGGTCTCGACCCGAAACGTCACTCATTCCTTCTCTCCAGAGATGCTGCCTGACCCGCTGAGTTACTCCGGCATTTTGTGTCTACCTTCGAGTCACAGTTTAGTTTAATTTAATTTAGTTTAGTTTATTATAGTCACGTGTACAGAGGTACAGTGAAAAGCTTTTATTGCGTTCTATCTGGCCAGCAGAAAGACCATACATGGTTACAATCAAACCGCCCACAGTGTACAGATACAGGATAAAGGGAATAATGTTTAGTGCAAGATAAAGTCCAGTAAAGTCTGATTAAAGATAGTCTGAGGGTCTCCAATGAGGTAAATTATTACCCCAGGGCTGGTCTCTTGTCATTGATAGGATGGTTAAGTTGCCTGGGAAACAGCTGGGAAGAAACTATCCCTGAATCTGGAGGTGTGTGCGTTTTCATACTTCTGTACCACTTGCCTGATGGGAGAGGGGAGACGAGGGAGTGGCCGGGGTGAGACTGGTCCTTGATTGTGCTGCTGGCCTTGCCGAGGCAGCGTGAGTTGCAGATGGAGTCAAGGGAAGGGAGGTTAGTTAGCGTGATGGACCAGGGTGAGACTGGTCCTTGATGATGTTGCTGGCCTTGCTGAGGCAGCGTGAGTTGCAGATGGAGTCAAGGGAAGGGAGGTTAGTTAGCGTGATGGACCAGGGTGAGACTGGTCCTTGATTATGCTGCTGGCCTCGCCGAGACAGCGTGAAGTGTAGATGGAGTCAGTGGAAGGGTTGGTTAGAGGGGAGAAAAGGGAATGACCGGGGTGAGACTGGACCTTGAGTATACTGGTGGCTCACCTTGGTCCCAGTCCCTGCCATAAGTGAAAATTGATTCTCCAGTGTCGAATGCGTGACTGACCCGAGCACAGGAGCGGTGGCGTCCCTGCCTAAGTGGCGTCCCTTCTTTGTTGCAGTGAGTCACCAGTGTGAGAGCTACCAGTGGCAGTGCACGAACAAGCGCTGTATCCCCGAGGCCTGGCAGTGTGATGGTGAGAACGACTGCACGGACAACTCCGATGAAGATGCTGCTTCCTGCGCCACCCGAACCTGCAACCCCGGCCAGTTTAAATGCAGCAACGGCCACTGCATCCCCCAGTCCTGGAAATGCGACGTGGACGATGATTGTGGGGATTTCTCCGACGAGCCCTACGAGGAATGCCGTGAGTACCGTTGAGGGAACGCGTTTAGGAGAGTGGCGGATGGTTAATATTTAAGCTATACTTGAAAATACGCAGCAAGCCCTGTCACATTGGCACCACGGTGGCGCAGCGGGTAGAGCTGCTGCCTCACAGCGCCACAGACCCGGGTTCCATCTTGACCTCGGGTGCTGTCTGTGCGGAGGTTGCACGCTCTCCCAGTAACCGCGTGGTTTTCTCCGGTTTCCTCCCACACTCCAAAGACGTGCGGATTTGTAGGTTCATTGGCCCTCTGTAAATTGCCCCTGGTTTGTGGGCAGTAGGTGAGAAAGGGGGATAACATGGAACTAGTGTGAATCATGGTGATCAACGGCCGACATGGACTCAGTGGGCCGAAGGGCCTGTTTCCATGCTGTATCTCTAAGCTAAACTAACACTAAATGTATTTTCCCCAAACATTGCCTGGAGAGAAATAAGATGATGAAATGTGATGGGAAGGCAGGGAGATGGAGCTGATTTTTATCATTAATAATGTCATTATCATTTTATCATTAATAATGTCATAGGAGATTAAGAGGGGATCTTATAGAAACTTACAAAATTCTTAAGGGGTTGGACAGGCTAGATGCAGGAAGATTGTTCCCGATGTTGGGGAAGTCCAGGACAAGGGGTCACAGCTTAAGGATAAGGGGGAAATCCTTTAAGACCGAGATGAGAAAGACTTTCTTCACACAGAGAGTGGTGAGTCTCTGGAACTCTCTGCCACAGAGGGTAGTTGAGGCCAGTTCATTGGCTATATTTAAGAGTGAGTTGGATGTGGCCCTTGTGGCTAAGGGGATCAGAGGGTATGGAGAGAAGGCAGGTACGGGATACTGAGTTGGATGATCAGCCATGATCATATTGAATGGCGGTGCAGGCTCGAAGGGCTGAATGGCCTACTCCTGCACCTAATTTCTATGTTTCTATGTTTCTATGTTTCTATGTTTCTATGTTTCTATGTCATTTGGTCTTGAACCATTTATGAAATTATTATCCAAGAATACCTAATGTGACTGCAATAAATATTACTGGTTACATCCACCTTGTGCAATATATGTATCAGCAGAGAGAGATTCGAATTATTTCATGATACCATTAAAATCATTTTAATCCAAAAATGAACTGCCCAATATCTGAATTTACATTTGAAAGGGACAAATGTAAAATAAGCTACTCCCTTATTTACGCTATGCATAGTTTCGGTTGTGTTCAAAAATTCATCTCTAAAGTAGATGCAAAGTATTTTGTTTGTGGGGGAAGAGGTGAGAATGAAGTGGAACATTCAAAGTGTGATATAAATGGCCATTGATTTAGCATGATTCAGCACAATGCTACCAATTTGCATTTTAACACAAGGGACCATTGTATATCAGCAGTTCCAGATTAATATACTAGAATTCAGCTCTGACAAAAAAAATATCCGTGCAAACGACCTTGAAAATGGCAGCACACTTTAAAATTGCAGGAACAGTGTATTGTTTAGTTTTTAGTTTTGGAGATACTGCGTGGAAACCGGCCCATCAGCCCACCGATCCATCGACCACCCTGTTCACACTGGTTCTATGTTATCCCACTTTCTCATCCACCCTCTACACACTAGGGACAATTAACTGACAAACTTGCAAGCCTTTGGGATGTGGGAGGAAACCGGAGCACCAGGAGAAAGCCCACGCGGTCACAGGGAGAACGTGCAAACTCTGCACAGATAGACAGCACCCGTAGTCAGGATCCAACCTGGGTCTCTGGCTTCTGCTGCAAGGCAGCAACTCTATCGTTGCGCCACCTTGCCGCCCTATTGCCAAACTCTTATTACCGTATTTGCAGGAGTTCAGATTGACTCTGTAAATAACCACAGGGGTGCTCAGTGGTAGAGTCACTGCAGCAGAGTTGCTGCCTCACAGCGCCAGAGACCCGGGTTTGATACTGACTACGGGTGCTGCATGTACGGAGTTTGTACGTACTCCCATTTGACCTGCGTGGGTTTTCTCTGGGTACTCCGGTATCCTCCCACTTTCCAAAGACGTATAGATTTGTAGGTTAATTAACTTTGGTAAAAATTGTAAAATTGCCCTGTATCTCCAAAGTGTAAAGTCTAAAGAGTGACTGTGATAACATGTGATCAGTAAGTTGTCGTGGACTGCTGTTCCCTAAAGGATGCTTGCTTATTTCAGATGGACCTGACTATTCCTGTGACAGTCACACTGAGTTCTCCTGTCGAACAAACTACCGTTGCATTCCTAACTGGGCCGTATGCAACGGTAACAATGATTGCCGGGACAACACTGACGAGCAAAACTGTGGTAAGTGGGAATATTCACAATACGTGTAGGAAGGAACTGCGGATGCTGGTTTAAACTGACGATAGACACAAAAATCTGGAATAACTCAGCGGGACAGACAGCATCTCTGGAGAAAAGGAATAGGTGACGTTTTGGGTCGAGACTCTTCAGACTGAGAGTCAGGGGAGGGGGAATCGAGAGATATAGAAGGTGATGTTATTCATTTGTTTTATATCTCTCCACATCACTGTCTATATCTCTCATTTCTCTTTCCCCTGACTCTCAGTCTGAAAAAGGATGTGCTGGCGTTGGAAAAGGTCCAGAGGAGGTTTACGAGAATGATTCCAGGATTGAGTTAGCATATGATGAGTGTTCACTGGGCCTGTACTTGCTGGAGTTTAGAAGGGTGGGCCTGTACTTGCTGGGCCTGTACTGGGCCTGTACTTGCTGGAGTTTAGAAGGGTGGGCCTGTACTTGCTGGGCCTGTACTGGGCCTGTACTTGCTGGAGTTTAGAAGGGTGGGCCTGTACTTGCTGGGCCTGTACCAGGGCTGCCAACTCTCACGCACTGAGCGTGACAATCACGCATTTCGACAAATTCTCACACTCTCACGCTGATCACAAATTTCTCACACTCTGTCGTGAGAAATTCTCTGATCGACAAAAATTTTTAAACGCATATTAACTGCATGGGCCGGGGCTGAGGGAGGGATGGAAGCACAAGCAGCAGCGGAGATAGATGTGGACGGGGAGCCGGAGCTGGTGAGTGTTTGCCGGCTGGCGAGTGTTTGCCGGGCTGGTGAGTTGCTCGATGCAGCTCCGGCCATGGAGCAGCCTCACTGCAAGAGTCCCGGGCCGTCGGAGGTTGGATGCAGCTCCGGCCATGGAGCAGCCTCACTGCAAGAGTCCCGGGCCGTCGGAGGCGTTGGAAGCGTTGCGCCGCTGCCGTGAGAGTCTCTGCGCCGAATTTGCCCAGGTGACCGGCATGGATCAGGCTGCGGCTCGGTGCATCCTGGAGGACAACCAGTGGCTGCTGGAAGTAAGTACCAGGCACTGGGTAGAAACGGTGGAAGATAGTGGCCTTCCAATGGGGGTGGTTGGAGAAAACATCCTGCTTGCCTGCTTGATTTTCACGTACTGTAACTGCAGGAAAAATGTTCCCGGTGTTGGGGGAGTTGAGAACCAGGAGATCACAGTTTAAGAATAAAGGGTAGGCCATTTAGGACTGAGACGAGGACAAACTTTCTTCACGCAGAGAGTTGTGAATCTGTGGAATCCTCTGCCACAGAAGGCAGTGCAGGCCAATTCACTGAGTGTTTTTAAGAGAGTTACATTTAGCTCTTGGGGCTCGCGAAATCAAGGGATACGTGGAAAAATCAGGAAAGAGAAACTGATTTTAGATGAACAGCCATGATCATATTGAATGGCAGTGCTGGCTTGAAGGGCTGAATGGCCTATTCCTGCACCTGTTTTCTATGTTTCTATGCTTGAATATATGGCAATAAAACTCAAACACTTAATGTTGAAGCATTCATGCATGGTGGAGGTATATTGTAGTCATAGTGAAAGTGTGAAAACAGGCCCTTCGGCCCAACTTGCCCACACCCGCCAACATGTCCCATCTATACTACCTGCTTTTGGTCCACATCCCTCCAAACCTGTGCTATCCATGTATAAGTCTGTTTCTTAAATGTTGGGATAGTCCCCTGCCTCAATTACCTCCTCTAGCAGCTTGTTCCAAACACTCACAATCCTTTGTGTGGTAAAAGTTACCCCTTAAAAAGTTACCTCTTACAACTACTACAAACAAAAATCATTGAAATCATACTTCTACAATGCACTAAAACATGATTATAGTACATCAATTTTCAAAATGTTCCTACCGTGGGAGGGGGGACACACCCTTCCCACATCCTATCTCCACTCGGTTGCTCCACTCCCATACCCTCTCCCCACTCGGTTGCTCCACTCCCTCACCAGGTACCCCCAAGGCCAGTGATCAGTGACGCTCAGCTCCCCACTTTCAAAAACGCTCTGTGGCACCTGGTTCAGATGGAGAACACTGCCAGATGTGAGCGGGGAACTAAGGCCAGTTGTCCGTGATGTCTGGATCCCATTGCTCAGCGCTTCATATTTCGGAGTTGACTAATGTTATTGATATGTTATTAGCCTGATTTGTAATTAGTTGACAAAACCTTAATTTATTAATCCGGAATATCCAGGGGGGTGGGATAAGTGTAATATTAAAATGACATGCAAGGTGTCAAGCATACAGCCCTGATAACCCATTATTTCCTTCAGTTAAATATTGGGCAGGTAGCACTATTATCATTTGCCACTCAACTATTATGTTTGTTTACCTCACTGACTATTTCTAAACCCTCCCACCCCCCTCAAATTCCTTTGGCAGGTTGAATAGAAATATATCCAATCTCGTTGTTTTATTCATTGAACACTAGGTGAACATCCTCAAGGAGTGTAATCAGATGGAAACTGATTCAGATGTATGTTTAAGAGCTTGTTCAAAGAAGGGGCATATTTTAAAGGAGTGACAGAGATACATCTGAAGACTCAAAGTTTAATATAGTAAATGTGCTGATACTGACTCCAGCCAACCACGTAATGAATATCATCGATTCCGGAGGTTTTATTGTTCAAATGTCATTTAAACTTCACTTGGATTTCAATCACTTCAATGTAAAAGTAATTGGGAATGGGGAGCATTGGAACAAAAATTTGCCCTCGGTACATATTAACTGTAATATAATAATGTATGCATGTTGGTAGGTGCAATCAAAAAATATATATGTTTATCATTGCGTTATGAATACCACAGAAACTATTATGTACTATTACAAGATCACATTTAATAGAATAATAGTTATTGGACTTTACATTTTGGAAAAGTCCCAGCAGAGAGGGAGACAGCAAAATACTGAAAATATTGGTGGTGAAAATGATTTCAGGACAGTTTGTTAGGAAAATAAAGAAATTGTAACATAATACATTCAACTGAATGAGTATAATTTTATGGATGAGAAATTGTGTTCAACCAATTGATGACTTCTTTGACAAAGTAACTAGCATGTTAGATAACAAGGAAGCCAACGGGTGTAGCAAACTTTGTTACACATAATTTGGTCTGTGAAGTGCCCCATAAAAGATTACCGCATTAGATAACACCTGTGGACTTGAACGTAAATGGTTAAGTCCAGGGGGTCAGATATGGGGCTTTATGTGTGGGCCAGATATATTGTCAGTGCAGAGGGACTAGGAGCAAGGCCAAGAGTGCAACCAGGGTCAAGGTCTGGAATAGTACAAGGTGTGCAGTCAAACCTGGGACCAGTGGAGTGTTCAGCACTGGGAACCTCAGCAGGAAAGCAGCTATGATCAGGGTAGAATAGGGGGCCAGGTGTAAGGCTGGATTCAGGGTCAGGAATGAGAGAAGGTGTGCAACTGGAGTCAGGGTCAGGAGTAGTACCAGGTGAGACCCAGGGGTCAGGGGTCATGGGGAGAAGGCCGGAGGGAGAGATAGATCAGCTATGATTGAATGGGGGAATGGCTTTATCTTGCTCCTAGAACCTGTGAACGTATGAACACTGGTGGGTAAATGAAGAGGATGCGTCCTAACATATCTTGCGTTCTTGCTCTCGCAGAGGACCGCACCTGTAACCCTACCGGGGACTTCCGCTGTGATGACCATCGCTGTATCCCGCTGCGCTGGAGGTGCGACGGCGACAACGACTGCAGCGATGACTCTGATGAGCGGGACTGCAGTACGTAATACGTAACACCCCCATATACAATGACTGTAGTATGTAACCTCACCACATACAGGGACTGTGGTATGTACAGTAGCACCCCCACATGCTAGTGTGTAGGATGGCGCTGGTGATCGCTGGTCTTGGTGGGCCAAAGGGCCTGTTTCTGCTCTGCGTATCTAAAGCCTAAAGTCACTGCTTACATGTGTTTACTTACCCACTACTGATGCTCTTGAAGTAGAACCAGAACCTGCTCCTTCATTCCTGGCTGGTTGCCATTTCCAATACCGTATTTTTACACCCTCTTGACCCACCCCTCTGGAGTGTGCAAGGAACACTTGTTACAAATGCTTTGTTACTGTGAGACTGCGATGTACCATGTCATCGAAAGTAGAAGTCAGCTGTAACTCAGCGGGTCAGGCAGCATCTGTGGAGATCATCGATAGGTGACATTTCAGGTCAGGATCCTTCTTCAGACCGATTGTGGATAGTGGAAGAGAGGAGGGGAGAGGACAGTCCAAAGGAGGGTCCAGACCTGAAACATGACCCATCTCTTATCTCCAGAGATGCTGCCTGACCCGCTGAGTCACTCCAGTACTTTGCCTTGGTTTTGGGTCTAATGGGGCTTTGCTTTGTTTCAGCTCCCCGCGATTGCAGTGAGAGTGAGTTCCGGTGTGACAACATGCGCTGTGTGCCCGGCCACTGGGTGTGTGACCACTACAACGACTGCGAGGACAATTCGGACGAACGCGACTGTGGTACGATCACTGTTCGTGAATCAGAACAAGCTGTGCAGGTTCCTTTAGCACCACAAGGGGGCAGATGCTCTTCCATCGCACCAATGATCTACGTTTCTAATGTCTCCAAGTAAAGTGTAGGAAAAGTGTGAACACAGTGTGCAGCTGGTAGAGCCACTCTTCACAGCGCCAGAGATCCGGTTCCATCCTGACCTCAGCACTGTCTGTGTGGAGTCTGCACGTTCTCCCTGTGACCGCGTTGGTTTCCTCCGGGTGCTCCAGTTTCCTCCCACATCCCAAACGTCGGATAATTGGTCCTCTGTAAATTGCCCCGAGTGTGTGGAGAGCGGATGAGAAAGTGGGAAATCATTGAACTAATGTGAATGGGTGGTCGATGATTGGGGTGGACTAATGGTCCGAAGGGCCTGTTTCCGTGCTGCATCTCTAACTTAACAAAGGGCATGCACAGTCAAGAGCTGTCCAGCAAGGAAACTGCTCCTTTGGCTCACCTTGCCAGTGCCAACCATGTCGGCATACAGTCCCATTTGCCTGCATTTGGCCCATATCCCTCTTCCTGTCCATATATCTGTCTAAATATATATCTTAAGTTGTTGTTGCTGCTCGTCCCAGATACGGACTGCCCTCTGCATGTAAGGTCTGCCCTGAGTTCCCTCGTAAACCTCTTCCCTCTCTCATTAAGCCGGTGCCCTTGGTTTAGATGTTTGGAATCGGGACCTTTCGTCAGACTCACGTACTCCAGACCCTTCTGAAGAAGGATCCCAGCCCGAAATCTTACTCTTCCTTTTTCTTCAGAGATGCTGCCTGACCTGCTGAGTTACTCCAGCACATTGTGTCTATCTGCAGTTCCTTGTTTCTACCCTGTACCTGTCACTTGCCTCTTTTTTATATCTAGTCGATCCTCAGTTGCCTCGACATGCAGGGTTTTCTATATGTCTTCCCCCTGGCTTGAACCCAAACAGGAACACAATGCCATGGAAATGCTGTTATTTCTCCTTTTAATGTTTCCCCGCTGTTGGAGGGACCATTAGCGTCCATACAACGCTACCTGTACCCGGAATCTGACTCTCACGTGACCCAAGTTGCCCTCTTTATTGCGACTGAGATAGGAACAGACACAAAAACATCTCGCAAAGCAATAATGGCTTTTTCAAACACGTTGGTTAATTTGAGGCGTTAACAGTGCGCACTGCTAAAACACTCTGAGAAAACCCAAAGTGTTTCCAAGATTCACAGCACCCACAGCCTCTTGTATTATGTTTCAAAGGTTGCATGCAGTCTTTAAATTCTTGAAATAGTTTATCAGTTATCAGTGTTTCTTTGTAATCAAATATCCTTATTTTCTCTCAGTCATCTTTAACTTCCCCTTAATTAATAATTTAATTAAGGGGAAAGAAGGACAGAGAAAGGGAGAGAGGGACAGAGAAAGGGAGAGGGAAGGGGAAGAGAAGGGGAGAGAGAAGGGGGGAGAAGGTAAGAAGGGGAGAGAGAAGGGGAGAGAAGGGGTGAGAAGGGGAGAGAATGGGGGGGGAGAAGGGGAGAGAGAAGGGGGGAGAAGGGGAGAGAAGGAGGGAGAAAGGGAGAGAATGGGGGGGGAGAAGGAGTGGAGACAGTTTTCCGAAGTTTAATAAAGTTACCGGGCATTTTACCTTCCGGCGGATCTTCTAAGTCCTGAAAACCAAAGATCCTATAGGATCTTTGCTGAAAACTCCAACGAGCCAATCAAAATGGCCAGTCAGCGAAGGAGATGGCCTTCGACTGCCTGTAAGTAAATAGCGACCCCACTCCACTGGCTTCGACCAAACGGCAACCTAGTTTTAGTCGAGGCCGGTTTTGTATTTTTTGAAATAATCGCAGGAACATAGATGAAGCCTCGACTTCACGGAAACCACTTTCCACTATTAGGGAGAGTGACCGGAACCTCCGGGAACCTCACGGAAACCTTGGGTGGGGCACAAGGTCTCCAGAGGTTTCCGTTCATGTTTCCTAAGTGGGACAAGGGCTGAAGGAACTGCAGATGCTGGTTTACACCAAAGATAGACGCAAAATGCTGGAGTAACTCAGCGGGACAGGTAGCATCTCTGCACAAGCATTCCTTCTCTCCAGAGATGCTGCCTGCTCCTCTGAGTTACCCCATCTCCGTTCTAAATGGCTTACCACTTATTCTTAAACTATGGCCCCTGGTTCTGGACTCCCCCAACATTGGGTACATGTTTCCTGCCTCTAGCGTGTCCAAACCCTTAATAATCTTATATGTTTCAATAAGATATCCTCTCATCCTTCTAAATTCCAGAGTATATAGTACATATTAAATATAGATTTAATAGGAAATCGAGGGGAAACCTTTTCATACAAAGTGGTGGGTATATGGAAGAGTTGCCAGAGGAGGTAGTTGAGGCAGGTACTATCACAACATTTAAAAAACATTTGGACATGCAAAGGATTAGAGAGATCTAGGCCAAACGCAGGCAGGTGGGATTAGTGTATGGTATGTCAGCTTTCATAGCAAAAGGATTTGAGTATAGGAGCAGGGAGGTTCTACTTCAGTTGTTCAGGGTCTTGATGAGACCACACCTGGAGTATTGCGTACAGTTTTGGTCTCCAAATCTGAGGAAGGGCATTATTGCCATAGAGGGAGTGCAGAGAAGGTTCACCAGACTGATTCCTGGGATGTCAGGACTGTCTTATGAAGAAAGACTGGATAGACTTGGTTTATACTCTCTGGAATTTAGGAGATTGAGAGGGAATCTTATAGAAACTTAAAACATTCTTAAGGGGTTGGACAGACTAAATGCAGGAAGATTGTTCCCGATGTTGGGGAAGTCCAGAATAAGGGGTCACAGCTTAAGGATAAGGGGGAAATCCTTTAAGACCGAGATGAGAAAGACTTTTTTCACACAGAGAGTGGTGAGTCTCTGGAACTCTCTGCCACAGAGGGTAGTTGAGGCCAGTTCATTGGCTATATTTAAGAGTGAGTTAGATGTGGCCCTCGTGGCTAAGGGGATCAGAGGGTATGGAGAGAAGGCGGGTACAGGATACTGAGTTGGATGATCAGCCATGATCATATTGAATGGCGGTGCAGGCTCGAAGGGCCGAATGGCCTACTCCTGCACCTGATTTCTATGTTTCTATGTTTCTATGTTTCTATGTGTAGATGGGGCATGTTGGTCGGTGTGGGCAAATTTGGCCTGAGGGCCCGTTTCCACACTGTATCACTCTATGACTATAATAGATAATGTGACTTGTTCAGTCTCTTTCACAGACACATGATGCCCACAGGGATTTGCATCCTGCCAACTAACTGTGAAGTGCCGTCACCTTGTACTATGCTGCATTTCTTTCCCACAGAGCTGTTAACGTGCCTTCCAGGATATTTTGAGTGCTCCAGTGGTCACTGCATCCCCGGAAGTTTCCTGTGCGATGGAAGTGCTGAGTGTGCGGATTTTTCCGATGAAATCGCATGCCGTAAGTTAGTCTGGAGTGCACGCGCATCAAGGTGCTGAAACGCAAAGCCGGTCAACCGCGAAGTGAAGTCAAAAATGGATATACTTTCAGCCTTAATTGAGCCCAACTTGCCCACACCGACCAACATGGCCCCATCTACACTAGTCCCACCTGCCTGCATTTGGCCCACATCCCTCTAAACCTGGCCTTTCCATGTCTCGTAAACGTTGGGATAGTCCCAGCCTCAACTACCTCCTCCGGCAGCTCGGTTCATCCACCTGCTACTCTTTTGCACGAAAAGGCTGCCGCTCCTATTAAATCTTTCCCCTCTCACCTAGAACCTCTGTCCTCTAGTTTGTGATTCCCCCATCTTGGGGTAAAAGACTGTGCATTTACCCTATCTATTCCCCTCATGATTTTATACACCTCTATAAGATCACCCCCTAGCCTCCTGCACTCCAGGAATAGTCCCAGCCTGGTCAACCTCTCACTATAGCTCGGATCCTCGAGTCCTGGCAACATCCTCGGAAATCTTCACTGCGCACTTTCCAGCTTGGTATCAAGAGTCGCACAGCATTGAAAAAGGCACCTTTCCAGCTTGATAAATGGTGTCAAACAGCATGGAAACAGGCCCTTGGGCCCAACTTGCCCACACTAACTATCTGCACTAGTCCCGCCTACTTGTGTTTGGCCCATATCCTTCTAAACCTTGTGTTAAAGAAGGAACTGCAGATGCTGGAAAATCGAGGGTACACAAAATGCTGGAGAAACTCAGCGGGTGCAGCAGCATCTATGGAGCGAAGGAGATAGGCAACGTTTCGGGCCGAAACGTTGCCTATCTCCTTCGCTCCATAGATGCTGCTGCACCCGCTGAGTTTCTCCAGCATTTTGTGTACCCTCCTTCTAAACCTTTCCTGACTCTGTACCTGCCCAGCTATCTTTTAAAATTGTCTTTTTTCCCACGGATATGTGTTCCAGTTTTACAATTGAAGTACGGAATTCTTCCCCAACTGTTGACATTTGTCCTCTCCTGCAGCGACCCGTTACCCCAATGGAAGGTATTGTCCACCCTTCCTGTTCGAGTGCCAGAATCACGTCTGCATCCAGCCCTACTGGAAGTGTGACGGAGACAACGACTGCGGAGACGGGTCTGATGAATTGCTCCACCATTGCCGTAAGTCTTTCAGCAACTCTCGAAAACCGCCATCAGACCCGGCGCGGTGGCGCAGCGGGAGAGTTGCTGCCTCACAGCGCCAGAGACCCGGCATCGATCCTGACTACGGGTGCATGTCTGGATGGCATTTGTACATCCTCCCTGTGACCTGTAGGGGTTTTCTCCTGTTTCCTCCCACACGCCAAAGATGTACAGGTTTGTGGGTTAATCGGTTTGGTATTGTCCCTATAAATTGTCCCTAGTGTGTGTAGGACAATGTTACTGTTCCGGGATCACTGGACTCGTTTGGCCGAAGGGCCTGTTTCCACGCTGTATTGCTAAACTAAACTAAAATCCATTATCTTTGTTTGCAATAATATATTTCAAGAAAGCAGAGCAGGGCACTTTCCTTGAAAGTGGCGTCACAGGTTGAAACTATCACAATCACACTTTATTAACCAAGTATGTTTTGCAACATACGAGGAATTTCATTTGCCAAGTCAGTCATACACATAAAAAGCAACGGAACACACAAAACACATTTTAACATCAACATCCACCACCGTGACTCCTACACATTCCTCACTGTGATGGAAGGCGAAAAGGAGTTCAATCTCTTCCCTTTGCTCTCCCGCGGTCGGGGGCCTCGAGCCCTCCGTTGACGGGACAATCTTGACTCCCGTAGCCGGCGGCGTTTGGGCCCTCCGCGTTGAGGCGATCAGCTCCTGCATCAGGGGGATATCAGCTCCCCCGCGCCAGACAGTTCAAATCTTTTATTGTGTTTTAGGGGCCATGCCAGGTGAATGATTAGAATGAGGAAGATAAAAAAGTCTTACATCAAATTGAATAGGGTTTACTCTGCAATTTACCAATTAAAAAATAAAATTCTGATTGATTTTCAACATGGAGATTTGTGAAGTGAAAATTAGGACTTTACTCATTGCAGGAGGCTTTGCGGTGATATCATTGAGAGGAAAAGATAGAGTGAATGCACAGAGCCGATATGGGGCAAAAGCAGGCAGGTGGGACTAGTGTAAAAGGGGGCATGTTGGTCACCATGGAGTTGGGTAGAAGGGCCTGTTTCTGATCTTTTTGACTATATTCAATGTATTCAAGAGGGAGTTAGATTTAGCTCTGAGGGCTAACAGAATCAAGGGATATGGGGAGAAAGCAGGAACGGGGGTACTGATTTTGGATGACCAGCCATGATCATATTGAATGGTGGTGCTGGCTTGAAGGGCCGAATGGCCTACTCCTGCACCTATTTTCCATGTTTCTATGATGCTATGACTTCACTTAATAACTCGTATAGTGCCACATACTGAAACCGTCCGTATAAAATCCAAAAACTGCTTATCCCCCCAAATAAATGTTTATTCCTTAATATATCTGCAGCAGAACTAGAATCCTATTGTACAGGCAATGGTCTTTTGAAGGAATTATTTTAGTTTAGAAGTTTAGTATCATAGAAGCTTGTAGCAAAAGAGGAGGCTAATTTGCCCATTATAGCTCTGTTATCATGAAATCATGATATGCACCTCCAAATACAATAATAGCATATTGGAGATTTTAATAAAAATGCAAAGGATAAGAACTCACACGCAAGCCTTCTGTCCACATGTTTTTATTTTTGAATTATGGAAATTTATTGCTTAGAATACATTACCACTAGATGATACGGTGGTGAATCTGTGGAATTCTTTGTCACAAAAGGCTGTGGAGGCCAAGTCAGTGGATATTATTTAAGGCAGAGCTAGGTAGATTCTTGATTAGTGCAGGTGTCAGAGGTTATGGGGAGAAGGCAGGAGAATGGGGTTAGGATGGAGAGATAGGCCAGCCATGATTAAATGGCGGAGTAGACTTGAGGGGCAGAGATGGCCCATTTCTGCTCCTAACTCTTATGATCTTATGACAGAAGAGGATTCAAGGGCCGTAAATTATAGAATTGTAAAATCATACAGCACAGAAACAGGCCCTTCGGCCTAACTCGTCCAAGTTGCCTCATTTAGGCTAGTCCAATTAGCCCGCATACGGCCCATATTCCTCCAAACCTTTGCTACCCGTGTACCTATCAAAATGTCTTTTAAATTTGTTGTACTACTTTTCAAATGTTGTTATGCCTTCCCCCCCCCCCTGGCAGCTCGTTCAATATACCCACCACCCTCTGTGTGAAAAAGTTGCCCCTCAGATTCCTCTAATCTTGCCCCTCTCACCTTAAACCTATGCCCTTTGGCTTTGATTCCCCGACCCTGGGGAAAAGGCTCTGTGCGTTCACCCTGCCTGTTCCTGAGGAACATGGCAGGTAGACCTTACAAGACTGTGTTTGTTTGCAGTGGATATCCCTTGCGAGTCTCCCTCCCGTTTCCGCTGTGCCAATAACCGCTGCCTCTACATACACGAGGTGTGCAATCAAGTAGATGACTGCGGAGATGGAAGTGACGAGAGCCAAGAAAGCTGTAAGTCTCAGCTCACCGCACCGCGTTTCGTTACAGAGCTGCGGTCTGTGCGAGGGCATTCCAAACTGTTACCGCGGGAACGGGCGGGGCGAAGCGGCAACGGTGGCGCGTCACAGCGCCAGAGACCCGGGCTTGATCCTGACTACGGGTGCTGCCTGTACGGAGTTTGTACCTTCTCCCCGTGACCTGCGTGGGTTTTGTAGGTTGATTGGGCTTGGGTAAAATTGGACTTTGTCCCGAGTGGATGATGTGAGCTGGAGTAATGGGGATCGCTGGTCGGCGCAGGCTCGGTGGGCCGAAGGGCCTGTTTCCGCACTGTGTCTCTAAACTAAACTAAGCAAAAGATTCAGGTGACGTTTCCCATCGAGACCGTTCTTCAGACCCTTTTCGACCCTGAAACGTCACCTATCCCTTTTCGCCAGAGATGCTGCCTGACCCGCTGTGTTACTTCAGCTTTTTGTGCCTACCTTCGGTTTAAAACAGCATCTGCAGCTCCTTCTTACACTGAACTAAAGATTTGTTTTGTGACCAGGTAAGGAACCTACCCTTCCCCCTTGCACGACTGAGGATTACAAGTGCGGTGATGGCAAATGCATCCCCATAGTCCACGTGTGTGATAACTACGCTCACTGTAACGACCAGTCTGACGAGCTGGGTTGCGGTAAGTATGCCGCGCAGTCGTGTATATACGTGTGCAATCAGAGTGTGAAGCCCTGAACAATGTGAGAGGGGCAAGGTTTACAGGAGATGTGCAGGGTGGGGGGGGCAAGCTTGTTACACCAACGACTGCACCTCCACTGACTCCTGTGTCAAGCTTCTCAGGTTTGCGGACGACACAACCCTGATTGGACTGATCCAGGATGGGGAGGAATCTGCCTACAGATAGGAAGTGTCACAGCTGGCGATCTGGAGCCGTAGCAACAACCTAGAGCTCAATGCTCTTAAGACAGTGGAATTGATTGTAGACTTTAGGAGAGCTCCCCCTCCCCTCACCCCACTCACCATCAACACACACAGTCACATCTGTGGAGTCTTTTAAGTTCCTGGGAACCATCATCTCCAAGGACCTTAAATGGGGGGCTACCATCGACTCCACAGTCAAAAAGGCCCCACAGAGGATGTACTTCCTGCGGCAGCTGAGGAAGCACAATCTGCCACAGGCAATGATGGTCCAATTCTACACGGCCATCGTAGAGTCTATCCTCACCTTCTCCATCATGGTCTGGTTTGGCTCAGCCACCAAGCACGACACCTGGAGGCTGCAGCGAATCGTCCGATCAGCAGAGAAGGTTATTGGCTGCAACCTTCCCTCCATTGATGAACTGTACACCGCAAGGGCCAGGAAGCGGGCGGGCAAGATCATCTCTGACCCCTCTCACCCTGGCCACAAACTCTTTGAATCACTTCCCTCTGGAAGGCGACTCCGGACTGTCAAAGCTGCCACAGCCAGACATAAAAACAGCTTTTTTCCACGAGTAGTTGCTCTACTCAATAAACAAAAATCTGCAGCCTCCTTTTGCTCTGGTATTTTATTTAATTCACATGTTTAATCAATAATGTTTTATTATTAATGTTTAATGTTTTATGTGTCATTCCTAACTGTCACTGTATGTCATGTTGTCACTTGCGGGCAGAGCACCAAGACAAATTCCTTGTATGTGAATACATGGCCAATAATCTTATTCATTCATCATTACACGGGGGGTGGTGATTGTGGATTACGCTGCTGGGGGTGGTGGTGGCGGCAGATACATTAGTGTCTTTAAAGACTTTTGGACAGGCATCTGGATATTCAGGGATATGTGTTAAGTGCAGGCAGATAATTGATGGTCTTGGCAACATGTTCGGCAGACATTGTGGGCTGAAGGGCCTGTCCTTGCGTTGTACTGTGCTATGTTCTAATGTGGAGATAACTATAAAGTATACATTAGTACATAATGTAAGTTCATAAGACATAGGAGCAGAATTAGGCCATTCGGCCCATCGAGTCTCCTCCGCCCTTCAATCATGGCTGATCTATCTTTTCCTCTCAATCCCATTCTCCTGCCTTCTCCCCATAACCTTTGACGCCCTTACTAATAGATCAATCTTTGCTTTAAAAATACCCAATGACTTGGCCTCCGCAGCCATCTGTGGCAATGAAGTCCACAGATTCACCACCCTCTGGCTAAAGAAATTCCCCCTCATCTCCTTTCCAAAGGTACGTCCTTTTATTGTGAGCCTATGCCCTCTGATTCCATACTCTCCCACTAGTAGAAACATCCTCTCCGCATCCACTCTATCCAGGCCTTTCATAAATTACATTACTTTATATAATGTATTACAACAAATGTTCATGTCATGGCTTTATGTTATGAATTGCATTTAAATTTATCCTGAGGTTTGCATTTGATAACAAAATTAGCTCTGTGGTTGTATGTGGATGCTTGTGGATGTTCGAGGAACTGGAATGCAAATAGGTCTATTTGGGATGAATAAATGTAGCAAATTGGAGAATACACAATGGCTAGTTGGCTTCTAAGAAGATAAAGGAACAAAGTGATCTTGAGGTGCACCTCCATGGTACTGGTATATCTGAGGAAGGATGTCCAGGAATGAGTGGGTCAGAATATGATGTGCGTTTGACCACACTGGGCCTCTACTCGCTGGAGTTTAGAAGGTTGAGGGGGGACCTCATTGAAACTTACAGAATAATGAAAGGCAATAGATAGAGTGGATGTGGAGAGGATTTTTCCACTGGTGGGAGAGTCCAGGACCAGAGTTCATAGCCTTAAAACAAAGGGCGCTCTTCTAGAAAGGAGGTGAGGAGGAACTTCTTAAGTCAGAGGGTGGTTAATCTGTGGAACTCATTGCCACAGGGGGCTGTGGAGGCCAAGTCAGTGGATACCGTTAAGGCAGAGATAGACAAATTCTTGATTAGAACGGGTGTCAAGGGTTGTGGGAGAAGGCAAGAAAATGGGATTAGGAGGCAGTGATCAGCCATGATTGAATGGCAGAGTAGATGGGCCGAATTGGCCTAATTTTACTCCTGTACCTTGTGAACTTGGTATTGGTTAATTATTGTCACCTGGACTCAGAGACAGTGGAAAGCTTTCTTTGCATGCTATCCAGTCAAATCATACTACATGTGAAACAATAGGGTCGTATACAAGTACAACAGGTAGTGCAGATAGAAAAACACCAGAGCGCAGAATACACTGTTACAGCATTGTAGCGTTACAGATGTAGAGAAAAAGCCCATGGTCCACGATGAGGTAGGTTGGAAGATGGGAACACTATACCCAACCGTATGGGAGGGCAATCAGTGGATCTCTGAAGGTGGCAGAAAATAGACACAAAGTGGTCGAATAGGAGGCGTTTCGGGTCCAGACCCTTCATCATGATGATGAAACGTCACCCATTCCTTCTCTCCAGAGACGCTGTCTGACCCACTGAGTTACGCATTTTGTGTCTAGGTATCTTCAGTGTCAACCAGCATCTGCAGTTCCTCCCTGCACGTTTTGCCAGGGGGTGGCAGCGCAGGTACAAGAGATGGATTAAGAAGGCATTTGCGATACTTGCCATAACTAGCTCTGGCATAGAGTTTAAGAGCAGGAGTCATGAAGTCATGGAAGACCATGTTAAAATAGTTCTAAATACTAGTTTTAGGTCTGGCGCGTTGGGTTTCTTGTTACAGATATATGTGATGGAACCAGAGAGATGCAGAGTAGATTTACAATGTTGTGTCGGAAGGAACTGCAGATGCTGCTTTACATTGAAGATGCTGGAGTGACTCAGCGGGACAGGCAGCATCTCTGGAGAGAAGGAATGGGTGACGTTTCCGGTCCAGACTCTTCTTCAGAAGATGATCTCCCGATTGTTGATCGAAGTCTTTTGCATAATGTGAACAATTGTCTTGCCCACACAAGGACAAGCATGATGTGACTAATTCTCTCTGCTACGGTCCTACTCATCATGATCATTGCGACAGGTACATCGATAGTGTAGCATTTAAATATAGGAGTGGGGGGTTTAAATATAGTAAAGATGAGGGAGTGGGGGTCTGCAGAGGGGACTCAACCCAAGACATCATCTGTTCTTTTTCTCCAGAGATGTTGTCTGACCCGCTGAGTTACTCCAGCTTTTTGTGTCCATCTTCAGTACATGGGTAGGATTGGTTTAGAGGGAAATGGGCCAAAGATGGGCAGGTGGGCTGGTGTAGATGGGTTACTGCGGCCATGTTGGGTTGTCCGGTTGTGGGACATGTTTCCGTGCTGCCTGAGTCTATATGCGTTTGGCCAAATGTAGCCCACATTGCTGAGTTAGTGACAGATGATGCTCACTATATAGAATATAGGAATAGATCAGGTGGACACACATTGTCTCTTGCCTAGAGAAGGGGGATCGAGAATCTGAGGTCTTAGGTTTGAGGTGAAGGGGGAAAGATTTTATAGGAATCTGAGGGGTAACCTTTTCACACAAAAGGGCGGTGGGTGAATGGAACGAGAAGCCAGAGGAGGCAGTTGAAGGTGGGACTGTGCCAACGTTTAAGAAACAATTAGACAGGTACATGGATGGGACAGGTTTAGAGGGACATTGGCCAAACGCAGGCGAGTGGGACTAGTGTAGATGCGGCATGTTGGTCGGTGTGGGCAAGTTAGGTTGAGGGCCTGTTTCCACACTGTATCACTCTGTGACTTGTTCATAGTAATGATGGCTCAGGGTTGGAGCAATAATAGGCAGTCTTCCTTGTGCTTCTCATTGAATTATATGCAATGCAACTGTTTAACATATTGAAGTAAGTTGTAGTCAGAGGTGATATTGTTCGTATGAAAGTTCAATTAAAGTATCTTGCTGTCTCTACAGACCATAATGTTGAACGGACCTGTGCAGAAAAGCTGTGTGAGCACGGATGTACTGATCTACCAGATGGGGGCTTCATCTGCTTCTGCCGGCTGGGATACAGGGTGAACGAGGCTGATGCAAATGCTTGCGATGGTAATTCAATATATGTCTCACCACTTTCACCACGTCAATTCATCAGGTCATAAGTACTAGGAGCAGAATTGGGACATTGGGCCCATCAAGTCTGCTCCGCCATTCAATCATGGCTGATCTATCTCTCCCTCCTAACCCCGTTCCCCTGCCTTCTCCCCGTAACCTCTGACACCCACACTAATCAAAGAATGGATTGGCACCTTTAAGGAAAAAAGTACTTTGGAAGATGGATTTCGACCCAAAACGTCACCTTTTTTCCCAGAGTTGCTGCCTGACCCAGGATTTGTGCCTATCTTCGGTTTAAACCGGGATCTGCAGTTCCTTCCTACACAATCTTACGTTCTTTAGACTGTCGAGATATACAGTGGGACAAAGCCCTTCGGTCCACCGAGTACATGCCAATCAACAAACCCCCCCGTACACTAACACTATCCTACACACTCGGGACAATTTACAATTTGCCAAATTAACCTACAAACCTGTACGTCTTTGGAGTGTGGGATGAAACCAGAGCACCCAGAGAAAACCCACGCAGTCACAGGGAGAAAGTGCAAACTCTGTATAGAGAGCATCCGTAGTCAGGATCGAACCCGGGTTCCTGGCGCTGTAAGGAGGGAATTCTTCCATTGTGCCACCGTGCCATCCTACTCGATGGTTTAAAGATCTGCCACTAGGTTTGAGTTTTGGAAGTCAACAAAACTATAGTTAACCTTACATTTAACCTTTGGTGTGCTGGCCTTTACCATCGGAGTATGGTGTACAATTTTGCCTAGTTATTAGGAAGGATGTCAACAAAATAGAGAGAGACCCAGGGTTCTATGTTACAGAGAAAGGTTGAACCTTTATTCTTTGGAGCGCAGAAGGTTAAGGGGGGACTTGATTGAGGTCCAGAGTTAACGTGCATACGTTTTTCTTGAGGGTAGGGAAGATTCAAACAAGAGGGCATGACATGACACTAACGTGAGGGGAACTCTTTACTCAGAGGGTAATGAGCTTCCAGCAGAAGTGGTTCGATTTTAACATTTAAGAGTAAAGTGGATATGTATATGGATGTGAAGGGAATGGAGGGGTATGGTCTGAGTGCAGGTAGATGGGACTTTACGGACTGGAAGGGCATGTGTCCGTGCTGTGACCCGCACCTCACCCCCACTCCGAGAGGGGAAGGAGCATATTCCCTGGGATCTCAACACTCATCCTTAATTTTTCCTGTTAATTTAAGACATTCCACAGCAAACCATTGGTCACGGGTGGCAATGCGACTTTGTATTTCATGTTGTGGGATAATTCATCTGATGGGGTGTATTGGGACTGTCTGCTGTAAAGTGTTATCTAGACCAAAATACAAAGCGCTGGAGGAACTCAGTGGAACAGGCAGCATCTGTGGAGGAAATGGACAGTCAAACCTACTTTTCCGGGCTGAAGAGCCAAAACGCCGTCCGTCCATTCCCTCCACAGATGCTGCCTGACCTGCTGCGTTCCTCCAGCACTTTGTGTTTGACTCAAGATCCCAACATCTGCATTCTCTGTGTCTCCATATGTTGTATAACTGATTTGTTTGCGGCTGCATTCACATTTGAAATAATATGTAAAACTTTGGATGTCCCATTAATAACTAATCAATTATGTCATTAAAGAACTCCAGCGCATGGTGAGGAATTAAATTCTCTACATTATCAAGACAGTCTTAAGGGCATCTAGATTTCACTGAATAAATGGTGATTGAGAGCAAATTCATTCATGTTGTAGATTTAAGTTCAGGTTTATTAATGTCATGTGTACTGAGGTACAGTGAGAAGCTTTCCTTTGTATGCTATCCAAACAGATCATATAATACTATACATAGGTACAATCAGTTCAAACTCACGTCCGATAGGTGAAGATACAGAGTGTGGAATATATAGTTCTAGGCATTGTAGCGGATCAGTTCCAGAGACAAAGTGCAATGTTCGCAATGGGGCAGAGGTCAATCCTAGACAGTACACGAGCTTATGGAATGACTGTTCAGAAGCCTAATAACAGAGGGGAATGAAGCTGTTCCTGAGTCTGGTGGTGCGCCCTTTCCAGCTTCTGAAATCAGGGTTTAGTTTAGAAATACAGCACGGAAACAGGCCCAGCGACCAGCGATCCCCGCGCACTCACGCTACCCTACACATACTATGGACAATTTTACATTGATACCAAGCCAAATTAACCTCTAAACCTGTACGTCCTTGGAAACAGGAGCACCTGGGAGAAACCCACGCGGTCACATGGAGAACATACACACTCCGTACAGACAGCACCCGTAGTCAGGATCGAACCCGGGTCTCTGGCGCTGTAAGGGAGCAGCTCTACCGCTGTGCCACCGTTCCGCCCTATTCATGCAGTAGGTAGGAGAACTGAGATGAAAATTATGAACATCCTACACAAGTTACTTCAAATTGATTAGTATAATTTAGTGTAGAGATACAGCACAGAAACAGACCCTTCGGCCCATTTGGTCCGTGCCGACCAGTGATCACCCAAACACTAGTTCTATCCTACGCACTTGGGGACAATTTATAGATGCCAATTAACCTACAAACCTGCACTTGTTTGGATTCTAATCTATTCTCCCTTCATTTTGTTTCTCATTGCTCAGATATCAACGAGTGTGAAATTTTTGGCATCTGCCCTCACAGTTGTAAAAACGGCAAAGGAACCTATGAGTGTTTCTGCGCAGAGGGGTTTCAACCTGTTCAGGAGGAGCAGGGGATTCACTGTGCTGCCAAAGGTATGTGCAAGTTCTTCCTCTTCGCTCTACACCCATTAGATTGGCCTTCCCCTTGGAAACAGTGAGTACTGTGGCCTTGCGCTATTTACAGGGTCAGTATTGAACAAAACTATCGCTCGTTTATCAGTCTGACTCACCCTGAATATTAACTCTTCCAAATATAACATCACTGTGAAGGTAGACATAAAATGCTGGTGAACTCTACGGTTCAGGCAGCATCTCTGGAGAAAAGGAATAGGTGGCGTTTCGGGTCGAAACCCATCATCAGACCCTTCCTCTGAGGAAGGTTGTCGACCCTAAACATCACCCATTCCTTCTCTCCAAAGATGCTGTCTGTCCCGCTGAGTTATTCCAGCATTTAGTATCTATCTTCGGTATAAACCGGCATCAGAAGTTCCATCCTACACGTGTATTATCACTCCTCTCGGCATGCCAAACTGATGGAATGCTGACGATATTCAGAGAAGATTTGCGAGGATGTTGCCAGGACTCGCGGGTGTGAGCTATAATGGGCAGTTGGTCAGGCTGGGACTCTATTTCTTGGAGCGCAGGACGATGAAGGATGATCTTATAGAGGTGCACAAGATCATGAGGAGGATAGATAGGGTGAATGCACAGAGACCTTCACCCAGGGTAGAGGAATCTGCAGGGGTCAGTGCTGGGGCCGCTACTCTTCACGTTGTACATTAATGATTTGGATGAGGAGATTGAAGGCTTTGTGGCCAGGTCTGTGGATGATACGAAGATAGGTGGAGGGGTAGATAGTGTAGAGAAAGCAGGGACTCTGCAGAAGGACCTGGACAGGTTGGGAGAGTGGGCAGAGAAGTGGCAGATGGAATACAGCGTAGCAAAGTATGGAGTCTTGCATTTTGGTATTAGGAATAAAGGCATGGACAATTTTCAAAATGGGAAGAGAATTCAGAAATCCGAAGTGCAAAAGGACTTGGGAGTGCTGGTGCAGGATTCCCAAAAAGTTCATTTACAAGTTGAATCAGTAGTAAAGAAGGTAAACGCAATGCCAGCATTTATTTTTGAGAGGCCTAGAATACAAAAACAGGGATGTAACTCTGAGGCTTTATAAGGTGTTGGTCAGACCACATTTGGAATATTGTGAGCAATTTTAGGCCACATAGCTGAGGAAGGATGTGCTGGCTCTGGAGAGGGTCCAGAGTAGGTTTACAAGAACGATCCCAGGAATGAGTGGGCTAATGTACGGTGAGCGTTTGACAGCACTGGGCCTGTACTCGCTGGAGTTTAGAAGGATGAGGCGGGACCTCATTGAAACTTACCGAATAGTGAAAGGCTTGGAGAGAGTGGATGCGGAGAGGATATTTCCATTAATGGGAGAGTCTAGTACCAGAGGTCACAGCCTCAGAATAAAAGGAAGTTCATTTAGGAGGGTGATGGGGATGTCAGAGGGTGGTGAATCTGTGGAATTATTTACCACAGAAGGCTGTGGATGCCAAGTCAGTGATATTTTTAAGGCAGAGATAGACAAATTCTGGATTAGTACGGGTGTCAGGGTTATGGGGAGAAGGCAGGAGAGTGGGGTTAAGAGGGAGAGATAGACCAGGCATGCTTGATTGCAGAGTGGCCTCTTTGGGCCCAATGGTGTCATTCTGCTACTATCACATATAAACGTATGAATCGAGAGCCAGCGGGCAAAGGTTTAAAGTGAGAGGGGGGGTTGGGGGAGATTTAATAGGTACCTGAGGGGTAACTTTTTTTACACAAAACAGTGCTGGGTATATGGATCAGCTGCCAGAGGAGGTAGTTGAGGCAGGTACCATCACAATGTTTAAAAGACATTTGGACGGGTACATGGATAGGACAGGTTTGGAGGGATAAGGGCCAAACACGGGCAAGTGGGACTAGTGTAGATTGGCAAGGGCAGGTCGGGCCCACTGTATGACTGTTTATTGTGACAGACCGTTACTGATTTTGCCTGTTTAATTGTAGGAGGGCCTCCTCTCCTGCTGTTGCCAGACCGTGTACGGATCCGCCGGTATAGCGCCACGCAGGAGCAGTACACCGACTACATTGATCTCGAAGAGAACATCAAAGCGGTTGACTATATTTGGGATTCAGAAGATCCAGATCTCAGTACGTAAAAGTGTTAAAATCCGGTTCCAGTTTTGTAAAGAACACACACATCTCAGATGTTTAAGAAAGAACTGCAGATGCTGGAAAAATCGAAGGTAGACAAAAATGCTGGGGAAACTCAGCGGGTGAGGCAGCATCTATGGAGCGAAGGAATAGGCGACGTTTCGGGTCGAGACCCTTCTTCAGACACTCGACCCGAAACGTCGCCTATTCCTTCGCCCCATAGATGCTGCCTCACCCGCTGAGTTTCTTCAGCTTTTATGTCTGCCACACATCTTAGATGATAGTTTGCAATTTTTTTTTTTTTAAGTTTGTGGGGGTTAGTGTTTTTTTAACAAACATAGAACAGTACAGCACTGGAACAGTGTTCAGCATTCCATAAGCTCATAAGTCGTAGGAGTAGAATTGAACCATTCGGCCCATCAAGTCTGCTCTGCCATTCAATCGTGGCTGATCAACTTTCCTCTCTCAACCCTCGCCTTCTCCCCATATCTTTAACACCCATTGTAATCAAGAACCAATTAATCTCTGCGTTAAAAACGCCCACTGACTTGGCCTCCACTGCCGTCTCTGGTGCTTTCCACAGATTCACCACCCTAAAGAAATAGTAAGATTAAATGAGAACTTACCAGTTTGAAGTTTGATCTTTATTTTATGAGGAGTTACGATGAGGGATTACGTGAAGACCCCGCCAGCACGCATGCGCGACATTCTTCAAAGCAGTGGTGTGAAATCACAGATACCAGAGTAGACTAATATAGTAAGATAAGAGAGAACTTCCATACCAGTTGAACTTTATAATAGAGGGTTTTGGGAGCGGAGGGCACGTAATCCCTCATCATAACTCCTCATAAAATAAAGATCAAACTTCAAACTGGTAAGTTCTCATTTAATCTTACTATTTTACTTCGGAGTCACGTGAGTGACTATGTGAAGATTTTAAAGCTCTGTGATTTCATGCCCTGGAACGAGACCATGCTCACACACTGCCATTCTGGGACGGAGGATGAACGTATTTCACACACGACACTGTGCTGAAAAACAATAAAGGTATTATTCATACCTAAAATAATATGCCCCACATTGGGTAATTTATTTTACAGAACTTAATTTTTCCCTGCAAACGTCTCAGGATCGGCCACGGGTTTACTATAAAGCATTGAATGCGTTCATTGCTCCACCCCGCTGTGGCAAGGATGTGGTCCATAGGAACTCCCATCATCCTAGCGTCCGATGTAGATGCAGCCCTGTTGGAGTGAGATTTGAAACATTAGTATTCACCACTGCACGTAATACCACCCAAAACCATCTGGATATGGTTTGCACTGTGACCTTAGGTGAGGGCATTTATGGCTAATGAGAAAGCTCTCTCCGTGCCCATAAGTGTCTTGGTGACTATATATTGGAAAATATGTGTCACTATGCAGGCCCGACTATCTGCAGGATAGGCCAGAACTCTAATATTGGCCAAAGGAACCGGGTCAGTCTTGTTTAAGTACCCCTGTATGTAGCAGATTATCTGCCATTTGTGACAGACATGATGTCCTATGCTAGCTTGTGTAAGGACTGGACCCGTTGTGCTGATCCAAGTGCTATAATCCTTCCCATCTAGGATATTAGTTTGTCCAGAGTGAGCCCCGATATTGGTGTCCATCCTCGTAACATGGTGTACTACCTATGTCCCATATATGGGTGTATCTGGGCCTGGGGGGAATAGAGTACAAATACCCCTCATTCGTTTAAGTACTAGTGGGTGTGATCCTATAGCCAGGTGATCACTCCCTCTGCCCAGATATTAGATAGGGCACTCCTTTCACAATAATGGCACTGTAACTCAATCCTTCATCGAAATGAAGGGTGGCCAGAACTCCAGCACTTCAGTGTTGGTGGCTGAGTCATATGTAGTGTTCGTCTGGTGCTGAACACTTCCCATTTCCTGACATATGTCAGGTACTGTCTTCTCGTGGACTCCCTGCACGACGCTGAGATGGCATTGATCGTCCTGTCGGAGAGTCCGTATCCCAGAAATGGCCTGTTCAGAAACTGCAAATCAACAAGTTCATACAGTCATGGCACGGATACTTTCCCGCACGGGGTGTGCCAACCTCCTTGGCCGTTGTTGATCCAGATGCAGGGTTCTGAGACCATCTTTGTACTGTTGGGAACCATGGTACCCGTTGCGGCATCTTGTTTAATTATTGTAAGACTCGCCTGATGAGGCAGAAGGGGAAAATGCATAGCAAAACAAATCCCCCCCCCCCCCCCCCCCCCAATGCAGCGAGAAATCGTCCATCGCTGCTGCCCCTGGGTCTGGTTCCCAAGCAACATATGTTGGTAGTTGGTGAATTAGTCTGGATGGAAAAAAGGTCGATATCTGGTGTCCCATACCGGTCTATAATATCTGTAAACACTTTCCGATCCAACATCCATTTAATGTTGTCGTTGAATTTACGTGACCTGGTGTCTGCCACTGTATTTAGCTTACCTGGAAGGTAAGTGGTTGAGATCCAAATCTCTCTCCCAGACACCAGTGCCAGATATTATTAGGCAATCCATCACATGATATCGACTTTATTTCACCCATATGATTATATATAGGCCCCCAGTGTGGTATCAATTTGTACCGTACATGCAACTGGTGCTCATCTGAGCAGTAGGCCCTGAGTCCATGAAACGCTCCCAGCATTTCTAGATAATTAATTCCTAGTGCTTTAAACAGAATAATTTTTGTGCACTTATCTGCCACCACAACTTGCGGTGGTATTAGTTGCTCCCCAACCTTTAGCACTGGCATCAGTCTGTAATGTACCCTAGGGATATAGAATGGGGTGATAGGGTTAGGATAATATTGAACATTTCTATCCTCCAGTTTAATTCTAATTTATTTTCCCTGGTAGTTGCATAGGCCTATTGAAATGGCCTGCATGATTTTTTGAGAGCTAAAATTTCCCTCTTCCAGGTTTTAATAATGGAGTGGTCCAATTGTGCTGCTGGGAACGCAGCCACTAATTTCCCAATCACTCTTGCTCCTTGCCGAATGGATGGTTCCCTGATGCCAGTGAGGCTTTTGCATACTCCTATCAAGTCTGTCACTTTGTTTGGTGGCAAGGTGATAGACATATGAACAGAGTCAATAGTGAACCCCAAATGATCCATGGTAGTGGAGGGTTCCAATTTTGATTTATCTGGATGTACGTTAAATCTCTGTGTTGTGGCTGATACCACCAATGTAGCCAGCTCCAATTTTCACCTACAATGAGAATATCATCAAGGTAAGCCATGACGATATGGTTATGTTTCTTTAAGTATGCTAAAGCTGGTTTTAATAAATCTGTAATAGCCTGGGTGCTGATGACAACCCATTGGATAAGGCATACTGCCATAGCTGTCCCATCCAGATAAATTTCAGGTATTTACGATGACCCTGTGTGTGACAAACGTGTCTATTTTGAAATGGGCATACTGAACGGAAGTATTTAGTTCGGTCAAATCTGTAATGATACGGCAACCACCATCTTTTTAGTTTTTTATAAATATATTTGATACGAACTCTTGAAATTCTCTGATTGTTTTCTCAATCACTTTTGTGTTTAGTCTTAACAGTTCAGCATGGCCTGCTGTTCTCTCTTTTTGTGAAGTATGAACTTCCTGCTAGGCGTATGCTGAACTGGGACGGTAGTTCATATACAAATTCAATTTTGTAATTCTGAATACTTCCGAGTATGTAAAAGTTCAGAGGTAAAAGTGCAGCACACATGATGAAACAAGTGCAACCGTCCCCCAACTTTTGATGAATCGGACATGCAATGTTTTTTAAGACAACCAGACCCAACTACCTCCATGGTTACCGGTGTTGTGTGGGTTGTCTCCGCAGTTGTTTCTTCTGGTATTGTGTTGCTGCGTTGTGGGGTTGGCGCATTTTCCATGAAGGCCGGGCTGGGCCATGGTCTGAAAGACTGCTGTGCAGGTGGGCCGGCCTTCGAGCTTTCACCACCAGATGGTCTTCCATAGCACCGATGTCTGGTGGGTGTGTAGGGGTGCTGCCGCTGTTGATAGTGGGTTTTAGAGGTGCTTGGCACCTTGATCAGGCCTATAGCCTTGGCTTCCTCATGCAGGTCTTTCACCTGCTTCGGGAGGTCCCCCAACAGTAATTTTGGCGCCTGTGTGCTACTTGTCTTGCATAATTCCGCACTTCTTGATGATGCTCTTCCTGTAACTGTTAATCTCCACTGAGTATTACACAGTCTGCTAGAGCATCACGTAACTCTTCAGGCAAATCAACCCCATCAGTTGTCCTGGTACTGCTGTGATTTTAGCAGCCAGCAGTTTCCTCTGGAGCTTCCCCTCCTGGCTCCTTATAGATGGGCTCCTGTTGCCCCAGATGGGGTCATAGACTGCTGGTACTTTAAGAGAAATGGAGTTCTCTGGAGCAATGTACTTCCCAGCCATAAAGTTAATGGCTTGCTCCTGTAGCTGTTTTGTAGCCATGTATTTTGTACTGGCTTGCAGCTTTGTATAGGCAGTCCTTCTTGAGTTGATACAGCAGGTGTCCCACAAATCTTCTGCTGCTCTCTCTTCTGGCACCCCTCACAGTTGACTGTTCAGCCATTGCCCCCTCTTCAGGGTCAGCCCAGTTCTGACCCCTAATGCTCCCCTGCGAAGAGGGTGAGACATTTGGCAGTCCTTGAAAGGATCCTGCCGTGGTTCTGCGAGGAGACCCACTGTGACTCTGCCCCTGCATAAGCAGGTCACGCTGGAGCACTGCTCCCCATCCGCTCCCGCGGGAAAGACGCCCGCCGTCGCTATCTGGGAACGGGGTGTCTTCAGGTCCGGACCCAGCGAGTCAACGGACCTGTCCGACTTCCGGGTGGTTTTGCCGCCGACCGCGGCGCACCTGCGGTCTGTAGCGGCGAGAAGCCGGCAGCTGCTGGCAGCACCTGCAGCTCTGGAGAGACGGCACGCTGCTGGCTGCTTCCACAGCAGCGGTATCAGCTGCTGCTCTCCCTTGCGCGACTCCATGGTGCTTCCTCCGTTCTGAAAAAGAAATCACACCGAGTCGCCACGCTCACCAGAAAAGGTAAGACTTACCTTCCGTAATTTTTCAAAACTCGCGCTGGAGGAGCGGCTGTCCCGACTGTCGCTTCCGTATTGCGTTCGACGATATGTCGCGCATGCGTGCTGGCGGGGTCTTCACGTAGTCACTCACGTGACTCTGAAGTAAAATTCCTCCTCATCTCCTTTCTAGAGGTACATGCTTTTATTCTGAGGCTATACCCTCTGGTCCTCGACTCTCCCACTAGTGGACGTATCTACTCCACATTCACTCTATCCAGGCCTTTGCAGGTCTTGATCCATCAGCTGTCCACTTCCTCCACCACGCTGTGAGTGCAGAGGTCAAATCCCTCGCTGCAGGAGTCCTTCTCAGTAAATGTGCTGAAACTGGAACAAAGGAACATGCAGCTTCTTGCTGTTTGCTCGGGAATCCTGGAGCAAGACTATCCATGAAGTGGCCGAGATAAATCTGCTCCAGCGAACCTGCCTCAACAAAGTCACGTCATCTGAAGTAAGATAGACGAAAAAAAAAAGGAGTAACTCAGCGGGGCAGGCAGCTTCTCTGGAGAAAAGGAATCGGTGTCATTTTGGGTCGAGACGTACATTGTTCAGTTCCACAGCAGCCCGTCAGAGGCACGGGTGAAGTTTCAGCCTGCGATTCAAGCTTCATGATAAATCATTTCACTTTGTTTTCTTTTTCGTTTAGTGCAGAAATCATAACGTTAAAATATTTATGGAATTATTTAAATATTTAATTAGCATGGAGACTTCACACAACTGTTGTGTGTGACTTACTAGTTGCCGTTACCTTCTTAATATGGCAGGAATTTTTAAAGGGATTTTTGATCGGCATAGTAGCATTGGGAACAGGACATGGATTCTCCAGACTATGAGGCATCTCGGTGGTGGAGGTGGTAGAGCTGCTGCCTCACCGCGCCAGAGACCCGGATTCGATCCTGACCTCGAGTGCCGCCTGTGTGGAGTTTGCACGTTCTCGCATGGGTTTTCACCGGGCGCTCCAGTTTCCTCCGACATGGATTCATGGGTTAATTGGCCCTCTGTAGACTGCCCCTGGTGTGTAGGGAATGGATGAGAGAGTGGGATAACTTGGAACTAGTGGGAACAGGTGATCGTTGGTCAGCGTGCACTCAGTGGGCAGAAGGGTCTGTTTCCACGCTGCATCTTTCAATCATTCAATGGGGAATTTAGCTGAAGAAGTCCGCCATCTCAAAGGAGCAACATGTAGAGGTGTCTTCCGGGAAAACAGAATAAGATATTGATGGTGGATGCACTGCCAGACACAAGGAGATGAAATCAAGGACCAGTCTCACCCCGGTCACTCCCTCTTCTCCCCTCTCCCATCGGGCAAGGGGTACAGAAGTGTGAAAGCGCACACACCTCCAGATTCAGGGACAGTTCCTTCCCTGCTGTTATCAGGCAACTGAACCATCCTATCGCCAACCAGACCTCTCATCTACCTCATTGGAGACCCTTGGACTATCTTTAATCGGACTTAGTCAAAAATGCTGGAGAAACCCAGCAGGTGAGGCAGCATCTATGGAGCAAAGGAAATAGGCAACGTTTCGGGTCGAAACCCTTCTTCAGACTGAAGGGTTTCAACCCGAAATGTTGTCTATTTCCATCGCTCCATAGAAGGTGCCTCACCCGCTGAGTTTCTCCAGCATTTTTGTCAACCTTCGATTTTCCAGCATCTGCAGTTCCTTCTTAAACCTTTAATCAGACTTTACTGGACTCTATCTTGCACTAAATGTTAATCCCTCTGTCCTGAATCTGTGCACTGTGAATGGCTCGATTGTAATCATGTGTAGTCTCTCTACTGACTAGTGAGCAGGCCACAAAAGAGCTTTTCACTGTGCCTCGGTACACGTGACAATAAACTAAACTGAAGTGAACTAACAGGAGCCTCCTTCTCTCTACAGGTCTAGTGTACTGGACGGCGCTGGGACACGATTCACAGGCAGGCTCCATCAAACGGGCATATCTCACCAGGTTTGATGACAAAGGAAGCAATCCCACCGTGGCAGTGAACTTAAACCTGAAATACATAACCACACCTGACGGCATCGCAGTGGACTGGGTTGGAAAGTAAGGAACGCCACTATAAAGCTAACAGGATAGTGCTTGTCGGTCGATTTTGATAACTTGGAATTTTCTGAAAATGTCATTTATCCGCATCTCCTGAGCTCTTTGAATCCGTTTCCCAGTCTCCATTGAAGTCCGTTGGAAAGACTGGGTTCAGATACTTTACTTTCCACCCAATCCTCCTCCCTTCAATGGGTGGCGCAACGGGTAGAGTTGATGCCTCACAGCCCCAGAGATACAGGTTCGATTCCGACCTCGGGTGCTGTCTGTGTGGAGTTTGCACATTCTGCCTGTGACCGCATAGGATTCCTCCAGGTGCTCCGGTTTCCTCCCACACTCCAAAGACGTGCAGCTCTGTAGGTTTTCTGTAAATTCTCCGGAGTGTGTAGGATAGAAGTAGTGTACAGGTGATGATGTTTGGTCAGGACTCAGTGGGCCCAAGGGCCTGTCTCCATGTTGTATCCCTAAACTAAACCACATTTCATGTGTTAACTTTTGTGTCATTGTTAATATAGTTATAATTGGTTAGCAGTTGGGAAGATGGTTTCAACCCAATTGCCCCAGAGAGAGACACAAAATGACGTTTCACAGAGTGCTGGAGTAACTCAGCGGGTCGGGCAGCATCTGTGGAGAACATGGATAGGTGACGTTTCACAGAGTGCTGGAGTAACTCAGCGGGTCAGGCAGTATTTCTGGAGAACATGGATAGGTGACGTTTCACAGAGTGCTGGAGTAACTCAGCAGGTCAGGCAGCATCTGTGGAGAACATGGATAGGTGACGTTTCACAGAGTGCTGGAGTAACTCAGCGGGTCAGGCAGCATCTGTGGAGAACATGGATAGGTGACGTTTCACAGAGTGCTGGAGTAACTCAGCGGGTCAGGCAGTATTTCTGGAGAACAAGGATAGGTGACGTTTCAGGTCGGGACCTTTCACCAGCATAGAGTCATAGAGTGATACAATGTGGAAACAGGCTCTTTAGCCCAACTTACCCACACCGGACAATAATGTCCCAGCTGCACTAGTCCCACCTGCCTGCATATCCCTCTAAACTTGTCCTATCCATGCACCTGTCTAACTGATTCTTAAATGATAGGATAGTCCCTGCCTCAACTACCTCCTCTGGCAGCTCGTTCCATACACCCACCACCCTTTGTGTGAAAAAGTTACCCCTCAGATTCCTATTAAATCTTTTCCCCTTCACCGTGAACCTATGTCCTCTGGTCCTCGATTCCCCCACTATGGGCAAGAGACTGTGCATCTCCCCGATCTTGTTACTACAGAGTGGTGGGATGTTGCCTTCTGCTTCCACAGACACATCTACTGGACAGACTCCAGCACCAACAGAATCGAGGTGGCGGAGCTAGACGGGAGGTACAGGAAATGGCTGGTCTCCTCTCAGCTGCAGCAGCCCGCTGCTATTTCTGTCAATCCAAAACTCGGGTAAGTGAACTTCCACACCAAGCTCACCGGCAGCTTTTAGAATCAAAAATATATATTTCCCACGTGCACCACTAATCCACTTATTCAACGCATCAGTTAATCCAGCATAATCAAGGAACAGTCTCACCCCGGACACTCCCTCTACTCTTCACACTTTGGCAGTTTACAATCCAACCGTATGAATATTGATTTCTCTAACTTCACGTAACCCTTGCTTTGCCTCTCTCTCTGTCCCTCACCCATCCTAGTTCTCCAACTAGTTTCACTGTCCTCCTGATTAATTATACAGTTTGTACATCTCGTTGTATTCTTCCCTTCAGCCAACAATGAATGTCTCGTTGTCTTCTTCCCTTCAGCCAACAATGAACTATTCTATATTTTCTTGACCATTGTCTGCTTTGATCTGTTGTTTTCACGCCTTGCCCTTCCATATCTCTCGTTTCCCTCTCCCCTGACTCTCAGTCTGATGAAGGGTCTCGACCCGAAACGTCACCCACTCCTTCTCTCCAGAGATGCCGCCTGTCCCGCTGAGTTACTCCAGCATTTTGTGTCTGTCCAGCATTGCATTTGCCTTCCTTGCCACCAATTCAACATGCAAATGATCCTGTGTAGGAAGTAACTGCTGATGCTGGTTTAAACCAAAGATAGATACAAAATACTGGAGTAACTCAGCGGGACGGGCAGCATCTCTGGATAAAAGGAATAGGTGACGTTTCGGGTCGAGACCCTTCTTCAGTCTGAATTATCCTTTTGGGAATCCTGTACCAGCAGTCCGCCCTCTGCAGGGGAAGACCCTCTGCACCTCTGGTGGGCGACGTTTAGTTCACTGCTATTTACTCTTGGTCCAGGCTGTTCTACTGGACGGACTGGGGCAGTGAGCCCAAGATCGAGAGTGCCTGGATGGACGGGGACCAGCGGCGGGTGTTGGCCACCAATGACCTGGGCTGGCCAACGGGGCTCACCATAGACTACCTCAACAGTGACCGCATCTACTGGTGCGACTCCAAGGAGAACCTCATCGAGTCCATGAAGCCTGATGGGTCTGACAGAATCATAATCATCAATGGAGGTGAGACTGGTGCAGACACTCGTCCCCACAGAGGAATGGGGAAGCAGAACGAACCTCCCAGCACTTGCACTGGGGAGTCAGCCTGAACAATCGTTTATTGATAAGCTCTGATCAGAACAGCACCAGGTGGTGCAGCACTAGAATTGCTGCCTCGCAGCGCCATAGACCCAGGGTTGACCCTGATTATGGGAGCTGTCTGTGTGGAGTTTGTACGTTCTCCCCGTGACCCTCCGGGTGCTTCGGTTTCCACTCACACTCCAAAGACGTACGTACAGGTTTGTAGGTTAATTGGATTTGGTAAAGATTGTAAATTGTCCCCAGTGTGTAGGATAGTGCTAGCGTTTGCGATGATCGCTGGTCACTCAAGACATAGTGGCCCGTTTACGCGTTGTATCCCTAAACTAAACTATATGTGATAAATGTCAACATTTAGAAGCCAACCTGTCACACTCATTTACAAACTGTATAAAAATTACAAAATTCTGGATAGAAATATTTAGGATAATTTCGAATGTTGTTAATATAATTTTTACACCTGATTCAAAGTTAATAATACTAGGAATACTGGAAACAGACCAATTAATAACAATGAATCAAATAATTTTTATTGATTATGGGTTAATAATTGGGAAAAAATTAATATTAAAATTTTGGAAAGGCCCTACATCCCCTACAATCAAAATGTGGAATACAGAAATGTCGGAGACTCTTCATCTGGAGAGATTGAGGCTTGTCCTAATGGACAGGTTAGATCTCTTCAGAGGGATATGGTCTCCATATATTGAATATTTACAGAGTCATAACGGCTCGGTACGAGGGCTTGACTGAGGCCTGAATATTAGAATGGATGAAGAAAGAAATATAATAAATCATGCCTATATCTCCAATGACGGATTAATGATTAACACTCCATTCGCTTTCATATTTTCTTCATTATTTATCTCTTATCTTTTCCTATTTTATAAAAAAATTTAAAAAGCGTATAGAAGCATATAGTCTTAAATTTTAATATTAATAATAATATCAATATTATTAATATCATGAAAGTATATAATGATGTATTTTCATTTATGTAAAACATCGTAATTTTCATAAATATGTTTCTGTAATAAAAAATATTTAACAAACTAAACTAAACTAAAGATACTAATGCGAGGACTCCAAGCCTCAGTTAGTAACTCAACTGGCCGTGAACATTGGGAGACAAATTACAGCTGAAATAGTGTGGTGGATACTTGATGTGAAGTGACTGTCGTCATATAGAAGGCAGATTACACTGTGAATTATCGTCCATAATTTTCGGGAAGTATCATGTTCCCTGCTCAATTCCTGATGTTCCCCTGCCAATGGACAGCAACTTCAAGGATTTCCATATGATACTGCTGCCAGTAATTCACGTCACTTTTCCAGAAAGCAGCCTGACTGATCAGCTCACAGAGGGACATACCCCCAGCCCTTGCACTGGGCAACCAGCCTGAATAACTTCCAGCGGGTCAGGCCCAGCCCCACCCTGTGTTTGGCATCTATGCAGGCAAGGTCCCGTGTGGTTCAGGTCCTGGCCATGAGGCAAAAGGTAGCCCTACAAGCGAGTGTTGGTCATCAGGGAGCAAGGCACAAAGTGCTGGAGTAACTTAGCCTGTGACTGCGTGGGTTTCCTCCGGGTGCTCCAGTTTCCTCCCACACTCCAAAGCGGTGCAGGTGTCTATTGTAATTGTAATTTATTTATTATCCAAGCTTGTAAAAACATACAAGGAATTTGATTTGCCATACAGTCATACCAAAACAGCAATGAGACACACAACTACATAAAAATGAACATAAACAACCACCACAGCGCACTGTGATGGAAGGCAATAACGTATTATCTTCTTCCCTCCTTTTCTCCCACGGTCGGGTCCAGTCGAACCATCCACAATCGGGGCGATCGAAGCTCCTGCAGTTGGAGCTCCCAAAGTCGATCCCTAACCAAGGGATAGCAAACTCCACAATGTTAAGTCTGCAGGCTCCCGCGGTTGGAGCTCCCGAAGTCGATCCCCAGTAAAGGGACCGCCAGCTCCACGATGTTAGGCCGCAGTGCGGACGGAGATAAGATACGGAAAAGCCACATCCCCGTCGAGGAAAGAGATAATAAAAGATTCCCCCACCACAACCCCCACCCCCCACATAACACAAAATTAAAGATACACTAAAACATACATATAACAACAGACTTAAAACAACAAAAGAAAAAAGGACAAGACAGACCGTTGGCGAGGCTGCCATTGTGCGGAGCCACCCGGAGAAGTTATAATGTCCACATTGTCTTCTTGCTTTTCTCTGCCAGACCTCGGTAACCCGTTTAGCTTGGATGTGTTTGAGAATCACTTGTACTGGACATCGAAAGGGAACGGAGAAGTATGGAAACAAGATAAATTTGGAAATGGACACAAGATTAAGATACTGACTGTAAACCCGTGGCTAACTCAGGCCAGAATTTATCAGGAGAATCGTTACGATCACTCAGGTAAAACCTATTTCCAAGACCACGTTTTAACCAAAAATTGTACAATTGATTATTCAGGGTCTGAAAATCCACAAAATTCAAAATGCACTTATTTTTCTAAAGTTCTGCAGATGGCAAAATGTTGAGAATCCATTGCTACCTTTCAATTGATAAATCCTAATCTTGCATACAAAATATTCAAAACAGGACGGTAAATTATTTTAATCACTTTTGCCTATAGAAACAGTAACAAAAACCCTTGTTACTTGTGATTGGTTAAATATGGAGAGTGGGGAAATATTTAATTACAACCCAAGGGGCAAATTTTTCACACAGGGTGGTGGGTGTATGGAACGAGCTGCCAGAGGAGGTAGTTGAGGCAGGTACAATATCAACATTGAAAAGACATTTGGACAGGTCCATGGAGAGGAAAGGTTTAGAGGGACACCAAGTACTGGAGTAACTCAGCAGGTCAGCAGCATCTCTGGAGAAGATGGATAGGAGATGCTTCGGGTCAAGACTCTTCTTCAGACTTAATGTTTAGAGAGATACGGGCCGAACATGTAAATGGGACTAGAGTAAATAGGGTATCTTGGTGGTCATTGATGAGTTTGGCCGAAGGGCCTGTTTCCGTGTTGTATCGCTCCATGACTCTACTTAAGACAACACAATGTGGGACAAATGTCTATTTTTTTATCACAATGCCCAAGATGCTGACTCCATTCAGAACTCCACATAGTCTTAAAGAGCAAACTCATTGTGCCACAGGGATTCGTGCTTCCATGTTTTACAATATATATAAATGACTCGGACAAAAATGTGCATTGTGCTAGTGTGCCTGACCCACAGAGTTGCTTCAGCAACTCAAACCTCTCCTGTCCAGGTACCTGACCAAATGTGTTAGATCGAGCATCTTGGTTAGCATGGATGAGATGGGCTGAAGGGCCTGTTTCCATGCTGTATGTTTCCAAGACTTTAACAACCCCGTACAAATTTCCCACAGTGTATGGTGTCCACTATTTTTCCTCTGTAATGCTAATAGTCAATCAATAGTCAATAGTGCATTATTTGTTACACATCCAACTGCACAATGAAATTCGTTTTGCATTTATTCAAAGTCCAGAGTCTGGTCGGCTTGCGTGCTCGATTTACCGGAGCAGTTCCCGCAAACCGACGTCCCTCTCCTCCCCCGGCCATCTTTGTGTCCCTGGGGCACCTCCTGCAGTCGACCTGAAGGCGCTGGAGGCATTTTCCCCGGTTCACCCTTCTTGTTCCTCGTGTTCGACATCTCCAGCTCCGTCCCGGTTACGCCGGGTGCCAAGCCTTCGGGTGGGTTCCCGATTCCGCCGAACGCGAGGACCCCCGACCGTGATGTCCCCCCGACCGCGACCCTTCGTGTGGACTCCGTCAAGCCTTCAGGCTGGTGACCGCGGTGGGCCAGCCAGGCCTATCAGGCGGGTACTCCGAGGACGGTCCATGGCAGTCGAGTTGGGCCTGCTTGCTGGGTGCGTCCCGGCCTAATGTGAAAGCACCTTCCTGCATCTGAAGCTTCCTTCACAATTATTTGTGCTATTTTGAATTAAATGAATCCTTATACTCATTACGGTGCAGCCAAATCCCAATCCAAATGAGCCTACAAGTTTGCAGACAACACCTCCGTGGTGGGCCGGATATCAAGTAACGATGAGGAAGGAAATTGGTTTAGGCACTCCTGCAGATTCACAGACAGTTTCTTCCCAACTGTTATCAGGCAACTGAACCATCTTCTCACCAACTAAAGAGTGGTCCTGACCTCCCACCTACCTCATTGGAGTCCTTTGGACTATCTTTAATCGGACTTTATTGGACTTTATCTCGCATTAAATGTTATCCCCTTTATCCCGTATCTGTGCACTGCGGACGGCTCGATTGTAATCACGTATAGGCTTTCCACTGACTGATGAGCACGCAACAGGAAAGCTTTTCACTGTACCTTATTAATCGTGACAATAAACTAAACTGAACTCGTCTAAACCATTTTAGTACACGTGAACATAATAATCCGCACTAAACTAAATGGATATTTTAAAAATGCTGGGTTACAGTTTTTGTTTTGAACTTTGATTTGCTTTTCAGTGCCTAACCGCTGCAAGGGTTCCTGCAGCCACTTGTGTTTACTGAGACCGGGTGGTTTCACCTGTGCCTGTCCACAGGGAACTCACTTCCTCGACGACAGTAACTCTGAATGCGATGCAGGTACGTGCATTTGATCAACCCCTTCCCCGCTGTCTGTCCTTGTGCGCTTGAAGATATCCAGCACCACCCCCTCCTCTGGCACTTCCAGCATCTCCACTCTTTTCAATACATGACTATTAAATCCCATGAATTCCCTGGCATTCACATCCTTCCCAGCAGTAAATAGAGGTGAGAAACATACACTCTTCACCTGTTACCTGTTCCTCCACACATGGACAACCTCATTGCTCTAAGGGGCCCTATTCTCTCCATTTTTGCACTTAATATACTTATTTACATGCAGCACAGTGGTGTAGCAGTGGAGCAGCTGCCTCACAGCGTCAGAGTCCCAGGTTCGATCCTGACTACGGGTGCTGTCTGTACTGAGTTTGGACGTTCACCCCATAACCGCGTGGGTTTTCTCTGGGTGCTCTGGTTTCCTCCCAGACTCCGAAGACGTGCAGGTGTGTAGGCTAATTGGTGTTGGTCAAATTTCAAATTATTCCTAGTGTGTAGGATAGTGCTAGTGTGATCGCTGGTGGGCGCAGACTCAGTGGGCTGAAAATCTAAAGTAAAGTCTAAAGTTAAATCTCTTAGGATTCTCCGTAATCTCCCCGGCCAGAGCTCTCTCATGTCTCTTTTTTACCTTCCCGATTTGCCTCTTAAGTGTACACCTGCACTCCCTATACTCCAGGGGTTAATTTCATCCCAGCTGTCTATACCTGATATATGCCAAAGATAGACACAAGGTGCTGGAGTAACTCAGAGGGTCAGGCAGCGTCTCTGGAGAAAATGGACGGGTGATGTTTCGGGTCGGGACCCTTCTTCAGACATCCCTGACCACCCTAATGTACATCATTACCGACACATTTTGACACCTGATCCCATACCAACCTATTCTAGTTTGGGAAAATGGTTCTCACAGACGGGGTGCTTTTATTGTTTTGTCAGGGATGGATTTTAACCTTGAATGTTTTCTCTTCTCCACAGCCATTGAGTCAAAACAAACCATGCCACCCGCTTGCAAGTGTAGGAATGAAGGCGTGTGTCGTTTTGAAGGAAACACGACAAAGTGCACGTACGTTGAAGGCCACAGAAACGCAGAGCTGTTCATACTCGATACGATGGCAGCAGAATCGCAGGCGCCTCCCGCTGTGTCTCATGTTTACATTTCTCTCTCTTTATATTACTGTAGCCTCTTTTCTTGAGAGGTTGCTCCAGAGTCCGTCATACAGCACAGAAATTGGTCCAGTGGCCCAACTCACCCATGCCAACCAAGGTGCTCCATCTAAGTTGGTCCCATTTGTCCATATCCCTCTCTTCTTAGGCCCACTTTGGTCGTGGCTGACCATGGGTGTCTCCATGGTGCTATTCCCTATATGGAGGATGCCTGTGGGGAGGCTGGTGCACAGGCAACCACCCCACGGTGCTTGACAGATCTGGGTCAGGATCCAGTGGCATGGAGTCCAAGACGACCGGAGACCCTTTTCTGCTGCAGCCTTCATCCGCCTTCCCAGCCGTTGTGACGCTCCACTAAGGTCAGCCATCATCCTCCGCCTGTTCCACCGTTGAGGTCTTGGTTGGATTGCTCTTTGTCAGAGACCTCCCCCTCGACCTTACTGCCATGGGTGGCCCTACCAGGAGCAAAGCTCCAGACGGCAACGCTCTCAGGATCTCAGGTCCACACAAGCTTCTCCACCACGACATGGTGACAATCCACGGAGAATGCCTCTAAACCTTACCTATCCATGTATCTGTCCAAATATTCTTATCGTACCTGCCTCAACTACTTCCTCTGGCGGCTCGTTCCATATACCCACCACTCTCTGTGTGAAAAGTTGCCCCTTTGGTTTTGATTAAACCTTTCCCCTCTCACATGAAACCCATGTCCTCTGGTTCTTGATTCCTGTACTCTCTGTAAATTGTCCTCATTCTTTAACCTTTGCACAATTTATCTTGATACCTCCACAGGATTCTATAGAGGAGGCAGTTGAGGCAGGCACTGTAACAACATTTAAAAGATACTTGAACAGGCAAGTGGAGAGCGGGGTGTAGACCAAATGCGGGCAACTGGGACCAGCTTAGACAAGGCACCGTGGTTGGTATGGGCAGTGGGTTGAAGGGCCTGTTTCTGTGCTGTATGACTCTGTGTCTATAACTAGAAATTAAGTAATTTTTCTCAAATTGAAAACATGCAGCTACATAAAAGGGGGAAATATAATGTTTTAATTTACACATTATCTTTTCTGCAGTTGTCGTCATGGATACACAGGGAGGTACTGTCAAATAGCAAAATCCCAGGGATCGCGACATTCTGCAGGTATTTATTAAACAAATAACATTCAGTTAATTTAAGCATTTCATAGCTTGGCACAGTGGCACAGCAGTAGAGCTGATGCCTTATAGCGCCAGAGACCCGGGTTCAATGCTGACTACGGGTGCTATCTGTATGGAGTGGGTTTTCTCCGGGAGCTCCGGTTTTATCCCACATTCCAAACATGTACAGGAATCAATGAGATCAGGGATGGCAAAGGTATGAGGGAGGGCAGAAAACCGAGCGGGATACTGAGAAAAGTAGAGGAACAGGAGAAAATTTGGAGTTTGTGTATACCGGCGTATACCATATATACTCTCGGCAGCGGAACAGCTCAAGTCAAGAATCAAGAGAGTTTATTTTCATGTGTCCCAGATAGGATGATGATATAGTAGGCATGAATACAGAACATATCAGTGTGTCCATATACCATTATACAGAATCTGTTATACAGAATACCATTATACAGAATATACCATATACACACATCAATAAATAAGCAGATAAAGTGCAAATTAACAAATAATGGTCAATTCATGTTCAGAGATTTGTTTGAGTTGAGTTTAATAGCCTGATGGCTGTGGGGAAGCAGCTATTTCTGAACCTGGACGTTGCAGTCTTCAGGCTCCTGTACCTTCTACCTGAAGGTAGCAGGGAGATGAGTGTGTGGCCAGGATGGTGTGGGTCCTTGATGATGCTGCCAGCCTTTTTGAGGCAGCGACTACGATAGATCCCCTCGATGGTAGGGAGGTCAGAGCCAATGGAGCTAGGTCTGGAGGCTGGGGAGATGCATGTGGGAAACTTGATTTTATTGGCTAATAATACAAAGATAGAGAAGATATGAAAGAACCAATAGTCTTTTGTAGACACAAGATGCACCATTCAAGTTCATGTCATACTATTGGCTGGCATAAACCAATCTAGCTTTTAACATTTTAGAAATGGAATTTGTACGTTCCCCCCGTGACCGCGTGGGTTTTCTCCGGATGCTCCAGCTTCCTTCCACATTCCAAAGACGTACTGCCTTGTAGGTTAATTGGCTTGTGTAAAATTGTAAATTGTCGCTGGTGTGTAGGATAGTGCTAGCGTACAGGTTGAGCGCAGATCGGTACGGACTTGGTGGGCTAAAGTCTAAAGTAGAATAAACCCAGTGAAGGGCTTTTCAATAAATGATTACAGGTTTCATTTTGGTGAAAACTTTGGTGACACCAGACACGGTGAATCACCCTCTGTGGTTTGGAGACATCATGAATGGAAGTCGATGAATATAGATAGAAATGTGTTTGTTTGTTATTTGTTGAGCAACGGGTCATATTCATGCTTCCAATCCACATAGTGTGTCCTGGGCATCCCTTTTCCTGATCAGAAATGCAGTGTGTAGCAAGGAACTGCAGATGCTGGTTTACACTGAAGATAGACACAAAATGCTGGAGTAACTCAGCGGGACAGGCAGCATCTCTGGAGAGAAGGAATGGGTGACCTTTTGGGTCGACACCCTTCTTCAGACTTCTTCAGAAGAAGGGTCTCGACCCGAAACGTCACCCATTCCTTCTCTCCAGGGATGCTGCCTGTCCCGCTGAGTTACTCCAGCATTTTGTGTCCATCTTCAGGAATGCATCGTTTTATATTAAATTTGTGTCCCTGGGAAATCACAGGAGCTGTTTCTTATCAGAGCTTTGTTGGTGAGGGTAAGCACCAGTACAGTGTATTGGCACCGCAGCAAAGTTCAACGTTAGATTTTCACGGAGAATTGAAAATCATTAATATTAATATTACAGATTGGTTACTAAGGTCTTCAGAAATAAAAATGCATTAATTAAATTTGGTGGTCAGGCCCTTAAGCCATGTATAGCATGCCAATCCACTGTAGACATCAATGGCAAGGAATGTGTGCCCGCATCTACGAACTATAGGGGCGGCAAATGGAGCAGTGTTAGAATTACTGCCTCTCAGCGCCTGAGACCCAGGTACAATCCTGACTACGGGTGCAGTCTCTACGGAGTTTGTACGTTCTCCCTGTGGGTTTTCTCCAGGTGCTCCGGTTTCCTCCCACGCTCCAATGACAAGGTTAATTAGCTTCTGTGAATTGTCCCTAGTGTGCACGATAGAACTAGCGAGAACGGGTGATCGACGGTCAGCGTGTACGCGGTTGGCTGAAGGGTCTAGTTCCCACGCTGTGTCTCTAAACTAAACTCAACTAAAAGCAGCACTGTTTCCTGGTGTCTTTCATGCATTATGCCAATTCCAGACACATGTGCATGGAGTAGGTCAATCAACACCTGAAGGTAATGAGTCTGAAGAGGGTCTCGAGCCAGAACGTCACCTCTCCCTATTCACCAGAGATGCTGCCTGACCCAGCACTCTGTGTAGTTTGTTTTGTAGACCAGCAGCAGCAATTTGTTGTTTCTGCGCCTTATTTTTATACTCACATTTTTTTTTAATCTACCTTAGGGAGTAAGTGTTGGATATAAGTGTTGAAAACACGAGGGAGTTTAATTCTTAAATTGCAGTAAATGTCAGATGTAATGCCTAAAATATTCACACGTGGGATAGTTTGATCTTTGAGTTGTGGTTTACGTGAGGGAGATTGAATATGAATGATTGATTCTATATTGATGTCGTTGCAGCAACAGCCGTGTTATTGGCCATTATAATCATCCTGATTCTGGGCTCTCTGGTCGCAGCGGGAGCATTCATCAACTACAAGCGCACTGGCTCACTTCTACCTCCTTTCCCCAAGCTCTCAAGGTGACAATTACTTTGCAGTTCTGTCTGAATTTCCTGAAGTGAAGCAAATTTGCCGCACGGAGGCAGAGTTGCCGCCTTACCGCGCCAGAGATCCAGGTTCAATCCTGACTACGGGTGCGGTCTGTACGGAGTTTTACATCCCCCACCCCCGTGCCAGTGAGGCATTTCTCCGAGTACTCCGGTTTCCTCCCACATCCCAAAGACGTGCGGGTTTGTAGGTTAATTGAACCTCTGTAAATTGGCCCTAATGTGTCAGGGGTGGATGAGGAAGTGGGATAACGTGGAACTAGTGTGATCGTTGGTCGGCGTGGCCTCAGTGGGTCGAAGGGCACTTTATCTCTAAACTAAACTAAACTAAACTCATCTGCCGAAAAATGATAATACAACGGTAATGAAGCAGTTTATCAACATAACTTAATACAGGCTGCGGAGCATACTCAAAAACTTCAAAGTTAAGGATGAAGTTATTGCCGTTTCTCTCTCCCGCCCCTGATTTGCATTGGCATAGTGAAAATATTTTCATAATTTAATTCCGCCATCGAACATAGAACAGTTCGGACTGGACCAGGCCCTTCAGCCCACAATGTCTGTGCTAAACATGATGCCAAGTTAAACTGATCTCATCCACCTGTTCGTGATCCATATCCCTCCATTCCCTGTACTTCCACGTGCCTATCTAAAAGCCTCTTAAACCCCACTATCGTATCTGCTTTCACCACCACCCCTGGCAGCGCGTTCCAGGCACCCACCACCCTCTGTGTAAAAAACAATTGCCCTGCACATCTCCTTTATAATTTGCTCTCTCACCTAAAAGCTTCGCCCTCTAGCTATGCCCTCTATGATCTCACTGCTATTCGGCCGATGCCTCTCATCATTTTATAAACGTCGATCGGTCATGACCAAGTTTTTGTTTTTGTCCCAAGCTTCAGCAGTTTTGCCAAGCCCAATGGAAACGGCGTGACGTTTCGGTCGGGGATGGACACTGGGGCAGAATGTGGTGCGTCTGCCATTGACATTGACTCTGCCATTGACGGAGCCATGCAGATGGTAAGCTGGACATTACGCAGCGCATAACGCGTTTGCAACTCTCTCGCTCCGTGCCGCCGACTCTGTTGCACTGCTGCTGGTTTGCTGCGACTAATCTGCGACAATCCTCTTTTGCAACAGGATGAAAACTTTGTAGCCGAGGGACTAGAGCAACCGGTCACCTTCGAAAATCCCATGTTTGGGTCAAAGGGCATTGATTCCAGCGGGACTCCTACAGTTTATCCATCAGCGGTAAAACATGACAAAATGGTCAAAAATATAAACTGTTCACCTCATTACCAACTGGAATTAGGAATAATTATTTCATAGAAACATAGAAAATAGGTGCAGGAGTAGGCCATTCGGCCCTTCGAGCTTGCACCGCCATTCAATATGATCATGGCAGATCATCCAACTCAGTATCCTGTACCTGCCTTCTCTCCATACCCCCTGATCCCTTTAGCCACAAGGGCCACATCTAACTCCCTCTTAAATATAGCCAATGAACTGGCCTCAACTACCTTCTGTGGCAGAGAATTCCAGAGATTCTCCACTCTCTGTGTGAAAAATGTTTTTCTCATCTCAGTCCTAAAAGACTTCCCCCTTATCCTTAAACTGTGCCCCCTTGTTCTGGACCTCCCCAACATCGGGAACAATCTTCCTGCATCTAGCCTGTCCATCCCCTTAAGAATTTTGTAAGTCTCTATAAGATCCCCCCTCAATCTTCTAAATTCTAGCAAGTACATGCCGAGTCTATCCAGCCTTTCTTCATATGGAAGTCCTGCCATCCCAGGAATCAGTCTGGTGAATCTTCCCTGTACTCCCTTTAAGGCAAGAATGTCTTTCCTCAGATTAGGAGACCAAAACTGTACGCAATACTCCAGGTGTGGTCTCACCAAGACCCTGTACAACTGCAGTAGAACCTCCCTGCTCCTATACTCAAATCCTTTTGCTAGGAATGCTAACATACCATTTGCTTTCTTCACTTCCTGCTGCACCTGATTTTGTAGAACATAGAACAGTATAGCACAGGAACAGGTTAACATGCTGCCAAGTTAAACTAATCTTTCTTTTAAATGACTTGGTTGGCAATAGTGATTCTCTACCATCACTTTACCAGATCTAACTTTAATTATTGCCATAGACACAAAATGCTAGAATAACTCAACGGGACAGGTAGCATCTCTGGAGAGAAGGAATAGGTGACATTTCGAGTCGAGACCTTTCTTCAGACTGATTACTGCCACCTCATTCAGAATTGTCAAGACCACATAGTCCAAGTACTGTGTATAGTTTTCAACAGATTTATACAGCTGTAGCTAGCCCTTCTGCCCACCTTGTCCATGTGGACCAACTTGGCTAGTTCCATTTTAAATTGATTGCACCCATTAGTGGAAGTAAGCGATTGGTTTGAACTGTTTTGGTAAGTTATTGGTTTAAACTACACAGTGAACTTTTTTCCTCATCCATATAATTAAAAGTCTCATCTTGACCACTTCCTGTCTGAGCTGTATATTGATTTTAGAAAAAAAACGCTACCATATATGGCTATGATTTTTTGTCATCTTACTCACAGTCCTCCTCCACTGAGCAGGCCCCAAGGATTTTTCCGATCGATTAAAAAAAAAGTTATGAGTGTTTAAAAAACCTTGAGATCCCCTTGTCTGTCAATCACCACGATGAAGGTAACGCCCTTTCCGGGGGGGGGGGGGGGGGACAGGGCTATAAAACCCCGGATGCCTGGACATGACTCGGTCACTCTGCAAGATCGCGAGGGAGAGGCCACGATTCCTTCTAAGCTGTGAATCAACTGAACTGTGAGTCTGCAATGTACTTGCAATAAATGGAAGTGAAATGAAAATGCAATGAGCTGTTTGGCTTGGCCTGCCCTGTGCTTGAAACTGCAATGGCAATGGAATTGAAATGAAAATGTAATCAGTTGTTTCGATTGGCCTGCCCTGTGCTTGAAACTGCAGTGGCAATGGAAGTGAAATGAAAATGCAATCGGCTGTTTGGCCTGCCCTGTGCTTGAAACTGCAATGGCAATGGAAGTGATATGAAAATACAATCAGCTGATCGGCCTGCCCTGTGCTTGAAACCGCAATGGCAATGGAAGTGAAATGAAAATGCAATCAGCTGTTCGGCCTGCCCAGTGCTTGAAACTGCAATGGCAATGGAAGTAACATGAAAATGCAATCAGCTGTTCGGCCTGCCCTGTGCTTGAAACTGCAATGGCAATGGAAGTGAAATGAAAATGCAATCGGTTGTTTGGCCAGCCTGTGCTTGAAACTGCAATGGCAATGGAAGTGAAATGAAAATGCAGTGAGCTGTTTGGCCTGCCCTGTGCTTGAAACTGCAATGGCAATGAAAGTGAAATGAAAATGCAATCAGCTGTTCGACCTGCCATGTGCTTGAAACTGCAATGGCAATAGAAATGAAAATGCAATCAGCTGTTCGGCCTGCCCTGTGCTTGAAACTGCAATGGCAATGGAAGTCAAATGAAAATGCTATCAGCTGTTCAACCTGCCCTGTGCTTGAAACTACAATGGTAATGGAAGTGAAATGAAAATGCAATGAGCTGTTCGGCCTGCCCTGTGCTTGAAACTGCACTGGAAATGGAAATTAAATGAACATGCAATGAGCTGTTTGGCCTGCCGTGTGCTTGAAATTGAATTGAAATTGGAATGAAATGAGTTGTTTGGCCTGCCTGAAAACACTACTTTTGGCCCACAAGGCCCCTATTAGCCGAGAAACCAGTCCCTTTTGCCCAAAATGCTCCTATTAGCGCAGGAGGAGCATTTTGGCCCAAAAGGCCTGTGCCATGCCAGGAAAAGTCCAGAAAAAGTGCCTTTCTCTGAGATTTCACTCAGATTTTTCCTTTAAAGAGCCACTTTGGCCCATCAGGCCTGTACTATCCCAGGAGGAGTCCCTTTGGCCCATCAGTAAGTATTCCCCCTGCAAGTATTAAACCTCACCCCTGTATTTTTCTCCCTCCCTTCATTGTCTCCCTGCGAGATCCAGGCCAGGCTAGACTTTCCTCCTTCATTGCCGTGATTTGCAGAAAAAGATGAAAAAATGTCTAAAATTGATTCTCCACCCTCTCCCACTTCTCTCTCACAGTCTCTCACTTGTTTTGGGCAGAGTTTTTGGCAGTTTCTGAGCTACCAGGCCTGAGTGGCTGAGCTGCCAGCTTACCAAGCCTGAGCTGCCAGCCCACCAGGCCTGATTGACTAAGCTAACAGCCCACCAGGCCTGAGTGAATGAGCTGCCAGCCCACCAGGCCTGAGTGAATGAGCTGCCAGTCCACCAGGCCTGAGTGACTGAGCTGCCAGCCCACCAGGCCTGAGTGACTGAGCTGCCAGCCTACCAGGCCTGAGTGACTGAGCAGCCAACCCAAGAATCCATTTGGCCCACAATGTCCATACTAGCCCTGTGGAAACCAGTCCCTTTGGCCCACAACACCCATACCAGCGCTCCAGAAAGCCCCCCCACCCCGGCTACCAATATTGGAATTGGTGGAGAGGAGGAATATTGCGTTGGGGAACCAGCCCTCCCGTGTGAACATGGGACCCAACGGGTCCCACTTAGTCTAGTTAATTATATTGTTCACAGTGTTCTATGTTTCCATATTCTGTTGTGCTGCTGCAAGTAAGAATATCATTGTTCTATCTGGGACACATGACAATAAAACACTCTCGACCTGACCCTCTTGACTCTCTTGTACACTTCAGAAACATAGACCATCAGGATAGGATTAAGCCGTGTTACAAGTCAATCCAAATTGGATCATGACTGACTAATAGATGAACCGACGTTGCAATCTGGATTGTTTTGCACTTAGCAAGATTAATTAAAAATGCAGTGAAAATTGACACGTTCAATTGCTTAGAACCCAGGTGAAGGGCAGTAGAATCCCACTTTTAGTTGAGGTTTTTGTTAATTGACCTCTGGTACTGACTGTTGATACCCTTGGTTTATTCCGTGCATAGCATTTGTCCAAGCAGAGACAATAGCCAAGTTATCATTTGAATTAACTAAAGCCAGTTAGATATAAAATTATTTTTATTCAATCTATATGATAAGTGCACTTTAATGCTCTTTAGTTTTGTTTATAGTTTAGTTTAGTTATACCGCACGGTAACAGGCCCTTCGACCCTCCGAGTCTGGGCAGACCAGCGATCACCCCTTACACTGTACGGTGAAATATTCGACTTGGAGTCAATGTCTTTTCTGTTTTTACAATAACGTGCATGTTGTCTTCTTGTTGTTTGGGATGGTCCAGGTTATGGTCACAGTTGGCGGTGACTCAAATGGAAGCAGATGTGACAATCCTTCCTACACCTCCATGCCTCCATTTGTGAACAAGCCTCCTTCAACTAAATCACCAACACAGGTAAAAACTATGGTTAAAAAAAGGGACCCTTCTCCAGAGACGTTGCCTGACCCGCTGAGTTACTCCAGCACATTGCGTCTTTTTTTTTCTAAACGTTCCTTGTTTCTACATTTCCCTTTCCTTATGTTCTTTCAGTAATGTAAACATGGATAGGTGATGTTTCGGGTCGGGATCCTTCTTCAGGATGTAGGTCCGAATGTTACGATGAAAACAACAGTACATTTCTTTAAACCTGTACCAACTAGACCATCTTGGTGTGCCTAAACAAGTAACTGCTCAGCGGCCTGATACAGATCCCCAGCATATCCAGTCCTTCCCCACAACCATGTTTCCCAAATCATGGCTACTCTTTTCGAATCATTCAGCACTGCCATAACCAAATTCTGGACAGTACTTTCACTATTCTTTAAGAAGTCATTGAGATGGGTCTATCCATTTTTAATAACGTACCAGCACTTAGTTTAATTTAGTATATAGTTAGTGATAGAGGGCAGGAACAGGCCCTTCGTTCCACCGAGCCCGCACCAACCGGCGATCACTAGTACACTAGCACTATCCTGCACACACTAGGAAGAATTTACTATTTTACTGAAGCCAATTAACCTACAAACCTGCACATCTTTGTTAGGTGGGTGGAAACCGGAGCACCCGGAGAAAACCCACGCGGCCACGGGGAGAATGTACAAACTCCACTTCTGAAAAGTTAAAAGCTAGATTGGTTTATGGCAGCCAATAGTGTCACATGAACTTGTATGGTGTACCTTGTGTCACCAAAAGACCATTGGTTCTTTCATATCTTCTCTATCTTTGTATTGTTAGCCAGTAAAATCAAGTTTCCCACATGCATCTCCAGCCTCCAGACCTAGCTGTTCCGCTGCCGAGAGTATATATGGTATACACCGGTATACATGAACTCAAATTTTCCACTGATCCTCGACTTTTCTCAGTATCCCGTCATATTTTCTGCCCTCCTTCATACATTTGCCATCCCCGATCTCAGTGATTGGTGTACTTGTCAGGACAGCAGTTGCATTTGCCTTGGTTACCATCACCTGACTGACATCTAACACCCATCAATTGCATAGCTCGTAACCCTTATTGCTTTCTCCCACTTGAAGTAACCCTTGCATTCCCTCTCTCTCCATCCCTTCCCCACCCAAGTCGTCTTGTTGAGTTTCATTGTCTGTAACTCGTTCTCACCTAGCAAACAGCAAACAATGGCCTGTTTCCTTTATCATAATTACTATTTTGTATATCTTTCATTCATTTGTTCTATATCTCTCCACAATACAATAATACTTTATTAGCCAAGTATGTTTTGCTACATACGAGAAATTTCATTTGCCAAGTCAGTCAATACAAATAAAACTGGGCTACTTCCATTTGCCTGCATTTAGCCCAGAGCCCTCTAAACCCTTCCTATCCAAGTATCATCCAAGCATCTTAAAAGACGTAATAATTATATCTGCTTCTATTGCTGTCACGGGGAGAGCATATAAACTCCGTACAATCAGCACCCATAGTCAGGATCGAACCCTGGTCTCTGGTGCTGTAAGGCAGCAACTCGACCTCCTCGCTACTGTGCCACCCATTAGCACCCATTCATATACCTCATGCATATACCTGTTATACAGCCATAGAGATGTACAGCATGGAAACAGGCCCTTCGGCCCACTTTGTCCATGCTGACCAAATTCCCACACTAGGCTGGTCTCACTTGCCTGCATTTGGCCCATAACCCTCCAAACCCTTCCTATCCATAGATCTATCCAAATGTCTTTAAAACATCATAACTATACCCACTTATATAGCTTCCTCTGGCAGCTCGTCCCAGATGCGGAATGAGTGAAAAGATTCCCCTGAGGTCCGTCTTGAATCTCTCCCCTCTCACAAATATAGAGGATGCGTTATAGAATGTTAGCCAGCATGTCAGGATAGTTCCCTATTCCTGCTGACAAGTGTCTCTGGGTGGACTGTGCCTGCACGTATTGCTTTTTTTTTTCAAACAAAAACATGTAAGGAAGAAAAGTCATCATTAAATTGTCTCCTCAAATTCAATTTTCTCCTCTTCTTCTTCCTTCTTCAAAGTTGTTTCCAAGGATAGGCCCCTTTCTCAGCAAGCACACTGCTCTATAATGCCTGCACTGCTACTTCCCCTAAGAAATATCCCAGCAAAATACAAAGTGCTGGAGGAACTCAGCGGGTCAGGCAGCATCTATCAATGTCAATGGATATTTTTACAGCAGAGATAGATAGATGGATGCTTGATTAGAACGGGTGTCAAGGAGTATGGGGAGAAGGCAGGAGAATGAGGTTTGGAGGGAGAGATAGATCAGCCATGATTGAATGGCGCAGTAGACTTGATGGGCTGAATGGCCTAATTCTGCTCCTATCACTCTTAGTTTAGAGATACAGCGCGGAAAGAGGCCCTTTGGCCCACATGGTCCATGTCGACCAGCGATCCCCGCACATTAACACTATCCTATAACCTCCCGGGACAATTTTTACATTTACACCAAGCCAATTAAAACCTACTAATACAAACCGAAGATCTCAGAGAAAGCCCACGCAGGTCACAGGGAGAACGTACAAACTCCGTACTGACAGCACCCGTAGTCAGGATCGAACCTGGGTCTCTGGCGCTGCATTCGCTGTAAGGTAGCAACTCTACCGCTGTGCCACTTATGACCTTATGGAGGGAAATGGTAATGCACCGGTTTTCCCTGCAAAATGAGCTTGACCATAAAATGCAGTGATTGGTTAGTGTCTTCTCTGAGTGTGGGTTGGATATTGTACAATTTCTGTTGTTTATATTGATGTCGTTTTGTATTTTCAGGAATCAAAATGGAGATTTTTCAAACGGAAGCCCAACCCAAGCACAAATTTTGAAAACCCTGTGTATGCGGAGGTACTTGTTCACATTTCACCGTTGTAGCAGTGCATTTTGCATTTTTAATCACTTTCTTTCAATATGTATAAAACACAAATTATACATTGTAGTGACCTTCACCCCTTAACACAGGGACTAGTGCTGCGCCCACTTTTGTTTGTCCTCTATGTATGGACGATTTGGATGAGTAAATAGGTAACATAATTAGTAAGTTGGAAGATGACAACTTAATCGGACTTTATCTTGCACTAAGTCCGTTCCCTCGGTCCTAAAAAGAATGACAGACACAAAGTGCTGTAGTTACTCAGCGGGACAGGCAGCATCTCTGTAGGGAAGGAATGGGTGGCGTTTCGGGTCGAGGCCCTTCTTCAGACTGAGAGTCAGGGGAAAGGGAAATGAGAGGTGCAGACGGTGATATAGAGAGATATCGAACAAAGAAATGAAAGGTATGCAAAAAAGTAAGGATGATCAAGGAAAGGTGGAGACCATTCAGTCTTGAAGAAGGGTCTCGACCCGAAACATCGCCAATTCCTTCTCTCCAGTGATGCTGCCTCAGCCGCTGAGTTACTCCAGCTTTTTGTGTCTACCTTAGAGCCAACAATGGTCCATTGTTGGCTGTGGGCTAGGTGTTAACAAATTATACAAACAATTAAATTCTTCAGGGCCCAGTTAAAGTTGTACAAGGACCAAGGTGGGGGAGAGAGAGAGAGAGGGAATGCAAGGGTAACTTGAAGTTAGAGAAATCGATATTCATACTGCCCAAGCAAAATATGAGATGCTGTTCCTCCAATTTGAACTGGGCCTCACTCTGACAATGGAGGAGGCCCAGGACAGAATGGTCAGTGTGGGAATGGGAGGGGGAGTTAAAGTGTTTGGCAACCGGGACATCGGGTAGGTTGTGTCTCCTGCATTTCCCTGTTGTGTGACTTGACCAGGAGGTGGGGTGCTTGCCCTGCAGTGGTTGGTGAAAATTCCACGAGACGGTATATTAATGGTAGGGCGTTTGTTTTCCATTCCCAGAGCCACAAGCAGGAGCAGACAAGCGATCCGCTGGGTGAATCCTCTCTCACCTCACAAACGTTTGAATCACCTTCAAGTCAGTCACCCTCAAAAAAAGACGAGCCTCTAACATACAGCCCAACTGAGAGTACATTCAAGGATACAGCAGCCCTCGTCAAAGAGGATTTAGAGGCGTAGTTCGGGACGTCACTGAAGACAAAAGAGACCGCCTTTCCTGTGATACATTATATTTTTGATACACAGTCAGAATATTTGGATATATCAGTAACACCTAGGCAAAAGGAACCTACCAAGTGATTAGCATGAGCCTGTACCGCCTATAGGAAGTCTATCTGTCTCTTTCCCTTCAGTAATGTCACATGCCCAACTTTTATCATTTCGGTTTTTGTGTCTTGTGACAAAGACTTTTAATCCAGAGGCTCTTTATGTATTTTGCTGCACTAGACGTGTAAAAGTATGAGATATGTAATGTTATAAATATGTGTATATTTGTAAATTTTCAAGAGATTATGTCGATAATTTTGCCCTGGATAAGGCTGACGTATTGAAGGTAGGAATTTGCGGAAGTCTGAAGACTGAACTGACACCACTGGTTTCGGTTGTGCACAGTAAAATTCTAAATGTGAAAACTACTGACCTCCCCATGAAGGAATTGGATAAAAGCCAATGTGGCGTCTAAAGTATGAACACTGGAATTATTTAAAAAATATTACACACAGTGAAACCTGTATTAACACCCTCTTATAGCAAGCAGCTGATTATAGAGAGATGTGATCTAGATTCACACTCTTCCACTTACCCAATGCACAAAGAAGTAGGAATAAAACTTGGATCAATATTTTCAGATGCTCAAAAACAGATTATCTGATGCTGATACTTCCCTAAATTAAACCTACTGAAGGTATACAACTTTTTATTTCTTTATTAGATATAATCTAGCAGGCTGTTGAAGTATGGGATGTAAGGTTTTTTAAAGTTTCAGGGAAAGTAGTTGAGGGAATTAGGGAGATTTCATAAATAATAGGGGCAGAATTTGGCCATTCGGCCCATTGAGTCTACTCCACCATTCCATCTATCATTCCTTAACAACCCCATTCTCCTGCCTTCTCCGCATAGCCCCTGACACCCGTACTAATCTGCAGAGACTGGGTATGGGTGGCGTCCTGAGAAAGGTCTGCTGCAGTACAGAAACCAAAGAATATAAACTCTTCTCATCACGGCAGTTGTTTCTTGTCCGTTCTTTACTGTACATAGTTGATGCAGAAATGCATCTCTAAAAAATACTCCCATTGAGGTCACCATTCCAAAGTGCAACTTAGTTCAATAAATAATAAATGAAACATATAAATTAAGAACTGAAAATAGATTACCCTGCTCGATAATGAAAACATTGCTGACCAGTTTGTTTGTAACCTGCTTGGCACCATCTTTAGACTGTAGAGGTACAGCACGGAAACAGGCCCTTCGGCCCACTAAGTCTGTGCTAACCAGTGTACCAGCACTATCTTACACAGTCTGGACAATTTTATAACTTACCAAAGCCAATGAACCTACAAACCTGTACATCTTTGGAGTGTGCGAGGAAACCAGAGAAAACCCACGTAGTCACAGGGGGAATGTACAAACTCCACACTGACAACACCAATAGTCAGGATTGAACCTGCGTCTCTGGTGCAGTAAGGCAGCAACTCTAATACTGTACCATCGTGAACCAAAATCATTAAAAAAAATACGCCCGTAAGAAAATTCTCCCATTGAGGACAAGACTTCCATTGAGGACAAGACCAGATGAGAAGGACTTTTTTCACACAGAGAGTGGTGAGTCTCGGGAACTCTCTGCCACAGAGGGTAGTTGAGGCCAGTTCGTTGGCTATATTTAAGAGGGAGTTAGATGTGGCCCTTGTGGCTAAAGGGATCAGGGGGTATGGAGAGAAAGCAGGTACAGGATACTGAGATGGATGATCAGCCATGATCACATTGAATGACAGTGCAGGCTCGAAGGGCCGAATGGCCTGCTCCTGCAGTTAATTTCTATGTCTATGTTTCTATCCCAAGTCTAATCTATTGTAATGAATAAAACATATAAATTAAGAAACTAAGTAGGTTACCCTTCCCTTTTAATGAAACATTGTTGATATTTTTATTTGTACCCTCTAATCTTTCTCTAATCATTCTTGCTGCCCCTTGGTACCCACCCTTCTGCTTTCCCCACAATCTTCACACCTCGGTGCACACCTACTATCCATTGAGGAACAGAATTCTAGGACTTGTGACTCGATTGGGGGACAGAGGGACCTGGGAGGAGTCAACTCGGTTTTTAATCGGCAACCCCTTATTTACAAACTTCTACAGATGCCCCATGGAAAACACACTGTTGGGTTACATCACTGCTCGGTGTGGGAACTGCTCTGCCCAAGACCGCAAGACATTGCAGCGAGTTGTGGGTGTAGTCCAGTCCATCACACAGACCAGACTCCCCACCATCAACTCCATCTATACTTCACGCTGCCTCGAGAAAGCGGCCGACATAATGAAAGACTTGTCCCACCCCGGTCGTTCCTTCTCCCCGCTCCCATCTGGCAGAAGGTACAGAAGCATGAAAGTGTGCACCACCAGACTCTTCCCCTTTCTTACCAGGCTTCTGAATGGTGCTTCCATAAACTAGGGTACTGTCCGATTCACCTCTACCCTTTATATATATTTACACTTTAGTTATTTTAAAAAATCCTGCCGCCAATTTTAGCTTCAAAATGTCTCTCAAATCAGTAAGTTTTAACACAAGAACTGGCGAATGGAACTGAATATTTGGAAATAGTTAAATACATTCATAAGACAGAAATGATGGAAGAATAATCAATAAGGATTCTGTTATCAGGCTTCTAAACAGTCCTTCCATAATCTATGGTACTATCTGATTCACCTCTACCCTATTGCGGACATTAGGCTTTGACTCTGGAACTGATGCGCTACAATACTGAGAACTATATTCTACATTCTGTGTCTTCTCCTTTACCTATTGCGCTGGAGATTGACTTGATTGTATGTATGGATGGTATATCTGATCTGTTTGGATAGCATGCAAAACAAATCATTTTTCCTCGATACATGTGCCAATAATAAACCTAAACCTGAACCTAGTTGTAGATCTTCCTCCACATCCTCTCTGGCAAGATCCCTGAAGATCTAGTGTACTTTATTCAAGTCCAGCCCATCGTGCCTTGCTCATTCAACAATCCTTCCATTTCAGGTATGAGTCTGATGAATGCCCAAACGCAAATCCACTGATTAGTTTAGTTTAGTTTGGAGATACAGTGTGGAAGCAGGCCATTTGGCCCACCGAGGCCACGCTGACCAGCGATCCCCGCACACTGACCCTTTCCACCATATGACACCAGGAGGTTAGCTCTTGGCACCAGACAGTAGAAATGTTGCCACTCTTGCCTTCATGAGGCATTCATTGTGAGACTGTTCATGCACTGAGCACTACACTAAGATCTGTAGAAGAGACTTTACAAGCGTGCATTCCGCATGTATTCTGCTGTGAAATCTATTATCGATAAAAATCCGTTGAACAGTGAGTCTATCAAAAATTTACAATTTATTCTTCGTTGCTCGTGAATGTGAGCAAAGATATTAGTTTGAATATAATATATATTTGAAGCCACTGATTTAGTCGTTCAACCATGGATACAGGCTCTTCAGCCCAACTCATCCATGCTGACCAAGATACCCAATCTAAGCTAGTCCTGTTTGACCCACATCCTTCTAAACCTTTCCTACCCATGTACCTGCCCAAGAGCCTTTTAAATGTTGTTATAGTAGCTTCTCAACTACCTCCTTAGGCAGCTCGTTCCATATAACCACCACCCTTTGTATGAAAACGTTGGCCCTCAAGTTCCTATTAAATCTTTCCCCTGTCACCTTAAACCTATGTCCTCTTGTACAACTATAACATGAAGTCCCAACTTTGATTGTCAGGTCCATGACTGATGAAGGGCATCTACCCGCAATGACCTATCCGCCCGCAATGACAGTTCTGGGGAACTATGTACCTGCATTCCTCGATCCCTCTGCTCTTCCGCACTCACTAGAACCCTACTATTCATTGTGAAAGTACTGCCCTTGTTTGACTTGCCAAAATGCAAGATCTCACGTTTATCTGAATTATCTGAACTCCATTAACCATTCACCGGGCTACTTGCCAAACTGATCAAGGTCCTGCTGTAATTCTCGATTTTTCTGTTCTTTTGGGCAAAAGAAGGATAGTCACAAAAAGCTGGAGTAACTCAGCGGCTCAGACAGCATCTCCAGAGAAAAGGGATAGGAGACATTTCGGGTCGAGACCCTTCTTCAGACCTGAAACGTCACCTATTCCTTTTCTCCAAAGATGCTGTCTGACCTGCTGAGTTACTCCAGGTTATTGTGTCTATCCAATATAAACCAAGATCTGCAGTTCCTTCCTACACAAGACAGCAAGGATGTCAGGTTTTCCTTTAATTATGATTAACTACATAGTAAGTTAAAGGCAATTAAAATTATTGGAAAGTTACTGAAATGATATTGATGGACATAAACGACTGATGATACAGGTTACACTGTGACTATATACCTCGCATGGTCAGATCTCAGATAATTGGAGCCAGAAATGATATCCATCCTGTCTGTCAGGCTGCAAGGAATTGTTGGGATGAGGGCCCATCTAGGCTTACTTCATAATGAAGTACATTCCAATCATCATTGTCCTATCGTGGCTTCAACTCAACTTACTGGTTCAAGGCCTGCACACCTAGTCACTATTGATTGTATTTTTAAGGTGATTATAATTTTATATATTTTATGCCATAAGAAATTGTAGAATCATTTGTATGCTGATTTTAATGGATGATTTCTAATTAGGGTGAAAGCTGTATGTTGATTAGAACGAAAAAATCAGAACTTGAAGCAAATCTATTGGTGAATAAATCTAATAAAATGCATTATTTTATCAATTTTTGTTATTATTTAATTACTTTTGAAGGTAGTTTTCAGAAAAACAATCTTTGTGAATCATCTTGTTGGAAAATCCTCACGGAATATTGATATATTTTTGATATATTCTCTGCTAATGGGTTCACTGTCCCACTGTATGAGTTCATTCAAGAGCTCACCCAAGTAAAAAAAAAATCAAACTCGTGGTAAGCACAGAGAATGTACGTAGCGGGTACTTACGTACATTCCTGGGACGTGGGAGCTTGGGACATCTCTTAGCGGCTCGTAACGCTAACAGCAGGTACTCAGGAAACGCGGTAAGCTCGGGAAGACTCGTGAAGATTTTTCAACATGTTGAAAAATGGCCACGAGAGCCCCGAGTACCTACGAGCGGCCATTACCGTAAATCTACGAGTTCGAATCAGGGCAAACTCGGGAGAACTCTTGAATGAACTCGTACCGTGGGACAGGGCCATTAGGTAGGGCGGTAAAGAAGACTTTTGGTACATTGGCCTTCATCAATCAGGGTACTGAGTATCGAAATTGGGATGTTATGTTACAGCTGTACAAGACATTGGCGAGCCTGCATTTGGAGTATTGTGTTCAATTATGGTCACCCTTCTGTAGGAAGGATGTCATTAAGCTTGAAAGAATGCAGAGAAGATTTCCAAAGCTGTTGCCACCACACAAGGGCCTGAGCTATAGGGAGAGGTTGAGCAGGCTAAGGCTTGGAGCACATGAGGATGAGGGGTGATCTCATCCTTTATATGAGGGAGATAAAATCAAGAGAGGAATAGATAGAGTGAATGTACAGAGTCTTTTACCCAGGGTTGGGAAATCAGGAACAATAGACCACAGGTTTATGGTGAGAGGGGAAAGATTTAATAGGGACCCGAGAGGCAAGAGGGTGGTGAGTATGTGGAATGAGCTGCCAGAGAAAGTTGTTGAGGCAGATGTTATAACAATATTTAAAATACATTCGACATGGGATATAGGTAGGAAAGGTTTAGAGGGAATGTGTAGGAAGGAACTGCAGATGCTGATTTAAACCAAAGATAAACACTAAAAGCTGGAGTAACTCAGCGGGACAGGCAGCATCTGTGGAGAGAAGGAATGGGTGACGTTTCGGGTTTTGAAGGCTCCCCAGCTTTTTGTGTCTATCTAAAGGTTTAGAGGGATTATGGGCCAAATGCAGACAAATAGTACTAGTATGGATTGGGGCATCTTGGTCGGCATGGATGAGAAGGGTCGGAGGGCCTGTTTCCGTGCAGTGTGACTCTATGGATCATTGCTTGGCAGAATAACCTTGCTTTAATTAATTGCATAAGAGAAAAATTTTTTTAACAAGGGATTTATTATTTAATACAACATGAACAATTTGAATCCATGCAGATAGTCAAATCTTAATCACTTTGATATTTGCACAGACACGGTGGAAAAATCACTTTCAATAAAGCTTTAACTGATAAACAATAAAGTTGATAAAACATAGCACACTCCAATTAATTCAATGAAAATCAACAGTCAGTACGTAAAAAATGAAAACATTGCAGTTTACAAAAAGATTTATATTATTTTATATATCAAAGGCACCCCTTTGGAAGTTGTGCTGTTTGATGAAGTAGTCTAGGTAAACGCCACACTTAGTTCAGGTTAGTTTTGTTTAGAGATACAGTGCTTAAACAGGCACTACGGCTCACCAAGCCCACGATGACCAGGGATCCCTGCACATTAACATTATCCTACACACAATTTTACCCTGCAAATGAACCGACAAACCGGCACGTCTTTGGAGAGTGGGATGAAACCAAGCACCCGGAGAAAACCCTTGCGAGTCATGGGGAGAACGTGCAAACTCCATACAGGCATCTCCTGGAGTCAGGATCGAATCCGGGTGTCTGCTGCCGTTAGGCGGCAACTCTACCTCTGTGATTGGGATAACAAATTGATTACGACAACTGTTGAGTGAGTTTTGTAAAGGTTTACAAAGCAATAGAAAGATAAAATTAGATTTGGATTGTGATCAGCAACAGTAGCTAAAACAAGTGCAATCTGTGAAAATTATTTTGGATGCTTCCACTGGAGGATACGGTTTTGTTCACAACCAGTGAATTGATATCTCACTAACTTGAAAATAAATATCTAAAATATCTCATTAACATTCTCTGCCAAATTGCAACCAACCACTTCAAGTATCATGTTATAGGAGCAGAATTAGGTGATTTGGCCCATCAAGCCTACTCTGCCATTCAATCATGGCTGATCTGTCTTTCCCTCTCAATCCCATTCTCCTGCCTTCTCCCATAACGCCTTAAAAATATCCGCTGATGACCTCCACAGCCGTATGTGCAGTGAATTCCACAGATTCACCACCCTCTGACTAAAGACATTCCTTCTCATCTCCTTTCCAAAGGTACGTTCTTTTATTCTGAATCTATGGCCTCTAATTCTAGACCAGTGGAATCGTCCTCTCCACATTCACTCTATCCAGACCTTTCACTGTTCCAGAAATGTCAATGAGGTTGCCCCTTCATCCTTCTACCCTCCAGCGAGTACAGACCCATACACTCATCATGCATTAACCCACTCATCCCTGGGATCATTCTCGTAAACCTCCTCTGAACCCTCTCCAGAGCCAGCACATCCATCCCCAGATATGTGGCCCAAAAACTGCTCACAATAGTCCCAAATGCGGTCTAACCCGTGCCTGATAGAGCCTCAGAGTCACATCCCTGTTTTTGCATTCTAGACCTCTCAAAATAAAGTAGTATTCCTACAGCCCTGAGGTCGTAAATAGACAGCTGAAAAAAAGTAGTACCTTTTATTGTAGACCAAAAAAAGCTGGAACGCATATCAATAAAATATTTATCAATCAATATGCCCAGTGTTGGGGACACTTTAATTTGTAATATAATAACTGAACTCGAAGTTTCAATAAATAAATAAATAGGGTGGCACGGTGGCGTAGCGGTAGAGCTGCTGCCTTACTGCGCCAGAGACCCGGGTTCAATCCTGACTATGGGTGCTTGTCTGTACCGCGTCCTACGTTCTCCCCGTGACCTGCGTGGGTTTTCTCTGAGATTTTTGGTTTCCCACCCACTCTCCAAAAACGTACAGGTTTGTAGGTTAATTGGCTCGGTATAGAGTAAACTGTCCCTAGTGTATGTGGGACTAATGTTAGCATGCGAGGAATCGGTGGTCGGCATGGACGGAAGGGCCTGTTTCCATGCTGTATCTCTAAACCACACCAAAACAAATTCTGATTCTTTCACTTGCATTATTCATTGGCTAAGCTCAGTTAATAAGCATTCACACGCTGGAGTAGGTTAGCAGGTCAGGCAGCATTCCTGGAGATCATGGCTATGTGACGTTTCATGTCTGGATCCTGCATCATCTTTCCATGTTCTCCAGAGATGATGCCTGACCCACTGAGTTACTCCACTACTTTTTTAGTATCCAGCCTCCTTATGTCTATATTATATATTTGAAACACATGCAGAGTTAAAACGTAACCACACATATCTGAGCAAGATGAGGAAGATTGGCCACAACTCACTGTCATAGACTTTACTAATTCACGCCTGAGTTTGAAACTTGTGTTCTGTAGGGACACTGCGCAGACCTCATCTATTTCGACTACTCATGAAGAAGATCTAAGGTGCCCAGTTGAAAACAGAGAAGAAAGGCTATCTGTTAGTAACAGGATATATAGTCCATGCTGGTGTGATGTACAGTTATAGTTGCAGAGATTCATAGAGTCATACAGCGTGGAAACAGGTCCTGTGGTCCAACATGCCCCGTCTACACTAGTCCCACCTGCCTGCATTTGCCCATATCCCTCTATACCTGTCCTATCCACGCACCTGTCTAAATGTTTCTTAAATGTTGCAATGGTACCTGCCTCAACTACCACCTCGTTCCATACACCCACCACCCTTGCCCCTCAGGTTCCTACTAAATCTTTCCACCCCCAACTTACACTTGTGTCCTCTGTTTAGCTTAGCTTAGTTTAGAGTTTAGTTTAGAGATACAGCGTGGAAACAGATCCTCACCACTGAGTCCACACTGGCCAGTAGTCAGCTGTACACTAGCACTATCCTACACACTAGGGACAGAAGCCAATTAACCTGCAAACCTGAACGCCTTTGGAGTGTGGGAGTAAACCGGAGCACCTGGAGAAAACCCCACGCGGTCACAGGGAGAACGTGCAAACTCCGTATAAACAGCCCCATAGTCGGGAACGCGGGTCTCTGCCGGACGCTGTGAGGCAGCAACTCTACCGCCGTGCACGCACTTTCTCAGTTCCCTTGGTAATTACACATCCACTTGGTTCCTGCCTTTTCTTTTCATCGAGCTGGCGGCAGGTGTGGGAAGCAGCAAGTACAACAAGAAGTCGGTGATGACGGATGGTGCGTAGGAGAAGGGGATCCAGAAGAGCTTGGCGTCCCAGCCAGCACTGTACCGGGCGCGGGGATAGCGAGCCGTCAGGGCATGCTGCATGCAGCCTGTCACCTTGTTCAGGTCAGAGGAACACAGAGAGAGCATGGAAAATCGCTGCACTCGAATGTCTGCAACACACAACAGGCACACGTACATTATATATACGGTCCAAACATTGCACCTTATAAACCTTCTAATTAGAAACATAGAAAATAGGTGCAGGGCAAGTCCATTCGGCCCTTCGAGCCTGCACCGCCATTCATTGCGATCATGGCTGATCGTTCCCAATCAATAACCCGTGCCTGCCTTCTCCCCATATCCCTTGACCACTAGCCTCTAGAACTCTATCTAACTCTTAAATCCATCCAGTGATTTGGCCTCCACTGCCCTCTGTGGCAGGGAATTCCACAAATTCACAACTCTCTGCGTGAAAACACATTTTCTCACCTCAGTCTTAAATGGCCTCCCCTTTATTCTAAGACTGTGGCCCCTGGTTCTGGACTCGCCCAACATTGGGAACAATTAATTCACTCACATGGTGGAGTCGCAGGTACAGTAGTGAGGGTGGGCAAAACAGCTTTTGGAACATTGGCCTTCATCAGTCAGAGAATTGAGAATAGATGATAGACACAAAATGATGAAGTAACTCAGCAGGTCAGGCAGAATCTTTGGAGAGAAGGAATGGGTGACGTTTCAGGTCGAGACCCAAACCAGCATCTGCAGTTTTTTCTTACAAATATTGAGTAAAGAAGTCGGGAGGTCATGTTGCAGTTGTATAAGACATTGGCGAGGCCACATTTGGAGTATTATGTTCAGTTCTGGGCACCATATTGTAGGAAAGATGTTGTAAAACTGGGAAGACGGCAGAGAAGATTTACGAGGATGGTGCCAGGACTCGAAGGGCCTGAGGCCCTGAGCTATAGGGAGGGGTTGAGCAGGCTAGGACGTTATTCCATGAGCATAAGACAATGAGGGGTGATCTTATAGAGGTGGACAAAATCATGAGAAGAATAGATTGGGAAAACGCACAGAGTCTCTTGGCCAGGGTAGGGAAATCGAGAACCAGCGAACATAGGTTTAAGGTGAAGGGGGGGAAAAATTTTAATAAGAACTTGACGGGTAACTTTTTTTACACAAAAGGTGGTGGGTGCATGGAACGAGCTGCCGGAGG